>QWWL01000032.1:0-321165 GCA_003689335.1 Venturia asperata
ACGTCCGGCTTACTAACGCTATAGATATACGCGGAAAGATAGTACCCGTCGGACTACGTCTTTTACTAGCGGATTACGAGGTACGCTTAACCCTACTACTAGTTAGTATTACTAATAACTATATAGCTATAACGGAGCTCTCTCGGTAGAAGTAGAAGACGATCCGGTAGGCTCGAGGGGAAGTTATATAAGAAGGAGATATACTATAAGATCCGCGCTCTATAAAGACCGTTATAGTTATTAGTAGGAATAGATAAGTATTCGAAAGAAGCCCTATAGAGAAGAAGAAGAACGAGGATAATAGAGAGTATAAAATACTTAAGTATTAAATATACTTTCCGTTTCTATACTCTCTCTAATCTCGCGCTAGATAAACCTCGGTCCCCTTGTTACGTAATTCGAGAAGGCGATAGGCTATTTAATATTAACGTACTATTTTCTTAACGCGATCGCTACGAAATTAAATATTCTATTCCGCTCTTTACTCGCTTATAGTCTCGTCTTGGTATAGAGTTCGTTATTATATAACCGCGGCGAGCTAAGTTCTAGTATTCCTAGCGTAATATAGCTTAATACTTCGTATAATACTTCGCGCTTAACTTATACGATAACGACTAGGAATTTTCGCGTATAACTTCGCTAGGGCCTATATATCTATGTTCTCAATAGGATTCTCGACTTTGACCGGAATCGATCGTAGTTTGGGGCTAACCTTTCTACGGTTTAGAAATCGGAAAGATTAGCCCCTGCTAGACCCTAGTTTCTGCCTGATTTCGGCCTTGTTTGGAACCTATCAGCCCTGATATGTTCGCCCCATTTCGGATAGGTCTTTTCAAGTCCCTAATCTCTATCCCATTCTTATCGTTTTCATGTTAGTTTATTCTTGTTACTACGATGGTGGATCATCTCTTCAAACTACATGTCCGCTCATCATATCCCCTCGAAGACTCCCCACGCCTTTCCTCAGCACGACCTTTTCCCTTCCCACGCTGTTCATTGTCTCCACCACCTTGCCCACCTTTCCCATCATCACCTCTCCACCGCGGCGGTGGCATCGTCGCTCTCGCCTCTCTCTTCCTCTTCTCCACAGCGCAAAGCCCGCATTTCTCCACAAGTCTTAACTCATACCGATGCAGTCCCGTCTCCATCCAAGTGGCCTCCACCATCTCTCCCACTCGAAAAACCACCCGATGACCCGAGTGATCCATGACATTATTACAGGCCTCGCATTCTTGATGGCATTCCCACCTCCCAACACCTTTGGCTATGCAAGCCTCAACGTGAACTCTGCCCTCAAGGACGTCTTTGCAAGGGACAAAGCCAGGGAAGTATTGGTGGTGGTGATAAGATGGGTAGTCTCTGAACTCTGCGGCAAAGACATATCGGGGTTGCATGTGGTTGTGGTATTGGGGCATGGCGCAATTTGTGTTAACCTGAATTTCGCGGACGCACATTTTTGGCGGCGATTTGATTCTTTGTAAAGCGATATACGTAGAAGCGATGCTGCGAAGGACTCCTGTTCCACTTCTCTTGACCGAGACCAGTGCTGATGGGAAATCGTCAGGAAGCTCAATGCGGTCCCGATTGGGGTAGTGACGATTCGTTCGATTTTGTCGCGACGCCGATAGTCAAGTGTCAAATTTTTGCGGTGGTAGTGCAAGATGTGATGCAGGAATGGCAGAGAATGCGAGAAACGATGGCGAATCCAGTGACCTGTCACGAATAGAATTTGTGTTTAGTTATACTGTCTTCTTCTGCTTGTGTTGTCCTTGGTATGGTGCTATCTGTTTCACGTCTCGTTGTGCCCAGCACCTCAAAACCCAAAACAAGACCAAGATGAAAGCTCCATCCCTTGTAGCGGTTGCTGATCTCCAGGTAACATCCAGATTACAAGCAAAAAAAATGCTCCATTGGGCTATGCCGTTGGACATCAAGGATGGCGACTGACCTTTGTGATTGAGTGGGCGCTTCAAGACGAACAACGAAGACTCGTTTTCTTAACATCATATGTTAGCGACGCGACCCTCTGCGAAAAACCACTTTGATACCTGTAAATATGCGAAGTGCTCTGAGACAACTTGTCACGAGTCGTCGATCATTTTAATATTCCCATCTTGGATTCTTGGGCAGAATTGAGTTCGTGATGTTGAGTGTTGTGGTTTGAAACTTCTAGTCGATCGCGCCTTTTACCGGTGGTTGAAAAGAAAGTGAATGCAAGGTAAGTGACCCGGCTTTTTCTATCAGCACTTGTAAAATTCACGCTCCATTTTGGCGTGTCATTGTTTGCGACGCCGAAATCGGCTCCCCTGGCTGTTGCTTCCAATGCTGCGAGTGTTGTTTTCTATGGCAACACGGTAATGCAGTGTAGGTATGAGGTCTTCGATGCTCTTCATCACGTACAACCATGCCTTGAGGATGGTATACTCTGCTCTTCGTCCCGCTCTTTTGGATCAAGCAAGCACAATCTTCCCCTTCTCTAGGTGCTTTGACAACTGTGCTCGCACATCGGGCTGCCCTTTCAACAAAATAGCAAGTCGATACAGACCGTCCGCACTTTGAGAGGACTTCAAAGGCCACGGAGAATGCTGGCGATAAACTGAATACGAACGGGACGGAACAAAAGATTTACAAGATCTGAAGTCGCGAACGATATAGCAATGGAGGATGTTATAGGGACTGGAATTCTCGGCATTTGGTGGAGGAGAGAGAGACGGGTGTCATATCGACATCCGTGTGATGTTGGCGAACTCCCCGTGCGCGCCCCGCATTTCAATTCTTGGACCGAAATGGACATGTGTCAGAGGTTTGGCCCCCTCATCTACTTCACCTTCATCCAACAACGATAATTTCAGCCTCCTGGCGAAAACCTGTCTACCTTGTACTAGGGATTCATGTACCGCATCGGTAGCCTCGAGTCATTCTCTTCATTATTACCGGGTCCAACTCAGGCTCACCTCGCACACCACATCATTCTGGGTCCACGGCGCGAGGAACCGATCAAATGCTCACTCCCGCACCATAACTTCAGTGGGATTATCATTACTTGTGAATCGATCTCCACTCAAGATCTGTGTTTTCCAGCTAATCTCCGCTGACATAATATTACACTAAGCCGTCTCTTCGTTGATCCATTCCAAGTCCCGAAGTATGGTACAATCCTTCAATAACTTCTTCAATCATTCAAGGCAGACTGGATATTTACCAGTCGTGATCCCAGCCACCTGGATGCCCATCAGGAGGTTCTTCAGGTGCGTGATACCGAGTGTCGGAGCCCGGATATTGCTGCTCATAGCCTGTTGCGTCTTGGTGATTTCCAGGATCTTGTTGATACCGAGTAGCATCCCGCTGACATAATTGGCAGTAGTTCACGAACGGGAGGTGAAGAGTATGTCCATCCTCGGGATACTGGGCATTGATCGGTCCAACCGCCACGACTGAGCCGTCTCGGTAGGTGACTGAATGATTGCACTCGCGCCAAGTCCCATTACAGTGTGGACAGATTCGAGGCTCTGAGAGGCGAATCTGGGTGTGGCATTCGTCGGATTGAATCCGACCAGTGAGGACGTACCCGCAGGGGAAGAAACCAGGTTCTTGTGAAGCGTAATAGTAGGAACGAAGATATGGTGCGAATTGACGGCGGTCGACCTGACGAGGGCGATTGTGTCGGTGTGGATCTGCGCATTGCTGGTAGTTGGTCATATCGATATGGCACATGGTGCCGACAGCTCTGTCGTTCGATGTAGTTTTGCGAAAGATGTCTATGAGCTTGGATTGGCGAATGCAGGTGGGGAGGAAACAGCGGTAGTGGTAGCGGTGGTGCGGTAGAGGCTGAAGGATACGGTGAGCTAAATCAAAGCACAATACGAAAAGAGAAGAGCCATATAAGAGAGATGGACCTTGAATGTTATGTTGTTCCTGTTTTCTCGCCGTTGCGATGCAGCTTGAATCAAATGTTGAGAAGGGCTGTTGAGCTAACAACTGTTCGAGTTCTGTCATCTGCTGACAAAGTGTCAGACTCAACGACGACCTCCGATCTCCTTGCAAAGATTCCATAAGCCTTGAATCTCTTGTCCCTTGTAGAGTTCTCGGACTGATGACTCGCTAAGCACTCTAACGTTTTGGCTAGTGGGAACCTAGTACTTGACAGTCACGGTCTTGTATCGAGCGCTCAGGCTCGGGATTTTTGACGCCTTGAAAGAGGCCGCAAACTAACAACAAAGAGTTTAGGAAGGTTCATCAACAGATTTTGGTAAGGCTGAGAGCGACTCACATGTAGACGAGTGGGAAGAGATGAGTATGAAACCTATCAGTAGACTACATGAAGGACCTTGATGACGTTCCAAACGGAATTCGCATCAAGATTACTTCTTTTTGGCTGCTCAGGGAGCTCCCCATGTATGTTCACCCATTCAGACACGTCTAATCCAGTTGCTACTAGTACAAGCTCCCTTGAACAGTTGCTGAGAACACACGCCAACGATTCGAAGCTCTTTGTATTATCTCGATATTCGAGATTCTCCGACTTAACTCCACTCATGCCGTCCACCAGTCGAATCAAACTTTGTTCCATCCCCGGTCCTTGTATGTTTCTCCCCTGGGAGGTCCAGAACCACCAGTTTTAGGTTCCAAAGGTTTCGGTCTCCCATCTGTCCCGTTCGAATCCTGAGTGCATCTCCAACACATCCCTACAAACGCATTCTGAAACACGTGCCTGCAATCTGCGGACCTTGGCTGAATATCATGGATTCGATCCGATCTCCACTCAATGATATGTCCAGTCTCCTTATTGAGTTCGGACCTATTACAGCGCGGACAATCTGCACCCTGTGGGACTCGTATGGTCTGCGGAACAGGATGTCTGTACTGGCGGCAGTACGCGGCATCGTACATTCCCAGCAGCACGTATTCGCAGGGAACGTGGCCTTGGTTATTAACGACCCAGGCAAGATCAAACTGATAAGTGGGATATGCTGCGAATCTTTCGGGGTAGATGTATGATGGTGCGTTGTGTCTCGTGTCGTGAGGATGAACACAATGCTCCCATGAAACAACTTCGTAAAAACACATCTTTCCGTGTATGGGTTTGGTAGTCCGATTGTCCCTGGAGTCGCGAAAGCTGATAGATGATGTGTGTGGTTAGGCTGTGCAATAGTTGCAGTCGCCGGTGTGTAAGTATACGATAAAATGTTATCCTTGATGAGAAATCGAGTATATAATGGCCTTCGAAAGCTACTCTATAACATGGGCAAGCAGTTTGTTCACCTTTTGTTGGAAAAACACTGCTAATTTCGTCACTCAGGAACAATGTTGTAGAAAGCTGTGCGAATGTGGAACATCTTCAATAGTTCCTGAGGTGAGAGTTCAATGGCGATGTTGCATCTCGCGGATAAATCTGCTTCAACATGAAAAAGATCTTGACTTAAGAGGACACCAAATAATAAGGCGAGGAACAGCGACTGGTAGTGAAGTGC
Source organism: Venturia asperata (assembly GCA_003689335.1). Lineage (NCBI taxonomy): Eukaryota > Fungi > Ascomycota > Dothideomycetes > Venturiales > Venturiaceae > Venturia > Venturia asperata. Next base: position 5,472 of record QWWL01000032.1, read on the forward strand.
CATCAATTGAAACAGACCGCATGTCTTGAACGTTTCCCAAGTATGATAAATGACACGAACAATTTCGAAGCCCGACTGGCAACCCATTGTGTCAGGAAAGGATGACTTGCTAATATCTCACTAAATACGGTACAACTGGCCTCAAATAGACGATCTAGTGTTTGCTGGTTGGATTGCCTTCCATCTGATCTTTGTCACCAACCTGATTGTCTGGTTTGCTATCCGACACTGAAGAAAATATGAGACGATATTTTGAGTCGGGATTCTTCAAAGAGTTGACAATGGCTAGTATCCATTCCAATTCAGACAGTGATATATGGAAGAATTCCATATTAGCATTTCTATCATGTCATGTACAGAACTATCATTACAAGAATATGCTCGACCCGGAGCCCTAAAGACACCGTGAAGTAAGGTTTTTGCTCATATCCAGCTTTTACTCGGTAGTCGTAACAAGCGATGTTCAGCCCCTCACTCGAGTCTCATCTTCAGTACCATCCTGGGTCCAAAAACATAACAATAGTTCGTAACATTGATATCGTACAACTCGAAGCCTACTCATAGAAAAACGGTCCACAAGTCGATGGAGGCACAGGTCCAGGTGGCTCCCTCCTTGGCGTCACCCTCTCAAACGTCGGCGGACTCTCATGCGGATTCAAAGACTCCAACAACATCCCAAAGATCCCATGTGTACAAGGGATACGCGGGAGCATGAGTGTGCGATACTGATCCCAAGTCTGATGCCAAACCTCAACACACGGGTCAGCCTTGACGCGAACCCCATTCCCATACGTGACCCAGTGATTGAGCTCACGGGTCAGATAGTTGCACTCTTTGCAATCTATGTCTTCCTCGACGAAGATGGTGGGGAGCTTCCCGTAGCTCTTGGCTAGGCATTCAGCGCGTGTTCGATGGCGATTTATGACATTTCGGCAAGGCACACAGCCGTCTCGTGAGTCCCAAAACGGTCAGACGCGGGATGGGTCGATGATCTCAAATGGGTTGTGTGTTCTATGATTCGGCTGCGCGCATTTGGAATGGTGCGTCTTTTCGAAGTGGCACATATCTTTGTCTCGTGCTGTTTGATTTTTTCCGTTGAGATTGGAGGAGCTACTGCTAATATTGCGGGATTGAATAACTCCCTATGGGGCGAGCTTGGCCGACATTCGGACCTTGATATTGAACAATTTTCTAGAGCCATTTGTTAACAATGAATCTGTTCTTCCCCTGGTCCGCTCCGAGTATTGTTGAGCGACAAATTCGACATGATAGTACATGTAGCCCCCGCGCTTGAGCAGTGTTCCCGTATCCAAGAGTTCTGAGTGGCCCGAAATGGCGGTAAAATAATCTGAATCCTAGGCTATACCTTTCTCTGTGACGGACCTAGTAGCTAAGCAAATAGTGTTTCTATGCTGCTGAGAGAAGCTCCATTTGAGGAATAGCTATGTGATCGCCTGCACGAAGAGATTATCTATCAAAATTGAAAAGTTGAAACAACACCGGCAGTGTCCAAGCCGAACAAAAGTCTCACACCATTGAGTCCACGGCTTTCCAGGCCCAGACCAGCCCCAACGAAACATCGCGTTTCATGGCTTTGATAACTCGTTTCTTTCTAAGGGGCAAGTCCCATTATTTTTCTATGATCGAGACTGCAGTGATGGTGTACGTATCCTGACAACAAGAAACGTACTATCGGCGGGCTGTAACAATAATTTTGCTATAAACGTGTCTAGAGAGATCATCAATGGTCCTAAAGCTGCAGCGCGATCTGCATACCTCGAGCTTTTGCTGAGTGAGGTTTAGTCGTGGCGTCAGAGTCAAAATTTACTCGAACGAGAGTTCCAAAGTAAATTTGTAGAAACCGCCACGAGCTAACCATTGTCTGAGTTGGTCTCCCAAGGAATCCAGGGGCCTCTATACCAGAGACCTAAATTCGTCGGAAGATCGCAATACACTTTCTCGAAAAACTTCTTGGTGCTTTCTCGCCTTATTGCTGTAGAGAAGGCATTTCCACGCCCAGGAGACCTTTCAGAAAGCCCGTGGTATCGTCTTTCCCACTTGTTTCTCATTGGCAGTCCCATGACAATCGCTGTGCAATACTCAAGTCGCCGAAAGAATTCCCTCAAGTTGGATGGAGGATCTGCCAACTCCGTGCAAGTCTCGATCCGTCTCCAAATATGAGCTCGGCAGAAGCCAAGGGTTCTTGTGGGAACACTGCCACGAACTTAGAGGGCCCCTCGATTAGAAGCTCGAGAATTGTGACGGCAGACAAGCACGCATATGCCATATTAGCTTGCTTGTACCAGCCGAATGTGGGATCAACTGCTTCTGGCGACTCCGGGCGATTGTCAGTACATGAGGTCGCACCATGCCAAGCCCTACGGCAGCCATCTCTCTTGACCCAGGCGCGAAAGCCTTAAACCTTTGTCTGACGCCCTACTCTTGCCAAATATTTTCTTGTATATTTGACGGAGGCTTCATCGCTGGCCCAGGTATGAGAGGTGATCGCGCAGGAAGAGATATCGTGGTCGAAGAGCTCGTCGAGATGGTGTCATTGACCAATCGCCTGCCGTGGATCGAGGGATGTGCACGCCCTTGTAAAGGAGGTAAAGGATATCGGGATAGGATGGAGAGCAATATGATCAGAAATGCGACATGAACTGAGTCTCTACTTCACGACGTGGAATAGGAGCCCTGATTCTGATAGCGTCTTAGTGGCTTACGTATTAGTGTAGCAAGAAACCCTCTCTCAAGGTCAATAAATGCAATGGGAGATGGGTAGTGGCTACGACCCTGGATTGAGGCGCTTGGATGAGGTTGTGCAGGAAAGCCATGTAATATGTCGATGCCGGCGCTCGCAGTATGGTCAAGGTAGGATACTCCTTACCATGGCCATCCACTTCGTCTCCCTCCACATCCATGTCGGGCTCTTACATTCCCTCGACAGCTTGCTGATATTACCGGGGACTAGCTCGTACCCCGGGATATTGTTCAAGCATCATGAACATTTGAACATATCGGCAAGCCGGAAACAATCCTCCGCAATGAAATGTCGTCCGGATCTCGGTTCATCATCCCTCGGCAGCGCCATCAGACTGCCCGATAGACCAAAAGCATCAAGCAAAATCAATTCACCTCAAGGCGAACACGATGAGTTCTGGACGGAGTATCTTCCTTCTACTAGGTACCGGTAGCGGTTTCTTCGCCGCATCCCATTCTCCCACTCCCGAAACAACAAGCAGCTTCCTAGCTGTGCTTCAGGAATATGGCATCAAAGATATCGATACAGCCGCCGTGTATCCATCCGGCAAGTCCCGCAGATCCGAGGAACTTCTCGGTGTCATCGGCGCGCCTTCAAAGTTCACCATTGACACCAAGATCATGATCACTGGTGCGGAAAAGGGAGACTTGAGCCGCAAGAGTGTATTGAAGAGTTGGAGGAACAGTTGTGAGAGGTTGGGGGTGAAGAAAGTGAGGACGTTGTATTGTCATCGTCCCGATGATGGGACACCGCTTATCGAGACTGCGGCGGTAATTGATGAATTGCACAAGCAGGGAGCTTTTGAGCATGTACGATTACAACGACCCCTTTTGCCTAACGGTTCAATCTGACAGAATGAGATCAGTGGGGAGTGTCAAACTACTCATCAGCAACACTCGAAGAGCTGCTCAGAATCTGCGAGGACAACAAGTTCATCAAACCAACAGTTTACCAAGGAATGTACAACGTCCTCTGCCGCCACGCCGAAAAGTCACTCTTTCCCCTTCTCGCCAAACACAACATCATCTATAACGTCTACAGCCCCACAGCAGGCGGTCTCTTCACCTCAACTCCCAGCTCCCGCTATCAGGGAGACAGCCCTGGTGCCTTGAGATGGATCAACATGTACAAGGGAGAAACCAAGCTCGCCGAAGGTGTCCAGAAGGTAATGAAGATTGCTGAGAGGAGTGGCATTGATGCTATGGAGCTGGCTTTGAGGTGGGCTGTTCATGATTCCGCTTTGAAGAAGGGCGATGGTGTCATTTTGGGGGCTAGAAACGCAGAGCAACTGGTGCAGAATCTGGAGTGGCTTAAGAGGGGCAAGCTGCCTGTTGGAGTAAAAGAAAGTTTGGATAGAATTTGGGAGGATGTTAAAGATGTTGCACCAGGAAAGGTTTGACGCAGGACTTTGTTCGAAGTCCTTAATCCTCGCTTGAGCTGTCAACGGGTTCGCAAGATGTTGATGCTTGCTTGGACGAGCGAAGCACAAAGAAAAATGCCGGCAACCACCTCTATTTGAACTTCCGCTTACCATTTCAATAGATTGTTGGCTCACAAACGTTTTTCACAACCAATTTGATTGCCACAGACTATATCGAGACCTGAATCAAGCCAAAGATGGATTGAGCCAAGCGGAAAGTGTCCCAGAGTCGATTTACAGATGAGCTTATACGGTTAGCCAACAAGGAGCGAGACTGATGCGATGAACAAAGGATGGTTTACCAAAAGCGGAATCGCTCGAGATAGAGAACGTTGTTAAGAGACAGGCTCGGTAGTCCGAAACTATGTTCAAGCGATAGCGTACTTAGAGGCTTCTAGACTTAGCAAAAAGCATTTTATGCTTGAGAGAAGTGTATAACCAGGATGGTGCCAAGGTTTATATTGAGAGACGCTGCAACGAATGGGTGATATCATAGATCCATAAGCTTTGTGCCGCTTAAGCTTGACAATACGCATAATTTCCTGTTCCGACCAAAGTATATGTCATTCCGCGTCATGGACTGTAGACGTCCATCTTCGCCTTTGCCGCTCCTCCGAATCCAGTTCTCCTCTTCAAAGCCTTGTACCCCTCGATTGCAGCCATGTAAATCAGAAAGGCGCCAACGACCACGCCCCATTCCCAGCTAATCCCTTTGTGTCTGAAAACCTCCAAATTGATGACAGGGATGTATATAACGGGGAAGGTGATGGAAAATCCCGCCACCACGGCCCAGAAAAGCGTCCTATTCTTCCATAGCTCGGGAAAAATCGAAAAGGCTCCGCCACCCGGAACGAGGTTGAACAGGGAACGGGTAAAATGCTTCACCTCCCATGCGGTAACGAGGAGGAGAAAAGAGAGAGTGGCATAGGTGGTTGAGCGTGCGCGGAAGACCGTGTCGCAGCTGTCGTTGTAGGCGCTATTGCAATTGAGACCTAAGTCTCCTGAGTTGGCGCCGTAGACTACGAGTACAAAGGAAGTGAGACAAAGGCTGCCCATGAAAAACCCGTAGACCATTTTGTCGACGAGGAGTTCTTTTGTGAAGACGCCAGCTGCGAGGGAGTGAGGGGGACGTGTCATTATGTCTGGCTGTGCATTCTCTCTGCCTATGTGAATGTTAGATGGGCTCGAACAAGTTTGGTTGGAGGAAGGGGATGAGCTTACCCAGGCCGAAAGCGAGGAAAGAGGAGGTGATGAGGTTAATCCAAAGGATTTCGATCGGAGAGAGAGGAAACACGGAATGCCCATTGTTGTCGCGGAACACTAAGCCAACGAGGAGGAGAATGACCTGAGCAATGTTCGAGACGAGGAGATGGAGGAGAAACTGTCCAGATTAGTCACCAGGCTTCGATTGAGTATCGATGCCGTCGGACTGCTGTCAAAATGATTCCAGAACCGCTAGCAACCATTCCACAGAGAGGCGTGATGGACGAATATGAGATGAAGGCGTACCTTTTGAATGTTGTCGAAAAGTCGCCGACCCTCATAGACAGCGCGTACGATACTGTCGAATCGATCGTCTGCCAATACCATGTCGGCAGACTCCTTCGCGACATCTGACCCATTGATACCCATGGCAATTCCGACGTCGGCCATCTTTAGTGCCGGCGCATCATTAACGCCATCTCCAGTCATGACACAAAAAGCCTTACGCCTATGGAGAGCCTCAACCATCCTAACCTTCGTAGTAGGACTACACCTGGCAAGAACCAAAGGCAGAGCATCCAGCTTGTCAATCTCATCGTTGGAGAGCTCGTCAAAATTTGCAGCGGCCATGACAAGACCGTCGTTGATCGGAAAACCATCATTTGACAAGATTCCAACGTCCTTAGCAATGCTTGTTGCCGTCAGGATGTGGTCGCCTGTCAACATGTGAATCGTAACTCCGGCAATCTGGCACTGTTTGACAGCTCCCGCTGTCTCTGTTCGGGGCGGATCGTAAATACCGACAAGACCAACGAAGTCGAGTTTTGCCTCCATAAATTCGCGATCGGCTGTTTCGGCTGGATTGGGGTTACTCGAGAATTTGTGAGCGATACAAAGGACCCGCAGGCCTTGACTGGCCAACTCTTCGGCTTCCTGGGCGATCCGAGCCTTCTTTGACGAGCCTGAGGATTCCAGGATGAGTGGCAAGAGGACCTCTACGGCTCCTTTGGCGTAAACATCGACCGTGCCGTCAAGACTCTGGTACACGACAGTCATTCTTTTCAGAGCAGAGTCAAACGGAAACTCTGAAATCAGAGTCCTTTCGGACAGCATTAACAGCTTTGATTTTCCAGAATTGAAGCGCATAGCTAGGACCTGTAACGCAACCTCGGTGGGTTCACCAGTTGCCGACCAAGAAGAGGAAGTGCCGCTATCCACCTAAGAAGTGCACAAATTAGTCAAAATATACATGTGTTGATATGGCCTAGGCGAATGTTCGATAAACTTACGTGAGATCCAGAGATATCAAGGTGAGATCGGTATCTTTTGGAATGTTTGGACAAGACGGTCGTAGCGTCAGACGTCGGGAATTCTTCGTCGCTGGAGAGGACGGCAAGATTGCACAACGCAATCGCTTGCAGAAACGTTGTCAGTTGTGATGACATGGCTTTCTCAAAGTAGTCTGGATTCATTTTACGTCCGTTCAGAACAACCTCGCCACTATCTGGATCGAATGGTGAAGTGGTATTGTCGATACTCATTGTACCAAATCCAGGTATCCATGCTTTTCTCGCAATCATCTTGCCTTGAGTGAGTGTTCCTGTTTTGTCCGAGCAGATATTGGTCACGCCGCCAATTGCCTCCAAAGACGACAACTTCCGAACCAGAACGTTACCTTTGGCCATCGCCTTGGTTCCGACTCCAATGGTGAGGGTCAAGACCGCAATGAGAGATTCCGGAATAACTGCCACACCACAGACAATGCCGTAAAGGAGTACGTCTTCGGTAATGTTGAATTTGGCGGTGGAAAAAACGATCAAACATAGAAGTATGGCCAAGGCAAAGAGGAGCAAAGCGAATTTGCTCAAGGAGACGTACAAGGGGGTCCCAACCAAACCCAGAATATTCTTGATCTTCCGAACAAGTAAGATCCAGAGACTGCGCAAAAGTCCAACATCCGCGGTGTCAGTGCTCTGTGCTTTGAGAAGATGGGCAATTCCTCCTAGCTCCGTATCCATACCGGTAGCGACCACAAGGGCTTTAGCACGACCCCCGGTCATCTTCGTGCTCGAGAAGACCATGTTCAGCTGATCTCCGGGCACCAATCTTGGATCAGAAAATTTCCGGGCTGGGTCCTTCACCACTGGGTGGGATTCCCCTGTGATCAAGGCTTCATCGGCGGCTACATTCATGCCGTCCAGAAGTCGGCAGTCTGCTGGGACTATATCTCCAACCTACAGGCTAGCATTAGCATATGTGACTTCCTAGTCACGCTATTGAAGAAATGGATTGAAGGTGACGAGTTTCTAACCAATGGTTCTCGAATTGCCAGACGTTTGACACACTTTCGTGTGCAATTGGATGACGAAGACTTACGTTGAGTAGAATCACATCTCCAACGACCAAGTCCGTGGCTTTGATGACCTGTATCCGGGCGTCTCGCAAGACATTGGCTGTCGGCGCTGCGAGGCTCAGAAGTGATTGAATGGTCATCTCCGCACGGTAATCTTGTACGAAGCCGACCACGATGTTGAGAACAATCACAGCTGTGATGACGCCTCCTTCAATGAAATCCTTGATGCCATATGATAGGCCCATCACAATGACCAATACGAGGGTCAAAGAATTTGATATCTGCCTTAGGAAAATCGTCCATAGCGAGGCTCCACCAGAGCTTGTGACCGTGTTAGGGCCATCGCGCTGGAGGCGGTGTTCTGCTTCGAGAGAAGTGATTCCATGATCTTGAATATTATCTTCACTGACGTCTAGAAGACGGTATAATTGTTCGAGAGATAGTAGATAAGCCGACTTGAGGTAGGGAGGATCCGAGGGACAGGATAAGCCTGGTTCAGGAGGGTCGGAAGGCTCACCCATTCAATAGATAATGACGATGGCAAAAATGTTCTTGTAAGATGGTTTGCTGACCGCGATTAAGATGTGGGTGGTCGTGTTCCGTGTAGACCGTGGTGTAGGCAAGCACGACCAAGCTTCGTGTGGGCAAGGAATCAAATGGAGCCGAAGACTTGCAACTTCGAATCGAGTTCGGTGATTTTCTAGAAAGATAGGTTTCTTAAACCACGTGAAGTGATTGATAGACGCGTTGCAGATTCAAGGCGCGCTTTATACATGCAAAGGATGGAGCGGAAACCTTCCCCAGCATTGGATAAGTGACAATGGCTCGCCGGGACGTACGTCGTTTGTACTTGGCCTGCAGCGGGACGCATTTTCCTAGCATCCAATAGGCAGAACCGCGTTGACCTTGGACCGCATCGGCGTTCGAGTGAACAGCTCCAGTCAGAGCTAGCCCAGCAAAAAATGACGACGGATTCATGGCAGTCTGGGGGACGCGAACACCAGCAGGTCGTTGAGAACCATAACCCATAGGACCTGAGAGACGTTCGGTGTCAGGGAAACAGCAGCGTTCGCAGCGCTGCAGGCCAAGGCTCTCCTCGTTTGCACCGCCTCACTGCTCCTCTCTGCCTGTTGTTGACGTCCGACCCAACGGCGCCCCCAAGTGCTTGGCACTTGAAGGATCTCATGATCAGAATCGGCATCATTTGCAGACAAAGATGCCGTACGTCTGTGGCAGACGGAAAACCTCTGCAAAACAATTACAACATTTAAAAAATATCTGAAGCTTGACCTTAGCTATGGGATATTCTCGCTTGACTTGACCACTAAGTTGCCAGAAACTTATTCCATGCATACAATCTAGTGTGGACCATCATGTTGTATGTTTGGCCGGGGAGCTCGCGAGCCAAGCATGCAGCTGGTGTTGGCGCCGGGCCTGCTTGCACGAATCGCCGGCCTGCTCCATTCCCGCGGAGGTAACGTGACCGACGTCTGGTTTGCTCGTCCCAAGCGTTGCAGCGGGCGTGGTGCAGTACTTTGGCTTGTATTCTGGGATCAGAGCAGGCCGGTTGGGCATGGGCAGTCCGCGGCTTGAAGGGCCACTTGACGAGGACCAGCGGATAGAGGGCAGGCAATATGGACATCGGTCTGCCACTCGAGAGGTCACTTTTCTAAGGACCATTGCTTGGTAGATGTCCAATCATGTGGGGATTGGCGTGGCAATGACAAGAGCCGAGTCGACGACCGTCTGACCTCTTGCTCGCCTTCGAGGTGGGTAAGATTCCGTGAGTCCCGTGAGTCTCGTGAGACGCGTGTTGCCGCCATTCTAGGACTGACAGTGGTTCACGATGTGGTGGAAGCTGGTAGAGGTAATGAAGTGGCAAAAGACGCGTCGCACAGTGGACGAGAATCGATAAAGTCAGTGGGGCCATTTAGTGCCGGGTATGGTGGCGTTTAGCGACGCCTCGGCTTCCCTCCACAAGTTAGGTTCTAGAGGACAGCCTGGGTCTTCCACCACTATCCAATATGATCGAACACAATGGTATGCTCCCTCCATTCCGAAGCTCCGAAAGCTGCGAGAGACACTTCCAAATGGACTCATTCAATGAGCGCGAGGCAGCAAGTCTGCAAGACTAAACAACGCGGCCACCCACTTCGTCTATGGTCCCCGTCTCCAGAGTTCATCGTGATGGATACTCTCGAATCATCAGCATTGGTCTCTTCCAACAAAGCGGGCTTACGGCCGAGAATCAATCACTTCTTTCATGATGCTTCGCACCCTCTCCGTCTCCACCAACCCTCTGAAAGCATCCGGCCTAGGTGTCTCCCAAATTCCCTGCGCGGACCCATAGGTAATCCCACCACCCCTCCAAACCGGCCTCAACTTCGTCACATCGATCGTTTCCACCTTGTCATCAACTAAGTCCTCCCAAACATGCCACAACACCGCCTCCACAAGCACCAACGTCGCCGTTCGGACAGCTTGTCCCTCTTCATCAACCTTTGTCTTTGAAAATATGGGGACAGAACTGTGGAGGTTGCACTCCATACTAAACGCCGACTCGGCCACATATGGTGGTCTCACCATCTCACTCTTGACCGGATGAAGACCTGCAAGCGGCCATTCTGAAATGTGACGAGCGGTGTTGACAGATGTGAAGTTTGCGGCTTCGAGGAACCAGTCGCTTATTGTTGAAATACAGCATTCCCCAGTCTCCTCCAAATTCCTCAAGCTGTCGTTCTTCTCTTCCCCAACAAAAGAGATACTGTACAGTGGTGGATCAATAGAGACGGTGTTGAAGTAAGAAAAGGGCGCTAGGTTCCTTGTTTTCCCATCTGGGGTAACCGTACTCACGAGAGCGACTGGACGCGGAACAGTCGATGATATCATTAGTTTGTAATTTTGATTCGAGGTCCGAGACGAATCTGATGGGTCGATCGTGAGATGTTTCCTTGTCTTCCATTCGGGAGTTGAAGAGCCGTCACCTGGCTGCCATGTTGGATTGGGTGTCTTGCTGAAGGTCCAAGATTGAGTCGGTGAGTATGGTGGTCGAGACCCTTCGATGGCGGTGAAATCTTTGTGTGGATTTCGTTTTACGAGGAATTCTTTGTCGAAGGCTTCGATTTGGGATATCGAGTTGCTAGTCGCCATACTGCTTCGAGCAGCTGCTTTGACTTCTGCGATTGGAGTGGGGTCTTTCATGGATGCGACTGGGTCGAACTTGCGTGCCTTCAACGCGTATTGTGGGATTATTTAGGTTGGATGTCGAAAATATTTGGACAATCTCAGGAAGTTTCAATCACTTCGACGCGAGTACTCCAAAATCGGAACTTCCTCGACAATCCCGGTCAGCATCGCAACGCAGAAATCCAGATCCATTCGGAAAAGATCACCTACGCAACTCCATCGAAGCTCATCCCTGGAGTGCCTGCCGTAGGTGCTGGTGTCCTAGGTACTGCTCGCTGTGAGCCATCGGGACTTCGCTTCCGACCCGACTGCCTTATCTCCCAGTCCCTCCCGATTTAAAATACCTTATCGCCTATACATTCTAATCCAGAGGCGTGGAATACTACGCGAAAGAAGTCTCCATGATACAGACCACGGCCATCTGATGTCGATGCATAATCGCGTCCACAACCTGCCCATGTATCGTCTTGTAGCTTGTCTGCTTCCGATCCACCCAAGCAAACGAGCACCATGCACATTCCCACTGAAAATCGACTCGATTTACATGTACAAGGTTCATTCTGCGCCTAGAATTTCCTAGGAACTTTCTGTAGGTGAGGTTTCCCTCATTTTCTGGACGTTTCAGCCTGGACTCCGTAGCTGCAGTTGACAACAGCCAGAGGTCCTCGAAACTGACGGAATGAAAATGTCCATCCTCAAATTCCGCCCACGCGTCCCCCAAACATTCCAATCATGGGAAGTCAAAGATGAAAATCAAAGCGAAGCGACACATAATCGGTGGACAAACGTTGACCTTATCCCCACACCAGAAACGGAGCGCAACTTCACGGGCAAGAGTTTTTTCGCATTTTGGTAATTCGAATCCCATTTTCTGTTGTTTTTGAACATTCAACTAATTGATGTGGAGGATAGCAGCAGCCGTGAATATCTCTGCCTGGACGACTGGATCAGCCAACCTTGCTAATGGTCTTACTGCCGGAGAGACGATAGGGATGATCTTGGTGGGATCGATTCTGGCGGGGATGATTGCTTTCGTTTGTGGTGAGCCTGGTGTAAGTCTTGCATGTGGCAACGATTGCGATACCATTCATACTAACGAAGTATCCAGGTCCGCTATCATGTCGGCTTTCCGATGATGAGTCGAGCAGCTTTTGGCATGTACGGCTCCTACTTTGTAGTCATGCTGAAATGCTTCGTCAACTTCATCTAGTCAGTGCCATTCCAGATGCTAGTGACACCCTGCTGACAGATGACAGCTTTGGAATTCAAGCTTATTGGGGTGGCCTGGCGATGAAGGTTCTGCTCTCCTGCATCTTTCCGTCGTTTCAGAATATGGAAAATACTCTTCCGGAGTCAGCAGCCATCACGACGAACCAACTCGTTGGTTTCGTCATCTACATCATCGTCTTCACCCCGTTGATGCTGATTCACCCTTCGAAATTGCACAAGTTCCTGTGGGTTGCGTTTGGCTGCGTGGTATGCACCATCGTCGGGCTGTTTGTCTGGGCTATAGCGTCGAACGGCGGCGCCTCGCTGAACACGATACAGAGCGCAAAGATTTCAAACGCGTAAGCATCAAACTAATTCGACGAGTTCGCTGTCTTTTCTGACATCAGAGTAGAACTCGTTCTTTCCGCATGTTACAAGCAGTCAGCTCAGTAGCGGGAGCATGGTGTGGAAGCGCTATCCGACAATCAGATTGGACGCGATACGCAAAGACCAAAAAGGCTGCTGCCGTCAACCAGCTCATCACTTTACCACTTGTATTGACAGTCACTGCCGCGCTCGGAACATTTGCGACCAGTGCAGTGACGAATATGTACGGAAAGCAAATCTGGCAACCCATCACACTGCTCGAATTCCTCCTCACCGACAATTACAACGCCACGACACGCGCTGGTTGTTTTTTCGCCGCATTCGGATTCTTCTTAAGCCAGGTCTCTGTCAATTTGGTCCAGAATTCTGTCGCAGCAGGCATGGATCTGGCATCTCTTGCACCGAGATGGATCGATGTAAAGCGTGGTGCACTAATCATGTGTATCGTGGGTTACGTGATTAACCCATGGCGCTTTGTCAATTCTCCCGGTAACTTCATCACTGTGCTGAACTCGTTTGGTATGTTCATCTCGCCGCTGGCTGGGATAAACGTCGTTGATTTGTGAGTTCAACAATGTATTCACTCGAAAACAAGACTGACACCCGCTAGTTGGATCGTCCGCAGAAGAAATTGGAAGATCCCAGATCTGTATGTTGGCAATTCGAGTGGCATATACTGGTACACCATGGGCATGAACTGGCGAGCCTTCTTCGCCTGGATCATGGGGATATGGCCATCTTTTCGTAAGTTCGACCTCTACTCTCTTTCAAATTCTCGCTAAATGCCAACACAGCTGGCTTCATCATCGCAACTGGAGGTGCAACGCTCAAAAATCCTGCATGGCTCCGGCTTTTTCAGGCGGCCTGGTTCGTGGGCTTCCTGGGCTCTTCAGTCGTATACTTCTTCGTTTCGATGGTATCTCGTCCTCCTGGCTATCCGTATGATTGTGAGCTTTTTGGGAACGAGAACGATGGTATTTCGGTGATTGATGGTCAGATCCCGAGTGGTTCGGAGACACCGCCTACGACTGGGAAGGCAGACCTTTCTCCAGATCAGAAGGCCACCCAAGTCTGAGGTTGATGTAGTGTAGGGTCACTTTTCACTTTTCTTCCGCGGAGCCTAGGTGTATCGACGAATTCTCCCAGCAATTCAAAATCTCTACAACCATCGATAGCAATGCCCATATTTGGTCTGATGAATGCTGATACACAAACATCAGAGTCGTCGGAAAGAAATGCCGTCGGAAGCTTGTATCGAAATAGACAGACCGTCGATTTCCATTCTCGCCGTATATCTTGAATCATTGCCCTCAATTTTCCCATTCCTTCTTTCCTATGCCGTCCACAATGATTGTTAAAGCCTACATCGATACTGACTATGGCCAAATCCACTACCGCTCAGCACTCCCTCCGGATGGGACTCTTCGAAAGACCAATCCAATTTTCTTACTCCACAAATCTGCTTCATCTTCAGCAAGCTACGAATCTCTCATGAAGATCTACAGCTTAAAAGGCTATTCATGCTACGCGCCAGATATGCCAGGTTTCGGTGGAAGTTTCGATCCCACAGAAGAAGCGGTCATCGAGATATCAACAAAGGCAACAGCTTGGTACATTGAAGTCTTCATGCAAGTTTTTTCCAAGCTCAATCTCGTCGATCGAGGAGAGGCGGGGAAATGCCATATCATTGGGCATCACTCTGGTGCTGTCCTCGCGGTAGAGCTCGCCGCATCACGACCAGACTTCGTTGCCAGTATCTGTCTCGTTGGACCCGCGATCATGTCGGAGGAGGAGCGAGCAGCCATGAAGGAAGTCTACTTCAAGCCTTTCAATGAGCCACAAAGAGACGGCTCACACTTGTTGAAGACGTGGGAATACCTTGGAAAAATGGGAGTTGGAGAAAATCTTGTTTTGTGGCAAAGAGAAGCAGTCGATCACATTAGAGCCTGGAGAGGGAGAAACCTGATCTACGGGGCTGTTTGGGCCCAGAAAAGCGAGACGCTGTTTAAACAGATTACTTGCCCAATCTTGCTTATGTGTGCTCTGGATGACGTGCTGTGGAAATACTTCGGCCATGTACAACGTTTACGACCGGAAGTGCAGTCGGTTGAGATCGACGGGGGCAATTTCGAGCTGGATAGGGATGTTGAGGGTATTGAGAGAGCTTGGTCTGCTTTTCTGGGACAGGCGAATTAGGACGTCGCCTCGATATTGGTGATCAATGATGCCATATCCTTGAGAAGTTTCTTCGTGATCAGGGGGTGACGCTTGCTTTCTCCTTGCGCTTACCATCAAATCGTTGGACCATCTCGTGATACGCGTGCTTTCCGGGTTCGCGGTTCGGTGCGGACGGCAGTGGGTCGGTACTCTTGATTCAGCACGCATTAGAGCGCAGTGGAGAGTTGTTAGCTTGATACGCGACGATCGCGCGCATAATCAACAGAGATAAGGTCTCTTGGTGTGATTGTTGATGGAAGATGAGATGAAGTCGAAGATCGGAAGAGGACCCGACGGAAGCTTTTGCTTTTTCTGCGCGTCCTCCACTTCCGAACCACAACTTTCAGATCCAGCAAAGCACTCCAGAATTTGCTTGGTTACCGAGTCGTCTCCACGATGGCCAGGCCCTTCAAAACTTCCGAGGAAGTTATTGCCATTATGAGACCTCATTCTAAACCCGAGTTTTGAGCCTCTTCAGCTTATTTGTTGGTTTTGGCTTCTTTCCTTCTGTAATCTCAGAGATGAGTTCACAAAAGAAGCGGATTCACCTAAACTTCTTCGAGAATGCCTGCACAGGCTCCCACATGAGTCCAGGACAATGGCGAGATCCAGATGACAAGACTTCGGGAAAGGACCGTTGGTAGCCCCCAACCAGGTCCATCAGCATGAAACTGAATTGCCACACCAGGACTGCCTTACTGGCTCAACCTCGCCCGCCTAGCAGAGGAAGGCAAAATCAGCTTCATATTCTTCGCAGACTCCTACTCTCTCTTCGATGTCTATGCAGGGTCTACCGCCCCAATCCTCCGCGCTGGAGCACACTCAGCAGGACTTGATCCCATGGTCATAGTACCTGCAATGGCAGCTGTCACAAAATCCCTCGGTTTTGGTGTAACAGGGAGCACAAGCTACTTGAAACCTTACATCTTGGCAAGGACGCTCAGCTCGTTAGACCATTTGACTGAGGGTAGAGTGGCATGGAATGTGGTTACGAGCTGGAGTAAGGCTGCTGCCAAGGCGCTTGGTGCTGATGATGTCGTGCCGCATGATGAGAGGTATGCTATCGCGCATGAGTACATGGATCTGGTCTATAAATTTTGGGAGAGCTCGTGGGCAGGCGATGCGGTTATCTGGGACGCCGAGAAGAGAATTGCGTTCGACCCTTCCAAGGTCAAGAGAGTCGAGCATCGAGGTGAGTCGAGTAAGGTGTTGTTGGAAAGAGCAAATGCTGACGTTTTCAAGGGAAATACCTCAAAGCATCGACAGCTGCACAAACGCATCCCTCACCACAAAGGACACCCGTCATATTCCAAGCTGGAACGTCCAAAATGGGCAGGGAATTTGGCGCGCAACATGCAGAGGCAATATACGTGGGTGGATTGGTTCCATCTCAGACCGCAGGCTCTATCGCAGAGATTCGAGCAAACGCAGCAGCACGTGGCCGCGATCCGAACTCACTCAAATTCTTTGTAGGCATTACTCCAATAATCGGCCACACTTTGGAGGAAGCACAAAATAAATATGAGCGCGCGAGGGAGAATGCTGACGTGGTCGGTGGCCTGGCTCAATTCTCTGGCTACACGGGTATCGATCTCGCTCGATTTCCACTCGACGACGTATTTGAGCTCAGGGATGCTCCTGGTGACGATTCTACGCATACGTTCCTTGAAAATTTCAACAAAGCCACTGGCAACACCGAGCCTTGGACGCCTCGGAGACTGGGGAAAGTAATGGCTTTGGGTGGATTTCATCCTGCACCAGTCGGAACGCCTGAAATGGTTGCCGACGTGTTTGAACAATGGATCCATGAGGCGGACGTCGATGGCTTCAATATTGCTTATGTGACCAGTCCTGGTACCTTTGAGGATGTGGTATATCTTCTCCGACCAGAACTTGTCAAACGCGGTCTGATGTGGGAGGATTATGATTTTCCTGGTGGGACGTTGAGAGAAAACCTGTATGGCGTTGAAGGACAAACGCATCTCAGAAACGATCACTATGGCCACAAGTTCCAATTTGGCAGCGATTTTGAAGGCAACACGATTGAGATTTTCAAGGCCTCGCACAAGGTCTATGCTGATGGTGCGAATGGCGAAGAGTTGAGTGACATGAAGATCAACGGTGCGAAACGGAAACGATGCTCATGACAGCCCCAAAATCTGCGGGTGTGTGCGATGCATACTATATAATCTCGGTGAGATGGGAATCTGCAGGTTGTATCGCAGCAGAAAATAATTGTATGTTGCACCACGTACAGAAACTTCTATGACAACGTGCGAAATAGAAGGCCAGTTCGTTAAAAGTCGACATCGAAGGTCGTCGATCTTGCGTCAAATCCCGTGACGCCAAAATCTTGCGTAAAGCTGAAGTCCTGGAATGACGACAACGAGAGATCAAAGCTCGATTGCTGTGGAAATTCCAAAGTCGTAGCCTGAAGCTGTATTGGCACATCATTGTTCGAAAGGTCCGGCGCGAAAGAATCAGTGTCCGTCATCACGTAGTCTGGGGCCACATCGGTGGGGAAGCCTGGAAGACCAGCCATGTCGGCCACCATTCGAGTGACCTCATCTCTACCTTCCTCATTTCTGCCCATGGAGTGGACCAAGCTGGGGCTGAGTCGTTTGATCGCGCGCCGTGGCTCGTATTTACTCTCTTCGATAGATTCTAGCACCGATTCCTTCACTGCTTCGTACATGTCACGGTACTTTTTCGCACCGGGCCATCGTTCAGTAATGATGTAAAGGACGATGCTGCAGGCGTTCATGGCGTTTGAGTTTGCGATGGTGAAGAGCTTGTTGGGCGAGATCCAGGTGCAGTACAAAATGGTGAGTCCTGAACATTGTCAGCAGCGACTTCTTTGGGTTTAGGCTGACTTGCCTGCAAGGAAGACTGAGTGCAATGCCATGAGTGAGAACCCCACCGAGATGTTTTGGTGAAGCTTTTTGTACGTCTCGCAAACACCGCCACATGCTTCGGCGCATTTTTTGATCAAGTCGATACTGGTTTCGGGAACGGCGAGTAGTGGATGTAGCAAGAACCTCAGGCACTTGTAGTAATAGACCATCTGTGGAATTATAAGCAACTCAGCTCCGGTAGGGACGAGGAGATCTACGAACATAATAACCGTAGCCGTCTATAACCAAAGTATCCGTTTTGGTACTCGGCATATCTGCACCGTGATGCCTAGCGTCACAGGGAATGCCTTCCTTCCAATCCTCCAGCTGGCGCACGAAAGACAAAACCTCGACCTCGGAAACTTCTGATTCTCGATCTACTCGACTGCATTAATCAGCTTATGTGAAAAAGAGCGTCTTTGAAATTACCCACTATATAGTCTGTTGAATTGCAGATTCTATTCTTCGAAGCCGGCAAATGTGGATGAAGCAACTCAAAGACGTAGAGGCAGAGCCCGGATGGGGATCCTGTGTTTTCGATGTCGCTTGTGCTGCCGCAAGTATAGCGGAGTCTTGCACCGACTCATTCACGTCGAGCGGGAGTTCGGTATCAATATCCCTAACATTTTCAACCACTGTTCGAAGAAGAGACAAGCCTTACTCACCTGTCTGAGATCGCAAATGGACGACCGAGAATGATCGATATCTGCCGATCGAGAGAGTACGCTGTCCAGAAGATGCGTTTGTTCATCTCACTATCTAGAATGGAGCACTCTCGCGCCGCTGTTTTCCGATGCATACCGAGATTGATACTTGCCCTCATAGCCAGGCCAATATATGTCCACGCTCCTGGGCCTTGTGGCGCGCGCAAGCTGTAGATGGCGAGCAGAATAAGAACTTGGACTGAGCGAATGCCATGACATGAAAATAGTTCGCCTGCGTAATCCATGGCTTTGGCATGATGTTTGTCGCAATGGAACGCTCCTGGCTCACCAGCAGTCTCCAGAAACCGCCCCCCACAGGCATAAACCAGATGGAGTACACACCGCTCATAGGAGTTCCCCAAGTTAGATCTACGAGAATGAAGATCTCGGATATAGACCGAGTGCAGAATTGGCCATCTAGTTGAAATATGCCTCAAATAACCCGTCAATAGCCTGTCAGCGATATCCTGAGGAACGCTGTCAGTATCTACAGGCATATTCTTCTCGGCTCCTGGGTCTGAAAGTGATCTTGGAGAAAGATGCTCCTCCTCTCGTAAATCTTGTTGACCTGGTTCGCGGCACTTGACAATGCTAGTAACCATTTTGCTCATCGTTATGCTGGAAGAAGCGCCGATATACCCGCCAGTCGCTTCCAAAGAAAGATCTCGAAGGACTTCCAGCACCGAAGTGGACTCTCGGCGCTTGTTCTCACTTTCGGCGCTCCCATCGACTCTTTCGGGCTCAGAGTATGAGCTGTCTGTATGAGGACGTTTTAACGGCGCTCGCGTCTCTGCTGTCTCTGATGAAGCAGGGCTCCAGCTGGCAGATGCTGCTGTCCTTTGACGCCATCGTTTCTGACCTTCGTCTAAGATTCCCTCCCGCTGCAAGATTTCCTCCAGTTCCGCAACACGCGCTTCCGCGGCCGCCACTGCTCGATCGTCCACAATGCGAGGCCGGTACTTTGCAGGTTTGACGTATTTGCACTCGGCGCCAAAAGAAGTGCAGTTTGAGCAATTTGGTCTCATTCCATCACACTTCTGCTTCCGCGTCTTGCATCTTTGGCATGCCAGAGACACACGGGCTCTTTTTGTCGTCGCTGGTGAGTTGGGCATCTTGCAGACCTTCTGTGAAGGCAATTGGTGATCGCTCGAGCGTCATAAAAGGCCCGGGCATTATGTCTGTCGATAAGCACCAATTTGAGATGGCTTACGCCGTGATAGGATCACATGGCTCTGGGACTGCTCTCGTCCGGCTGTCTGCTTCCGATGGGCTAATCCCGACGGGTCTCGACCAAGACCGGAACTTCCTGGCTCTTACGTTGAATTTGCGGCGCGACATGGTGATAGTCATGTCGCAGGTCGAAAATATGGTGTTGGTCGTGCAGTGGTGTTCAAGTTGTGCTTTGTCCGGACAGTCACGTGTGGAAAGAGCTGTTTATAAGTCTCGGCATAACTTTTATCCGAACCATCCAGTGTTTTCCCCTCGGCCCATACCTCTCTCTCTTTTCCCATCAGATGCACGCAACACCAACAACATTCTCCATCGTGCTCAATCGGCACGACAATTTATCGAAATTTTTCTAGTTTTGCAAGCTCGACATGTCATTCAGACGGTTTTATGCTTAACTCCAAGAAGACGTCAAGTAATTCTGCCGTACAGTGTTCATATGGTTCCTTTGGCTAGGAAGGAATTTGGCACATCAACATATTTGGCCTTCAAGTACTCCGCAATGAACTTGCCCAAGACATCATATGTTGCGTTTGCAGTCACGCCTCTGTCGAGATGGTCATGAAGTAAAAAATGGACTGCCAGCAATTCTACAGCCGACAAGTCAGCTCAAAAATACACTCCGGGACCCGAGAAGAGAGGTAAGGGTAAGGGGGCTTACTTGGAAACTCCATTCTATCAATCTTTTGGCCGTGAAAGTCGTCTCCCATCAACTCCACCAGTTTACTATGACTCAGGAGAGATCGCAGCCAAGGCCATTCGGATTCATCTCGGGCGAAAAAACCCACGTTACAATTCGATCCTTTGTCGCCAGCTCTTGCGTACACCACACGACCAAGCGGAGCCTTCGTGGTCGGTCCAAAGGAGCTCAATGCCACGGGATTCGTGGGAGGATAGGAAGGTTGAGACGAAGGATGTGCCGTAGTCTCCTCTGGCGGTGGAACATCGATCGACCGAACATCTGCCTTTGAGAAGTGAATGGTCTGTATTGGCTGCGGGATCAATGTGGGGAAGTATTCCGCAAACTGCAAAAACTTGTCAACGTCAGCCTCGCACGTAGGAGAATGATACTCACGGCTTTGGGGGACGCAGTGCGTAGATCTGTGTGGAACGTCGCCGCGGGGTAAGTATGCATGTTCATGTCCAGCGCTGGCCTCAGGAAATTGGCCTCCGAAAGGTCGCCGGCATTTTTCGATTGCGCGATCAAGCGCACATCGACGGTACAGGCGTTTTGACTGCGAGCGTTCTCTGGCGCCGTTCCATACACCGTCATGTTCCAACAGTCAAGCTTCTTAAGCCTGGCTTCGCCGAATCCATGCCGTAATTGTTCTTCGAGTAGACGCGCCTTCTCTTCAATGTCGAGTCCGATCATGGCCCAATGCACTTCCGCTTGGTATCCTCCAAAAGCCGTCAATCCGGATTTTGTCGTTGATGGTGGAGGCTTCCCAGTCACGCCAGAAAGATGAACTCGGTTCTCTCCAACTAGCTTGAGAGCTGCATCCTGGATGATGGCCGTCACATCGCAGTTGAGATAGTAGGTACCTTGAATCTCGTACAAGAACTGCTCTTTACAGCTCTCCACAGAAACCAGACCTCCAGTTCCCTTGGGCTTTGTTATCACCACGTCGCCATCGGATGCAATTTCAGCAATGGGATACCCAAAATCATTAATCCCAGCCCAGTCCAAGCTTTTGAAGCCACTGAAGTTGCCTCCCGTTACATATACAGAACACTCGATTAGGTGACCAGCCATGAGTGACTGCGCAAGCTGGTCATAATCCGTCCTCGACCACTCGTGCCACCAAGCCGCTGCACCCACGATTGGAGATGCATCTGCAACTCGGCCGCATATTACGATATCCGCCCCTGCCTTGAGCGCAGCAGCAATTCCCATGCCCCCAAGATAACACTGCGCAAAGACGGGCTCGTAGCCCCAGTCCGCCAAGCTCTGTCCGGTGCTAACATGACGGTAGCTCGTCGGATTCGCTTTCAAACCTTCTTTGATCTGATCTAACACAACATCACCCTCCACCCACGCAACTGTCAAATCCAAACCTCTCGACTCAACCATCTTCACAACCTCGTCGTACAATTTTTTCGTTGCTACACAGCCAGCGTTACACGCGAGTTTCAATCCTTTCTTAGCGATGTTCTCGAGCGCAGGTTCCAAAGCCTCGAGGAATGATGGCTCGTAGCCAACGCCGATTCTGTTTGCGGCGTCCATTGCGCGGGTTGGCATGTTAAGTTCGCTCATCCAATCGCCTACTAGGACGTCGACCGACTCGGACATGGAGGCTGCGTTGGCGATCGCGTCGCGCTTGTCGCAAGGCGAACCGCTGATGTTCATTATTCGGATGGGACGTTTTGGTGTTGTTGACTCCATGGCTATTGGGTTGGAGGAAATGTGGCTGCTAAATGAAATGCTGCACTGCCCGAATGAAATTAATGTTGATACAGAGGTGAAGGCTATCACTGACGGGGTGTTCTATTGAGTTGGCCAGACTAGAGGCGACGGGAGCGTCCAGCTGTCCGCATTCACAGACCTGATATGAAAGACAATCTTATCACTGCGCAACGGTAATGTTGTAGTAGATTGATGGAAACATCGGCTTCAATCATCGCTTCCGAATTCCGTCGGGAAGTTGAAATCTGTCCCGACGCAACGGCGCCAGCGCTTTCCGACCACAATCACTATGTCGGATTCTCACTGCAACTCGCGGACTTCATCAAATCCGTCAATATCCCAGTCCTACGAACGAGCAGAAGTAGTCCAACTCCCAAAACCCCGATACTCGCCAAAAAACCATCACCATAAATCACGAACTTCGAACACATCGCCACAATCGCGAAGCACAGGGACGAAGTTGACGACAAAATCGATGGTATCATTGTTGAGTGGGGGTATCTCATAGTAATAACAGATGCGTTCATCATCAGCCGAATCGGCGGCTCCTGATCAAAACATCCTAAACAAGGTGACTCTTCTCACACATTCTGCTTCTCCTTGTCTGCCTGCTTCTCCCTCTCCAACAAATCAAACCACCCATGATCGCCTCTCTCAGCGATTGGCTGCTCGGTAAACATAGGTGGTAAATCAAGCGTGATATCAGCCTGAATCTTCGATTCCTCCACCTTAGCCCTCGATGCATCCGCCTTATCCTTCTCTCCATCCATCTTATCTCTAGCCCCATCCACCTTAGCCCTCGATGAATCCACCTCGGCCCTCGTTTTATACTCCAACCTCTCCCCATCAAGAGGGACGCCATCAACCGCTTCTTGCGGATAATTAACCCTGCAAATAGGACACCACCACTCCGCCTCCAACCAAGCCTGGTCGTGCCTTTCCAGCGGAATGCCTAAACAAGTCAAATGGTACTCGCGGTACGGACACCTCTCCCCGGCCTGGCACTGTATCGTCATTTCCTCAACCATGACAGGTTGGACAGAATAATTGCCCTGACTATCTCTGGTCATGGTCTTCTTAATCGTAAAGTCGCCCATGGCTGGGACCACGCAGTCGTCTCTCCGTCGACGGCAATAGCAGACACATTCCTCTTCCACGGGTAACTCGTACTCATGTATCCAGGCCTTGGCGGCCTGGACCCAGTTCTGGAAACCCACCGTTCCGGGCCGGAATGTTGGCGTTGGGTTCTGCGGTGGTGAGAGAAATGTGCAATTGTTGTAGGTGATGGCGTCAATCAGCTCCGGAGAAAGACATGCCCAAAACATCGTTCCTCCTTCTGGTTTCTCAACAAGGAGCGAGCCTTCCCTTTGCCCTTGCGTCTTCTTGCTGGGTGCCGCGAAGAGCCCAAAGAAGTTCCCGAATTCCGTGTTGAGGATATGGACGACGCAATTGACTTGTTTAGGCAGTGCTTTCGTCTTCTCGTTCCATGCTGAATCGATGATGATCGGGGGCCAGTAACCCGTCGATGGCGCGTTATTTTTGCGCAAAATAATGAGGCTGTCTTGATGCAGGGTGGCGAGATCCGATACTGTCTGACGACCTTCGATGAATGCGCGGAGGTCAAGAATGTGAACGCCACTTCCTTGGCCGCGGATCAGGCGTGGCAAGGATACAGATGAATGTGCCATCATTGGATTGGAGTAGGCCGGTTGAGTTGTTCGGGTGAAGCCGGCATTTGGGGCGGAACTGGGCGCAAGAGCTGGCGTTGGATGCGATGTCCGCTGTCGCGTTCGTGGGTCTTGCGGGTGGCTCATGGTTTGCTGGTTGAGCATTGAAACGTGGCTCGATCTCACAACAGGTTCCCGCCGTCGCGGTTTGGGTACTGTTGGCTCGGCTTCTGTACTCGGCTTGTCCTGCGTAGTCCTGGTTAGCACTTCGGTTATCCCAATCCATAGGACTGATCGCAAATAGACCTCGCGCCTAGCTCTGAGCGCCAGAGCAGTAGGTAGTTATAAACTTCTGACAATTTAGAATTGAAAGATTGTCAGAAATTTATCGATACTGATCTCGATTTGAGGATCGTGATTGAAAGACTCACCACTTCGGCATCGGCTTTGTCCTTGTATCTAGGTCTGCGCTTCTGCTTTGGGATGGAGGGGACGCAATGCTCAGGTCTACCAGACTTGACGCATCGAGAACAAGGTCTAATTTGCTCGCAACCTTTCTTTTGGGCTCTGCACGGCTTGCAGACGGCAGGATAATGGTAACTGGTCTCGCTTTCCGAGCCACGAGCCGACTCGTCTTGGTCTACTCTCCTCTTTTTGTGAGACGAGTCATTGTCTGGCTGCAGTTCGAGCTTTCGCTTGGAAGGAGGCGTGTTAGCCATCTTGTCGGTATGGCTCCAATCTTCGAGCCTTCGTATGTCAGTCGAAGGGTTTTGTTCGATGTGTTTTTTATTTGTACTCGACCCAGCTGCGTGTTGAGACGAGAGTACCGCTGTGGTGTTCTTTGGTCCAGTGAGAGACGACAGAACACTGCGTGGGATATGCGAAGTTGTCGAAGACGGGTCTCTTTGACTGTTTGCGTGAGGACTTTCCTCGCTTTGATCGAGTGGCAGCACCACTGCATGACTGAGGATCGAATTTGAGATTTTCGAACTTGTTGTTCCAGTTCGATTTGTTGTTCGATTTATGGTTGCCCTCCCACCTGTCACCTAATCAAATGAAAATCAGAACTGGCTCAGAATTCAGGGTGCTCTCAGTTCCCAGCGAAGGCGGAATTCCAAACATCCAACACCATCTCAACCACAGCAAGCTCATGCGACATCAACACTGCGGCTCAAAACACTTACATCTTGTTTTGGCGGTCTAGCATCATCATGTATCTCTGATCGTGGTTCACTTTGCTGCCGCGCTTGAAACTCGCCTTGATCGTGCGAGTCTGCTGCGTGTAAGTCTTGGTCTCGGTAAAGTTTGAGCTTGTTTGACTTGTTCAAGACGCCAGTGTACCCAGAGTCTCCCGGAAAGAGGCATAGATGAGGGGTGTTCCTGCATCTTTCGCATGGTCGCTGGCGATCACATCTCTTCTGTTTGATTCGGCATTGTTGACAGGCTGGCGGTTGCCTTGGCGGCATATTGGTCGGCGGGTGACCTAAGAGGACTTGGCAAAAGCTGGAATTGGAGTGGGTGGAAGACTGGGATTCGGGCATGGCGAAGTTGAGGGACGACGGTCTTTGTAGAAAGCCAATTGATGTTGAAAATGGTGTTTGTTGGTCACGCTGGTTGGAGGCAGACAACAGACAAGGAGTCTTTATCGAGAATGCAAGGAGCTGTAGAGGAGGTGTTGAGCGCTTGCTTCATCAAGACCGTGGTGAGAGATGAGAGGTGAGTGGTACATACATTCATGTCTCCATTGTCGTGCCCTTCGTCCTGTCAATCGTCCCAAAAGACATCTGGGTCGTCTGAGCCATCAACGACCAAGTGACCCGGCGCCGTCTTTCATCTGGTACGTGTCGTGGCATTGCACCATGACCGGAGCCATATCACACACTCTCTACCAGCTCTCGATCCTCTTGCTGTTCTCGCTGGGCCTCTTCTTCCTCTTCGCGCTCCCGCATGTGCAAGGCCTTCACCAAGTCATCGCCCTCAATGCCAGCAGCCTCTCCTCCGTCGCTGCTCTGCTTGTTCTTTGCCTCAAACTTCGCCCTCACCAGTTTCGCAATGGCGTTGCCCGTCCTCGCGTCCAGTATCTTTGTGCGCTCCTTCAGATCTCGTTTCAGATCCCAGTTAGGTTTCTTCGGCTGTAGCTTGAAAATGTCCATCTCCAGCGGTTTCCCATCCTCGTTTGTTCGCTCTTCCAGTGTAGCCTGGCGTGTGGCTTCCTCGAGCGCTGCTGCTTCCTGCTCCAGCGTCTTCTTGTCTGCGTTGGGTGCATATTCGAAGCCGAGTTTAGGACCGCGGGTTTCTGGGTCGTAGTTGCGGCCGGAGAGGATTTTCCGTGAGATGTCAGCTTCTTCTGGGAGATACTCGTCGTTTGGGGTCGCTGTTACAGCGGTGGTAGTGTCTGGTGAGGGTTCTTTTCTCTTCAGCGACTTTGACTTGAGCTGTGCGAGACGCGCCTTGCGGTCTTGGGTGGCGGCGCCGAGGTTGGTGGACATGGTGGACGGATGCTTTCTGGGTGATTTCCGAAGTCGTATTAGGGACTGTTGGAAGAGATCGAGCAGTCGTCCTAGGTACCTAGCAAAAGTAGTATTTAGTTGGTATATTGGCACCTCTGGCGTCTCTGCGGAGCTGTCTCGGAGAGAGCTGCAGACAGGGTCAGTCCGTCCTCACCACCAAAAATTCACCCACGACCTTCACCACCAGCAGGAATGCGCCCATGAGCCCCCATCCCCTCGTCTCGCCTCCCTCTCATGCGGCGTGTCCGGCTCGCCCATGTCGCTAAGAAGACATTGCCATTCCGACCGGACAGACGCAGTAGCCGACCCTTCACCACTTGCACCACGACCAGATCCGACCACCATCTCGATGATGCAGAAGACCGGCCCGGAGGGCTCGCGCTCTCTGGAAGCGCCCCAAACAGTCCAGACTATCAATCTGGCCAGTGGCGGCGCCAAGGATGGTCGTTGAGAGAGAAAGAGAAGGATGCGGCAGAGCTCATGGCAGAAGAAATGGAAGAGCGAGACACTGAACAATGGCAGAGCCAGTTCTCAGTCTATGGCCACAAGTTTCACCGGCGGACTGTCCAAGCCAAAAACTACGTGCGACTTGCTTCCAGCTATCCAGAATGTGGCATCGGCTTCGTCAGTCTCTCTCCCCAGAAGGGACAGCAGACGCTGCCCCCCTTTGACTCGTTTTGGAACGTCAATTTTGCTGCCATCAGCGCCCGATACAACCTGGCATACCCCAAGAGTCTGAGAGTCGCGGATCTCTTTGTCAACGACGAGGTGGCCAGGCGAGCTTTCCACAAGCTTGTGCCGGAAACCCAAACCGCCGGGGGCGAGCTCGAGGCCATTCGCCATAAGTGGAGCAGTTCACACATCTTCCCCAGATCCAATGGAAAGCTACATTGGTGGCCATCAGTCATGCTCTGGCTCCTGTGCAACATGCCCAACTTTGCTGCCAAGTTCCTGCTCGCCTCATACGTCGAGCCATATCCACCATTCTACATGGTCGCCAATTCGCTCGAATATCTCGCCAGCCACTACTTCCTATCTGCTCAAGAGCATAGCGTGGTTGCTGTGGAATCTTTTCGCGCCATTTTCTACATCCTGTTGGACTCCTGTGCTGCTTCAAGACCCTACATTTCGCAAAAGACGATCTACCTTCTTGTCACTCATTCAACCACTGAGCAAACCGCGTATCTATATGAGGCGCTTCAGAAGGCTGGAGTTCCTCTGCATCATGAAACGCTGCTTCATTTTGCCAACGCGTACGCTCAAGTTGGCGAATTTCAAAAGGCGCTTGACGCCCTCGAGGCTGCTGTCGTCGTTGGGGCGGATCCCTTATCGGACAGCTTCCTGGCGACCTGCAATAAGACTTTGCATTACAGTGTTCTGCACCCAGATGGGTACCACGCCACTTCGCACATTGTTTCCCAGTTTCTTAAGCTCGGATCAGAAATGAATCAGAAGCTATACAACGTGCTCATTGTCAATGCGCTCGCCGCCAACGATATGGCCACCGCCCTCGGGGTCTTCTTGCTTCTGGACGAGAAAAAGGTCGAAATTGGCAATGTTACATATTCCATCCTCCTCAATGGTTACAAGCACATGACAGATGCTGCTGCCGAATTCGAGGCCACAGTTGTTCGCAAAGCACACGAATGTGTTCTTCATACCCGGGATCCATGGTTAGCAACAGAGATCTTGCATTGCACATATCTTCATCATTTGAAGTCGGATAAGGACAACCCCATTGCCATCTTCAACTCGACATTGGCTGCTTACACGCGATATTTCAAGATCTGGCCTCTTCGGATCTTGAGAATTGAATCAAGGCAAGCTTGGCAAGCTTCGAGAAATGAGGATCAATTTGACGCATCAACCGCGGCCATCAACATCGTCCTCACAGCTTACCTCCGCGCCTACCCCGAGCGAGCACGCCTCACTTTTAACCACTTTTCCGCCTTCTTTGAAATGGTCGTGAACAGCGGACCGCACTCGAGGACGAAGCGTTTTCGCATCATGCGACAATTTCTTATGGATGATTTTACGTATAACATTTTCCTAATGGCTCTCTCACAGGACGTCAAGAATTTACAAACTTGTACCTCGCTGGTCCAACAAATGGGCAAAACACTACCTCCCCACCTCCTATTTCATGATCCGCAAACGGGCGAACATCGTGAAGCTGCGCAGCCTACAGTAAGAACTTGGTCCATCTTGCTTCACGCCTTTGCGCGACACGGCCAGGTTGCTGCGGCAGAAAAGGTCATGGAGTTGATGAGGAAAAGAGGAATGGTGGAGACGGTGGTGACGTGGAATTCACTTGTTAAGGGATATGTGTTGAGGCAGGATATTCCTGGGACTGTGGATGCGTTGGGGAGGATGGAGAGGGAGGGTTTTGATGCGGATGGGCATACGACTAGTACGTTGAAGAGGATTAGGGATGAGGAGGGGTTGATTAAAGCTTGGAAGGAGAGGAGAGGAGACGGGGAGCAGGGCGGTCTCGATTCAATGGGAAATAGGGATGGCGATGAAGGGCTTCGGTATAGTGAGGTCGACGATGCGGTGCG
Source organism: Venturia asperata (assembly GCA_003689335.1). Classification (NCBI taxonomy): domain Eukaryota; kingdom Fungi; phylum Ascomycota; class Dothideomycetes; order Venturiales; family Venturiaceae; genus Venturia; species Venturia asperata. The sequence continues at coordinate 34,172 of QWWL01000032.1, forward strand.
GGCTGGGGATGCTCAACAGGGTTATCAAGGTGAAGAGACGGGCTCGCTCCACGTTGGGTTTGAACACGAGGGTGGATCGGGCGAAGAGAGGGATGGAATGGACTATCCTCGCGGACAGTCTCATATCAACGACCAAGACCCCGATTTTCCACTCTCGCCTAGTGGCGGTGTTTTGTAAGAGCGTTGTAAGACTACACTATTTCGGGGTGTTGGAATGAGACGGAGGCAATAGTAGACTAGACTTAACTCGAATGTACCCCTTTGTATATGTACAGTCTCCTTATGAGAACCCCCTTTGGGAAGGTTAATCAATCACTATACATTCTACTTTTGGCACGGGGATATGCCGCAGGCGAAGACGAGTTCGTTCCGTAAATAAGATGCGTCAAATTCAAAGAGCGCAGTTACTTTTGATTTCTTGGACAAGATGAGAATCAACGAATTCTTGATTAGGCACTTGGACCCTATAGCCTCTTCTCCCATCGCCTAGTGATTCCTCCCATGAGTATTCACTCAACGACTACAAACCGTCCCTTCTTCTCACCCTAACCTCCCCCTTCAAATCCGGAAAAATAGCCATCCCAAAATACTGCTGCCTCGGTTTCTCCCGTCCCTCCACCAACTGGACCTCAAACCCCTTCAATAAATGCACACAAACAACCTTCAACTGCGCATTAGCGAAGAAGCGTCCAGGACACGCCCAAAGCCCGTGTCCGAAATTGATGTTATCGGGTCCTGTCGAGGTGTGCTGGAATCTGTTTTCGTTGCCCGATCGTTGGCGGAGGCGGGAGAAGCGGAAGGGGTCGAAGTGGGTGGGGTTTGGGTAGAGGAGGGAGTTCTGGTTGATGGGGTGGGCGATGATCATTGTGCGCATGCCGTGAGGGATTATTTGGGAGTTTGAGAGGTGGAGACCTTTGGGATTTGTGACGATGCGGGGGAGGTTACCTTGGGTTTGATTAGTGATGTGAATATGGGGGATGTGGAAGGATAGATAGAGATACCTGTGGAAGGTGGACTGAGCCTCATCGATTCTCGGAGGAAGCTATCGAGTTTGATGAGCTTAGAAAGCGTGGTTGTCGTCATTTCCCCATCGATCTGTTCCACTTCTTCTCTCAATTCAGCCAGGTCTTGTTTCGAGAGTGTGGCAAGGTCGAACATCATATACGTCAAAGCGTTGCTGAGATTGTAGATGGATGCGAAAGTGGCGAGCAGCTCATCTCTGGCCATCTTGTCGGGCGTCAATTGACTATCCGAGTATTGCTCAGCAAGCCAAGCGATCATCTCTCCACCAGGCACCTTCTTCTCTATTGGATCCTTGACTCCAAGATGGTCAGAGGCGGCAAGTGCTTGCACAACTCTGTCGTGGTGCAGCCTCTTGTTTCTTTTCAAAGAATGGACCGGAGGCAGTATGAGTGCAATTAAGGGCTTCAGCGGCCCTGGTATCATCCTCAAAATAAACCAAGACATAGAGACATCGCCAATGAAATCACCACAGGCTTTGATCCAGGCTTGGTCCCTGCTATATGGTAGTCCGACAAAGACGCGCCCTGACATGATCGATGCCACTTCACTCATGACCTTGCGAGCATTAAAGGTTGTCCAATCAGTGCACTGCCCAACAGAGGTTGCAATTGCGAAGTCTATTTCGTGCACAAAAGATTCCAGACAGGCAGCTGTCGAGCGGGTCAAGGTGTGTCGCATGGCTCGATCGAACTCGGGCGTTTTTGTGCCCATGCCAGAATATTCTCCCAAGAAGACATCATGATGCCATTTCCTCGAAGCACGTCAGCACTGCCACAGAAGATTAGGCCTCCACTAACTTGATAGATGCTTCGGTCTCAGGAAGCATCTTCACGGTGTCAAGCTCGCACGTTGGCAATATGGCAAGAGCCATTCCGGCAACTCGCAGCTCGAACGCTGTATTGGGGTACTAACATGAATGTCAGAAACATCCATTTTGGATTTAACCGATATATTGTCGTACCTTAGCATGCGCAGCCTCAAGCGTGGCGATCATATCAGTGCCAGCCTGCACGATGGGCAAACCCGAAGCTTTCCGCCTCGCCACGCATGAGTATAAGATTGTAGAAACGACGACGAAGATCAAAAGCGCAGAGTTTACATTGCTAGGCACCAAAGGCCAGCGGACTAGGTCCATAGAAAGCATCATGCGTTTGAAGTTTGTGGTTCGGCCTGAAATGGTGCGAGAGAGAGTTTAGGCACGATGCCCTTGGCCGTGATCAGGCATGGCACAAAGGATTGACACAAAGGCTGCCCGGGGATGACAAGCACGACCATCTTCACAGTTTCTTGGGTGTCTTCGGTGTCTTCGGGAAATCGGTCGGGGTTCTAGGCTTTCTGGGTGTGCTCGGCCTTGTTCTCTCGCTTAACTCAACGGACCTTTTGTGTTCGGTGACCGACCGGTATCCGGTCAGAAATTGGTGAAGCATTTCAGCGACCGACGGTTTGGAGATGAACGCAGCGTAACACTTTTAACCATGTTCGAGTATAACATTGCTTTCACTGTTCCAATAAACGACAAAACGTCAGAAATCAAAGTGACGCCAGCAGATCTCTGGCTTGGGATCAAACGCACGGCTCACAGACCACAAGATTTCGTGCCGTACGTTCGATCTTGCACGGTGATCGATGGTGATGCGAAGACCAAATTTCGACGAAGGCTGGTGATGGCGAATGGAGCTGTCCACAAGTCCGATGGAGAGGAGATGATACAAGATGTCATCATCAAGGAGAATCTGCTGGTAGATGGCTCTATTCACAAATGCACCAACGATGTCTGACACGCGCCAGGTAGAAGCAACCACTGTCAACACAGGAGCGACCAGTACCGCACTGATGTCCTCGACTGCAATGGAAGCAAGCGACGGTAACGATGAAGGTGCGGGATTGCTCTTCACGGCGTTGTATGGGCTCAAGCTGGATGATGTCGAAGACGGGAGTGAGCAAGCCGAACAGATCAAGGCTCAGTATTCAGCGCTTGCCCGCAGTACATGTTTGTCGGTCCGAAATGAAGTCAGGAAGTGGAAGAAAGAAGGTACCTTGGACTATGAATAGTGCTGCTCCATGAACTGGGGTCATTAAGAATTTGAACCTCGCCGAATCGCCTGCCGGCCAGACTTCATGTATATTTGAGCTTGTCCGCCGCAAAATAGGTGAATCAAATCGCGCTCGAGTGCCATTGAATCAGCCGTATCCTAAATCACTATGGAAGCTGAGTTGGATCGCCTTATAACTACGCTCAACAGTTCCATCTGTGTCCTGCGATCGAAGGAAGTCCACGAGGAAATCCAGTCTTCGTTGCATATCAGCAGTGAGGGAAGTATACCTAGCAAGGAGACATCAGCAAAAGTTCGTACAGTTTGCGGCCTTGTCGGCCAATTAACAAAGATTCTCGAACCAGCCCACGCTATCCTCGCTGATCATTTCCTTGGTACGTCACCCGTCTCATCCATAACGTCGGTCCGATGGTTGACATTCAGACAGGTTATGTAAACACAAAGTGTCTCGTCGCAGCAATAGAGTTGAAAGTGCCAGATGCACTCAAGGACGAGGGACTTGGAATCAGGGGTCTTGCCAGACGGTGCAATGCGCAATCAGATCGCTTGGAGAGGATTCTTCGGGTTCTTCACAACAATGGCATCTTCAGCTTCGATGACAACCATCATGTCTACGCTAATAATCACGTCTCGGAACTGTTGCTGTCCAATCACTGGACGCAATACCATCTCTGGGTGACCATGTACGGCAACCGTTTCTACGACATTGCCCGGGGAATTCCAGAATCTGCGAGAGCGAACGCAAGTCGATCTCCCGCTCAGATCGAGTTCGACACGGACGAAGATTTTGTCAACATTATTCAGAGAAAGGGATGGATGTCCGAGGTCCACCAGACTTTGGGTGCCGGTGCGATCTCACAGGCTCCAGGCATGCTCGCAGACTACCCCTGGGGCGAGGTCCGAAATGAAACTGTGACTGACGTCGGCGGTGGTGGAGGCCGGTTCCTGGCATGCTTGCTGCGCAGATTCCCCACGATGAAAGGTGCCGTGTTCGACCTGCCAGCAGTTATTCAGCACACCACTGAGCTCTTCCACGGAGCTGGTGGAATATATCTCGACCTCTCAGATCGGGTGCCGCCAGAAAATCTCATTGGAGGAGACTTTTTCCAAAGCATTCCTCCCTCCAAAGTGTACTGTATCAAGTGGACTCTGCACAATTGGCTGTTTGATGACGCTGTCCGCATCATGACCAACATCCGTAGCGCTTTGCTTCAAGGTACAAACAGCAGACTTGTGATACTGGATGCTGTGGTCATGCCAGGAGCAGAAAACCGGCTGTCGAGGTATGCGGACATCCAGATGATGATGGCGACGAACGGGGGCGAAAGGACATTGGCCGAATGGGAGGACTTGGCCGCGGCAAGTGGTTGGCGGATCAGTAAGGTCTGTCAGCTTAGATTAGCATGGCCGTGTGCGATTGAGATGCTGCCAAAGTAGTGGTGCTACAGGGTCGGGAGGGTGCGAAGAGGATGTCATGTTGGAGGAGGAGGACGCGACCAGTTCTTCATATTCCGGTTGGAAGCACGGAACCTTAAGCTCCACTGTGATCCAGGTTTCAAGGTACCTTACAAGAGGGTTATGTTATCTCAGCACTCTGCACCCCCGCCTGCAGCCCACTGTGCCAGACCCGAGTTGCAGGCCACGACTCTAAATTCTAGCGTACCCCCTTCTCTCCCTGGGGCACTACTTCTTCTTCACTACAGTACAACCGTCTCAAATATCTGTGTCTCTTCATTCCGAACCCGACGCTTTCACGAATAGCTGTATTTGACCCTAGGTACTTATAAAGCACCTTTTTTGATGCTTACAGAGCACCAACTACCTAAGCCTAGGTACCTACTCTTCCTGCTGTATCTGCACCGCTGCACCACCTCCCGCAAAAGAGCCACTGCTAATAGCCGCCGAAACCACCTTGAGCATACTCCCGCAATCACCGACAGCAAAGATCCCTTTCAGAGAAGTCTCGCAGAAAGGAGGTGTCACCGCAATATCTCCAGTCGGTGTCAACGCCAAACCAAGCTGTTCCGCCAGCGGTCCGCGAAGCTTCGACTTAGGCCGATGTGAGACGAAGCCCATCTTTCTTGTTGTCCCGTCGGCAAAGGTGACCTCGATTTCCTCGCGCTCTGAGGAGGTTTTGGTTTTCGCAAATCCAGTAATCACTTTGGACTCCACCTCGAAACCTTTCTTGGATGCTGGGGCTTTCATCTCGTCCGCCAGAGCCACATTTCCATTCGTCAAGATTGTGACCTTCTTTGCCAACTGTTTCGCCATGCCGCCTACTCGTATCGACTCGGGCACATTGGCAGCCGCTTCTACGGCAAGAATACCAGCTTCGTCGCAATCGCGCTGCTCATACCCGTGGCAAAAGAGACACTGGAAGCTATTCGCACGATATTAGCACTATCTCAAGGGTTAAGAATGGCTGGTACTAACATAAGATCACCCCATAGCTCAGCATACCCATGAATATCCGGCAAAATATCCTCAGACCCAGTCGCCAGAATGACTTTCTTCCCTTGATAAATCACACCCTGCTCGTCCTTTGCTTCGAACCCGGTATCCGAGGTCGTTGACAGCGATACCACCTTCCCACTGACGAAGCGCGCTGTATCATACCGATCGAGCATTTCCGCCCGAGCAGCTGCGCGGAAATTCGCTGGATCCTTGTGATCCCAGGTACTGATGTTATGCATGTGACTTGTCGTTGCATTTCGGTATTCTCCAGAGTCGAAGACGATACAGGAGTGGCGCTGGCGGCATAGTGCAAGTGCCGCGGAAAGTCCACCTGGTCCTCCGCCGATGATGAGGACGTCGACACTGGTGCTTCCTTTGTCGAATAGCATGGTGGTGAACGATAAAGTGAGATAGAGATTTGCTTGGGCTAGTCGTTGATTAGTTTTGAATCTCTGCTTTTGAAGATAATAATCCCTTTGATCATCGCATCGGCCTAGCTCGGATGCCGAAAAAACTGGGTATTTCTCGGGATGAGAGAACGAAAATGGTCATCATGGAGATGAGAAGGTGTGCTACGATGAAGTCATGTCCATCCATCTTGAATTCCCAAATAGTTCGATCCAAATGCCAATAGACCCAACAGAATTAGGTAGATTGTGTCTCTCAGAATGCTCATCGAGATTTTAGAAAAACCAGAAATAATTTACCATGAAAAAGCACAAATGCACCTCAATGACCCATTCCTCCCACATCCACACCTCACACTATCCCGCCATAAACGGCAAATCACTTCCTTCCAGCCTCAAAATCCTCTTCGCCAACCGCGCCCTCGTCTCCAAAAAAACATGCTGCCAAGCAAACAAACGCATATCCTTCCTTCCCGCACCAAGGACATCAACCTCCACTTTACCATTCAACCAATTCGTCTTCATCGCTTCAATTCGATCTCGATCTCGATCCTCGCTCCGATCGGCGAAAGCAACAAAGCATTGCAAGACAAAATCCCTCTCATCTTCGCCTGAGGCAAGTTTGAATTGGTATTGATCATGTGCTGCCATGGTAGCGAGAGTGATGCGGTCATGATCGGCGGCCAGGAACTCGGCGATGTGGGTGTTGTTCTCTGGACATGTTGGGCATGGACATTTGTGTTCGGCTGTGGCTCTGTCGAGGTAAGTTTCGCGCGATCCATCGAGACTGTTGCCAAAGACGACGAAATCTGGAGTGTTCTGGTCTGGGTGTCGCACGAGATCTTCCATGCTGATTTTCTCGATCAATCGTTTGGGGCTCTGGTCGTGAGTGTGCTTTTCCAGGCTGCATGAAATCGCACCGGGGCGGACAGCAAATGTGTTGAGATGTACACCTGGAAGACTGTATCAGACCTGAGTTCGAGGACAACCGAAGCAAGTCACACTGACCTTGGCTACACAAATGGCGATCGACCATGATCATTGGTTCCCTTGACCACTTTTCTCTCATACCGAGATAACCTGGGAAACAGGCAACGGAAGTAACACCATTCGCTGCTGTCTGTATCGTTGATGTGATCAAGCTGTCTATAAGTCAGGTCCTGTGTGGCTGGTTTGAGTTTGAGAATGTGTGTTACGTGCCTATTGATGTTCGGTATAGATGTTGATGTCTTCGCAAGTGAATCTATCCAGGAGCAGCTTAATTGACATAGCCAAACTTGCAGTCGGCGCATCTCGTGTTTTGTGCCTTGTTTCTTCCCGGTTTGATATTCTTTATTCGACGTGTCCCACTTATCCTTGGCGAGATCCATGCCATGCTTACTGATGCCCTCCAAATCGAGCCGCATGCCAAATTCTTTTCCAGAGCGACAGATTTTCTTGTATTTGGACAGAGTGAAGGAATAGACTAGAAAACGAGCGACTTGGGACGTGTTGGAAGGATCCCACGACGGATCCTTGCTGGTGCTGGTTGCAGAAGGCGATATGCAGCTCGCTGACCTGCCAGAGCTGCTCGTTGACGTACCAGTGCTCGAGTCTGATGACCAGCCTGACGAGTCGCTGGACCAAGAGCCGTGGTAGTTATTGCGGCAATCATGACTTTGCACCATGGATGTGCAATGCTGGTCGTCAATGATCGGTTTGAGTCGCCTCTCGCTTTTGTTATAGCGAGGCCCTGGGCTTTTCTCGAGCCGATGCTCGTCTCTTTCGAGTATCCTCATGATGTTTTCGACATAATCTTGCTTGTTGCCAAATCCAAGTCTCCCGGCAGTGACTTTGTCGTTTGTGAGCAACCAAAGTTTCTTTTCGGCGTTGAGCCGCAATGTAGCAAGGCGTCGGATGTGAGGATTAAGCCAAGAGATCGAGCATGGTGGGCGTGGTGTACCTGTTGGGGCAGGTCTCGAATATGTCAAGAATATCTCCCTCAGCATGCCTGCGCGAAGTTGACAGCCTGCGTCTCCACAATGTGCGTCAAATGCCCCGAACCCAAGATCGCCCGCTTCGTGCTTTACTCCAGTGACCAGACATCGGAAGAGGGTCAATGCTTCAGTCCCATCCGCACATGCGCGGATTACGTCGCTCAAGATGGTTGCATAGTGGATTCGTTTCTGCGGACCAGATGTCTCGCCTTTGATTGGGTATAGGTGTGTTGACATGTGGAAGGATTTTGGACAACGGTTCACAGCCAGCGTTTGGGATCAAGAACTATCATCGCTAATCTTGGTGTCTCGCGTCCGCGGTGCATGAGGTGTATCGGCTGCCGAAGCGATGTTCGAGAAGCGAGGCTGAGTATTAGGGGCTTGACCCTTACCCTTGCATTCCAACAAGATATTGTTGGTTCGCATTCATTGCAACATTCGCTTTTTCGAACAATTTCCGAAGAATGACGAGATTGCGAAAGGCCGGGGCACGTCCACGGTTGCTCTCCGCATCTCTACATGCTCGGAAGCAAAAGAGTACGAAAAGCGTCTTCGATACGCTGTCCGGCAGGGCACGCTCGAATCTCGCCTTCCTCCATGAGAATATCCGCAGACCAAAACGACCAAAGGAGTCGTTGCAACCTGTTATCAATCTATCCATTGCTGAAAATTGGTTGCTTCGAACGGAAACCATACCAATATACAACAAAGCAATACAAGATAATCTCCAGCCTACGGTAAGCCAATAATACACCTATAGATCAAAATACACTCTGACAGACATAAAAGCATCTCTCATACCAAGACTCTCTTGCAGGAGACACTGCTCTTCGGAAGTCTTTATCGAGGTTTTTGAATGGCCACTTTGATCCATTTGAGGGCGTGGAGCCTGATCACATCGTTGTTGGTCCTGGGGCGACCGGATGCGTGGACAACCTGCTGTATTCTATCTGCGACGTCGGAGAAGGTGTCATGATCCCAGCGCCGTACTGGAGTATGTTTTTCTCATTATACTTCGAGACCTTGCTGATTGGTCATCTCAAAGATGGTCTCGATTTTTGCCTCAAGTTTCGTTGCTCTCTCGAGCCCGTCGTTGTAAACCTCGCCGAGCCTTTTGATGGGTTCATGTTCTCCGACAATTTTGTGCCCGCATTCGAGAATGCATTGGAAAGAGCCAACTGCAAAGTCCGGGCGCTTTTGCTGACCAACCCTGGAAACCCTGTAGGATGTTGTTATACCAGGAGATCTCTCGAGGATCTTCTGCTTTTCTGTGAAAGACACGATCTTCATCTCGTTGTGGACGAAGTATATGCTTTGACATCCTTCGATAGCGCAGATATCTGCGATCCTGTTCCCTTCACTTCGATTTTGCAACTGGATGCGATGTCCTTGGGTTGTGATCCCAGCCGAATACACATGGTTTGGAGCACCAGTAAGACCTTCGGCTCCAGCGGAATACGCGCAGTAAGTGTTGTCCAGCTAATTTCCCCATATGCTTCCGCGCATTGATTGAATATAGGGTTGTGTTGTCTCCCAAAGCAACCAAGATGTGCGGATGGCAACATCTATCACTATAGCACAGAGTCCAGGGACGTCGGTCTTGAGCAGTATTGCTACCAAAGCCTTGCTTGACTCTTCTCAAATGCCAAAACTACTGATTGATCAACAAGCCAAACTGCTTGCTTCCTACAATGTGCTTGCCGAATTCCTGCAACGGTATAGAATCGAGTATATCCCTGCTTCCGCAGGTCTGTTCCTGATGGCAAAGCTTTGTCCCAAGGCGTCTACTCTCATGGACGAGCTGGCGGTGGCTGCAAAGCTCGAGGAATATGGCTTGGTGCTGGGGTGTGGCAGCAATTACCACATGGGCAATGCAAGTTTTGGGTACTTCAGGATCACCTTCGCTGTGCCTCATGAGCGGTTGAAGCTGGGCTTATGCAGACTAGCAATGGCTTTGGATCTAGAGGATTCAACAGCGTTAAGGATGTGCTATGGAGCAACGGATCTGGATAAGCCATAGCCTCGCGCTCGCCATTTCTTTGCGGCCTAGGAGTATTGGAGACCATCTCTTTCTATGATTTCACTCTGGTCTTGAGGGAGGGAACATGGCGTCCCGGGTTGGTTCGTTGCATGTCACGGACAGCGAGCGGACGGCGGTTTTCAGAGGATTTAGGGAGAGAAGGACGACAGTGGTGCGTATCAAGGTGGCAAGATGCAGCAAGTCACAACAGCATGAAATCTTGTGGCGGATGCGAGGATTGGTTTCTCGGAGGAGCAGCTGTCTGTTGTTCAAGCCGATCGAATTCTACCATGCTGAGAAGTTCGCGGGGCCCAGATGTACGCGAAAGTTGATTCTAGCACGAATACCTAGCCAACAACACTTCTTACTTCCACTTTCTTTGTGCCTAACTGATGTCTAGAACATCACAATTCTCATTGATACGTCTGGCTCACCTCTGGAAGAAAGACAGCTCTCAATTATATCAATGTCATTGTGTCCAATTTCGCCACCCTCGCATATCGGCGCCAAATCAAGCCGAGTTCTCTACCATTTCCTCCATGATCTTGATAGACATTCTCAGATTCGGACATTTCTCGAGGATGATTTAAGCGCTCTCTTTGGTCAAATCGCTCCAAGTCATGAGTGATCAAAGTCCCCCACAGCCAGGAGCCAAGTCACCCTGCGTTCGTACCGTTCTACACAATAGCGAGATTCTATGGAGCTCAATGCAGTGATACATTTCAAGACTCGCAGTATACTCGATAGGATCTCGGCGTTCATGGCTGCATGCCGTCTTCGTCGGCTTCCGAATCGGCCACAGTTCTGAGTCGGCCACAAATCTAGCCATATGGAGGTTGATAACGTCCGCAAAGGAGAGTTCGCAAGTCCTACGTGTGCCACCTTACCATTTACGAAACGCCGCAGATGTGGGTAATTCTCTTCACCTGGATACTGCTTCCACTTGGTCTAATTTGTGGAATTTTGTTCAAAGATACTTACTATACATTGCTTTCTGATTTGCTGAATGTAATGAAAGGTCCTGGCCGTCATCGATCTTCGACACTAACGCTCTCTTAGCTGTTCCTCACTCGAAGATTTCCAATACGATCAGAAGATGATCAAGAGGCTATCCCATCTCTGCCTTATGCTTGGCCAGATGGAGTCGGAGATTCTGGGAAATGGATAGACGGCAAGAGACTTGGCGAGGAGTGGCGGAAAGCGTACGGCGATGTTTACAGGATATGGTCTGGAATGAATACGGAAGTGTGAGTCCAATCTCCTCGCAGAGGCATGGTGTTCTGCCACTGACACTGGCGACAAAGGGTTCTGTCCAAGGCGGCGCACGTACAAGCTGTGTTTTACGATTCTCACTTGCATCATAAAGCGCATAACAATGACTCGGGTTACTATTTCGGCGAGATCCTTGGCAAGTGTGTGGGACTTCTGTCTGGGGATGCATGGAGAGACCTTCGGCAAGCGATGGATAATACGTTCAACCACAAGGCTATTGCCGAGTCGATGAATCCTATTTTGGAGGCCACTAACCGTTTCTTAGACGAGATGCTGTCATCTGAAGAATGCCAAAGTGGTTTCATCGATCCCGCTGAGGACACGATGTACTACTTCTTTTTCGCCACTGCGGAGCTTATGTACGGCCCTCTGAATCATAGTCAAAAAAGCCAGTTGAGGGAAATATCCATCATCAGAAAGAAGCTCTTTAAGTATGTGCTCGAGGGTGGCATACATCGCTTATCGCTCTCGAGGTGGCTGCCAACCAGGGCAAATCGGGAACTGTCAGATTTTCGAGCGCGGTGGCGCCTATGGAATGTTGAAGTGTATGGAGCCAGCCAAAGCTCTGACCGTCTTACACCCTTCGTCAAGTTTTGGCAGTTGGCTTGTTGCGGAAAAATTGAAACGGAACAAGTGAATATTATTCAGCTCAAGTCCTTGTTGGCGACAGGTACTAACGTCGAATAGCTACTTCAGACGCTCGATGAATCACTTTTCGCGAACTTGGACGTCACGACTGGTGCTGTATCTTGGGTCCTGCTCTTCCTCGCTGCGTTCCCAGACGAGCAGAACAATCTCCTCAGTGAGGCAAAGGAATCCTCGGAGAAGGGTGTACACGCATGGCTAGACTACATTGGCCGTAACGACACTTTCTTGGCCGCGACGATCAACGAAGCGGCTCGTTTGCGCCCAGGCCTACGTGAGTTGGAGAGGTGACAAAACTTTTCGGAACATATTTCTGATGCTGGGCTAGCCTTTTCCATCCCTCAAGCGCCGCCAACGTCCAGGATCGTTGGAAAATGGCTTATTCCTGCCAGGGTCAGTCATGATCAATTGAACAAAGCTTGCATATTCGAGAACTAAGGTGTGACACAGACCATGGTCATAATTGATGCATACGCCCTTAACGTCCACAACCCATTCTGGGGAGAAGATCGAACCACCTTCCGCCCATCGCGATTTCTGTCCCTCGGTCCTTCTCAGCTCCGCTACGAATTCTTTCGTTTTGGTTTTGGGCCGCGACAATGTATGGGCAAGCATTTAGCGGACCGAATGCTGCGCAGTCTCGTGGCTTCACTCATTTGCAAGCTCGAGCTTAGACTGGGATCTGAAAATGAGCAACGCATGGAGTTTTCCTCGAGTATGGATGTCTGGATCACCCAAACAGATTTGAAGCTGAAATGCGTGCCAAGAATTTGCAAGACAGAAGGCTAATGTTTCCTATCTCGTTTGCTACTGGTGGGCATTTCACTTCGTAGAGACAACGCTCATCACCTGCGCCTCTTCTACAGTCCTGGTGTTTTGGGCCTGGCTTCTGTATCTTCTCTTCTCTTGTAGTTGAGCACCGGATATCTCTTGGAGTGCATCCGGGGCGTTTCACTTATCTGCCCACATGATCAGATTATGTGCTCCTCGCAGAACCCTCACAACGTTAGTCCTCGCACAACGATCCGCCGATCCAGACTGGATGCAAGGCTCTCATGACTACTGAACATGCCCTCAAAATCAGAGCTGATGCTAGTGTGGGCGTGCCCAATGAGCCATGCAACATAAATGATGTGTTCCACGGCATCCATGACGGAGGCTTCGGGTTTTCGGTATCTACTGTGGGAGCTAGAATGTCAGACCATGATGACACCTCAATTATTTCCGAACTCCATCAGTGCTTCACCAGCGGCGAATCAAGTCTGTCCAGGTTCCAAGACGCCAAGAGCTTCAGTGGATATCCGGTGCGGCCAAAAGTCTCGGTCAGCTCACTAATCAAGATGGGAGATGATGACCAGGGCCCTCAGTGGCTCTCAGACGCCTTTAATCAATGTGACTAACATGTGCATAGCCAGCTATTGATCCTGGATACTTCAGACTCTGGGGTACGAGTCCTGTCTCGAGCTTCTCACATGACTACGAGATGCACCTTCCAAATGAGTTTCGTGGAGACTCTTATGGTGTTGCAACTTTGCCGGCAGCCATGAACTTGAGTGCGAACGCGAGACGAGATCGCTCCAGCGCTACCCACCAAGCTCAAGATGCTTCAGCTTGTCGCTTCGAATTCCCCGATCGGTATTGCAACAAGGACATTGTACTGCCCTTTCGATAACATTGGCCTTGCGCCACTTGGAGGAAACATTTGTATCGGTGTGCGATGAGGTGGGTATCGTACGATTATGACGACCATGATCAATGCTGATCAAACGAGGCGGCACTCCGGACAAGCGTCTCACATATTCTCGACACCTCTAAGCGATATCAAACCCTTGCACAAGACTGTAGCATGTTCCGCAGGAGAAACGATATTGATTTCGGTCACTGAATGTGGCACACATTGATGACAATGAGATGTATGCTGAAATCGGTGCTTCCAAATCTACGAATTCTACGATATGATCCCCTTCAGTTGCTCAACGACAACTGATATTTCCATTTGTCCAGTGCTCATAAACCTCCGATCACCAACACTTGACATGTCATCCAGAACACGCTGCGATAACGCCACGGCCGACTCTGCCTCCTTCTGCAAAATTGCGCCGAATATCTCCCGCTGATCCATCGCATTCAATTCAAGAACCCCGATGCGTACGCTCTCTCGCCTCTGCCTCGAATATACTCGTTGCCGCGCACTTGACAATGAGGCCGTCACAGACTGGAGGCACAAGACCATAAGACATATTTCGGCTCGTTCGCATACCAGAGACTGTTTGTCTGCATCATCAAGGGCGCGCGCGATATGCCGGAGAGCTAGACGAGTTTCCGATATGATAACGTCGAGTGCAATGCCCTGTCGTTGCGACTTCCTCAGACCTGCGAAGACGCACATCCAGCTGCTAGGGGTGTAGTCTTCTTTCCAAGAGTTAGCTTTCGAAGCTTTTCCCCCAAATACTGCCTCGGAAACAAGTGTTCCATCCTCGCTCTGGCAGTGATTGTTCGATATTCTACCGGCTTGTTCGTTCTTCTGGTTCAAAGTATCAGAGATTGAATCGAGCGTGCCCCATGGGAACGGAAAGTTCTCATTCGTGAAAGGAGACGAACAGACATCGATCGCAGAATCATGGTGTATCGGACTGAAGGCATCGAGAGGAGGTGAGTATATCGGGAGCTCGAAATTGTAATGGTCACCAGGCTCTGTCTGTGGCGCATTCGATGTCTCCGAAGATTCTAGCCGCAATCGCTGCGACTCATGCAAATTCTCTCTGTTTTGAATCATTCTGCACGCCGCCACAGGTTCGGTCTCGATACTGGAGTCAAGTCTGTCTCCGGTCTGATGCGATCTCTTTCGTTTGCCTTGCACCTTCCCGGCCATGGACACACTATAGATGCACTCCAGCCCCGAGTTTCTACATCGAGCACAAGCTTCACGCTCGCCGGTGCACTTCACCTGTGAAAATCAGCCGTCTGTCCGTCATCGCTGCGAAGAAAGGGTGTCGGTACTTTAGACGAGTGGCAAGCATCGCAGGCTGCTCTGAGTCGCATGTCTGGTTGCGTTCTTTGGGACCTGTTGTGACGTGGTTAGCAACTGTTCGTGGCCATGGGAACCACAGCCTGAAGCTCACATCGAACCTGAATGCTCCAAGAGGGAGGCTGTTCTATGACATTCGGGACCAGTCTGCTCGACTGGCGGTTAAGCAAGATGGCAGGATTCGACTGCGCAAAAGCTCCCGTCGCCCTGACGCACTCTATTCCCAAACACAATCTAGAATTGTATGATTGCGATTCCTTGATTGGTGTGTCGCAGAGAACAACAAGTTATGTTCCTCTTTGAGCCATGTCTCCCAGAGCGCCGTACGCCGCAAAGCTGGCGTCCGCCTCTGAAGAACGCACATTTCCCTCGAGGATCCCGTTCTCTTTGTTCCTGCGGATGTGATTGGCGTCGAGCGCCCTGGTTTCCCAAGGGCTGCAGTATTGGGTCAGATCTGATCAAATTGGACCTATCAGTTGTTTATACCGACGCCGCACTCTTCTGCATCCATATCTGCAGTTTAGTGCTGTCGATAAAGGAGCATCTAGTCCGGAACAGATCTTCTCGTGGGGAAGACTGGATGCCGCAGCACGATATAGAAGAAAGTGATTATTGATCTGACAAGCCGTTCTTTGTTCGCTATGCGAGGCGGGTCTAGCGAAGTAAGGGATGTCCAGAGCTCCGCCCAATCGACGAAGTAAGGCAAAACCTAGGTCCAAACTACGCAAGATCTATCAACAAAGGCAAAATAAAGAAAGTCCAAAGGCAAGGGATTTGTGTTCGAAGATCAACAAAGGTTGCAACGACCAATTTGGTCGTAAGCGGAGTCAGTTCCTGTTGGATCTTGAAGGCCTTCGAGTAGTCTTTCGCACTGCTGTTAAGCGAGGCTTCATCATCGGATCGTTGATGAAACCGGACCTTTGTTCAGCCTTGCGCAGGATTACTGCCCGTAACAAACTCACAATCTACACAACCAACAAAACTTGCCAGCTTGTGTCCAACCAGGAGTTTTCTAGCCAATGTCGGACGAGTTCGAGAAGGGCGCGGACAGCAATGGGAACCCAATGGCTACCCTTCGGGTGCACAAGCCGTTAGGTCTACCTGGCCAGTCTTCCTTTATTCAATTTCCTGCGATTCGAATCGGACATCGAATGCCTCTAGTCAGACCGCCGTCTCGAGGCAGGTGTATAAAGTATCATCCGACGAGTACCACAGTATAATATACATCACTGATCCGACATTCAATGATAGCGCTATATAAAACCCGCTCAGACCAAGGCCATCGCTAACAATAACTGGACCCGGAAGATGTGGGTCCAGCGTGACAATACGAGCCGCGGTGCCCTGCTACTCCCCATTTCCCACGCGACGTCTGTAGCTCATTGGTTGCCATGGTTTTGGGACAAGGTCCGAGCACACGATGGGAAAACAACGACATGTTGGCCATCCACCCTGTAAGCTTTGCTGTCCATGTCGAGGAACACCATGGTGTGAAGACATCGAGGCATGGTTCCATTTCCTCAATGGGACTTTGAGTTCTTGAATTGGTGGAAATCGTACCATTGCCGACTAGTAGTCCCATGCGACATCGCGAAGAGTGATGTTGGTAAGTTTGGGAGTTCGGTCTTCACTGCGCCCAGCAAGAGCAATTGATGAATGTCAGGGTGGGCACGAATAAGTTGAGTAGATCATAGAGTAGGACGGGACGTCTTTAAAACACGTTCGAGACGGTACAACCCGTAAATTGAGGCGGCAGGCGTTTGCGGCACAGGTTGGTTCGTACAGCCCATAACTTGTGGCGGAAGATTTTGCGGCACGACCTGAGGGAGGATATGAGGGAGCTGACAAACAAAAGCAGGCCTAGGCGAGCCAACAGGGCCCGCCCTTCCTAATATACGCCGACCCCGATGCGCATTCGAATCACAACCTCACGCGATCGGTATCCGATATCACCACGTATCCCTCGCCGACGCTGCGCTCGGCCTCCGTCACTGCCAGCTAGGCGGCAGTGAAGCCCATCGGAAAGACCGACGTCGACGGCACTCTTGGCTCTTGGCTTTGAAAGCTTATATGCGGGATCCATTCTGGATTCTGGAGATTCAGCCTTAAGAAGACACGAGCCAGAAATTTTTGTACTCCAAAGATAGCCACCATGGACATCCATTCCATTCAGTCCCTTGTCGAAGGAGTGCCAAGCCGACCTGTGCTGTTCGCGTCCATGCCAAGCTACCAGACCTGGATTAAGGTGGCCATTCTCCTCGAAGGCCTTAACGTACCCTACGACCTTGTTGTGCTCGCGGGAGCAAAGGACATGTATACGGAGTGGTACCGGAGCATCCATCCTCAGCAGTATGTCCCAGCTCTCGTTGACGTGAGGGATGGGAAACGGTTCGTGTTGTGGGATAGCACGAGTATCATCCTGTACATCTGCGAACGATACGACACGGACAACAAGTATGGCGGTTGTGGGGTGTGGGATTCGGCGCGGGCCGCCGTGACCAATTGGTCCTTCTTCCACGCCTGCAGTTTCTTGTGAGTCTGTCTACACGTCTCACTGAGACCTGCAAATTCTGCAAACCGCTTATACCGTCCAGTCCGATTGCCAAACTCTGGCTCCAGTTGAACATGAGACCCGTGGGTAACAGGAATGCCGAGATGGAAGAACAGTGAGTTCATTACGCCACGCTAGCGCAATCATGCAAGCCCCGTTGCTGACGAGAATAGTCTGCACCACGAGTTGAAGGTTCGGTATAGTTTGCTCAACGACCGTCTCTCAGAGGAAGGGCAGAATTTCCTTGCGCTACCCGACCGACCCACCATCGCTGATATCATCAACTATCCCTTCGCGGACGAGAAAACGAGTGGTCGCCTGAACCTACCTTTGAGAGACTGGCCCGCATTGGAGAAGTGGAGTAGCAGGATGAGAGAGCTTGAGGCTGTGAGAAAATTGTATGATAAGATGGAGACATTGGTTTCCACCAAACAGAGTTGAGGATTGAGTGGTGGGGCCAAAGAACTGTTGGAGGAGGGATGAGATGCGCCTGTGTTGGTCATTCAAAAAGACGAAAATCGAGTAATCTGGATGCAAAAACATCTACGGCCAGTGCACCTCTACTTGGGAAGCCATGCCCCTCGACATTTTGAGATCCGGGACGATTTCGGGAGTTGGACTGCGCAAAAGCTGTTAGCGGGGACATGGAATTCTGCACGAAACAGGAGTGGCATAACCCAACAATTTTGCTTTGAGGCCTCATACATCGAGCTGATCTCTGGCCATGGTCAACTTGCCATTGCTGAAACGACAAACACCGAAGACGTGCGTCTCATGACTGTCCTGCCAATCTTCCTCAACTTGACTTCTTCATCAAGATATCCTGACCGTCCTCAACTTTCAACTGCACCCTCATCAATTCCGCCCTTTTGATTAATCCATCCTCTGTTAGCCCATGCTCAGTAAACGCCTGATTCTCTTCTCTCCCGAGCTGCATGAAAGCCATCGCCAACGGACTCGTCCTCCAATTGTACAAGTGTGCTTTCTTCGTCTTGTAGGCAGTGCCAATCAGCATCGCCACGGAGCAGAACCAGATAACGATGGGGAGGGAGATCCACCACCACGTCACGTTGACCTGTGTAATGGGAGCGATGGTGTTTCCCGTCGTTGCGTTGAGCATAGCGGCTTGATCTCCAGGGATCATGGCCGTCATCTGCGAGTCGCGCATCCAGAGCGTGAGGGCGATCGCGATGCTTTCCATTGTGCATTGGACAGACGTCGATGCATTGAACTCGCCGAAGAATGTGTGATCGCGGCATTGGCCTCCTGCATAGGGGTCTACCAAGAATTGAAGGGCGTCGCTGGAGCCTCCTGCATTTTCTTCGGCAACGTATGTGAGGTTGCTTGGACCGTTGGCGCGTACGAAGCCTTGGAACAGAGTTTTCATGTATCTCTGTACGCCCACGGCAACTTTGTTGGATATGGAGTATGTGGTTTGTCCATTGATACCGGGATGCTTTTCGCTTGCCAAGTGGTAGCCTGCGCCTAGTCTATCGTCCGGTGCTGAAGTGTAAGTGTAGTTGTCGTACATTGAGATTTCCTGCTCGACGTAGTAGTCTCCGGTGAAGGTGCTGGTTGAGACGAGAGCATTGGGATCCACGTTGTCCAGATACCACTGTCCCACCGAGCTGTTGAGTTTCTTCACGGCTGGGAAGAGCACGCATTCTGAGGCTACGACCTGTGCACTGACATTGATGTATTCGTTGTTGAAGGCTCCGATAGATTGTACGAGCGCCAAGGGGTTCGAATAGTTCGAGTATTTGATCGAAGTACGACTCAAATTCACAGCGAAAACATTGCGGCCATCATCGGTGCCGAGACTCATTCCGTTTGGGAGGCGGTAATTGCAGGGCGCACCAAGGGCAGAATTCTAGAGACGATCGATAAGTCCGCGTCGTTGAACCAGGCTCGATAAGATGTATATGTTCACCTATCTTGTCAAAAAAAAGGTCATCACATACCTGTAGAGCAGTCTCATTTGAGCAAGTACGCACAAGATCTGATGTAAGATCAGCGCAATGTACTCCTACACCAAGGGTATTATATCCAATCCAAGTACAGTTGCCGGTATCGCATGAGTATGTTGGGACGCGAAGACTGCTGCTCACACTGTACATGCCACTCTGTATTCTGCCTTTGGCGTCCGATCCTAATTGGCCGAAGACCTCGGGGATATCGAACTCATTCGCGGTAACTATGCTAGAGGTTCTCTCAGGGTCGGGAATGTAGACCGTGTCATAATGGACGAGGTTTTGGATGAATGGGTCGAATCCTAAGGCTAGGATCATTGCGATGGCGCCGATTACAGCGAACTGCCTTTTTGAATATTCAGCGTTAACGGTCGATAGTGCAAAACAAAACTTTGACAAGGAGTGAAAACGTTAGCCATGCTTGTGGGGAACCCACCTGCCGCGTAGCTTCCATAGCAATTTGGCACTTCCGCTAAGTCCCCTCGTAGCTCCATCAAACGTCTCCAGATCGGCGAGTCTTCTTTCTTTCTCAGCAAACCAGACCCATTTGAGTTGGCCAAGGCCTTTCTTCTCCGTATTAGTATCGCTCCTGTCTATTGGTGGATTCCTGGATGTCTTACCGTGATGGGAATGAGAATTGCAATCTTTCCCACAGTGCTAATCCACGATATTACACTGTTGAGAGACACATTAACGGTCTTTGCCGGGAGGACTCTCCCTCCTATGGTCTTCGAAGGCGTTGTTGCTCCCCACATCGGTAGCTTTTTGCCATCGAGGCTTGCGAGAAGCCCGATGATGGCGCATATACATGCTGCAGAACCGAGGATTCCCCCTATCTCCCAAAGGTACCAGGTGTCGATGCGGTTGGGCTTGTCCTTCGAGGTCGAATCGGCCTCAGCAGATTCCAAGTAGTTTTGAGAGCCATTCGCCTCTTTCACATTGGTCGCGGCACCTTTTTGAACTTCCTACGATAATCAAGTCAGCTTCATCACGCAGCTTAGGAGAGAATTTAATACATCTCCAAGATTTTAGCATACAATGAAGAAAAGAGAGAGCTTACCGACTGAGGGTGGAAAGTTTGCATGATTAGCACAAATGACAATCCTTCCTCCTATTATAGCCCCAAACCTTTAACTCGCTGACCGTAAAGGATGGGAAATGCTCGTGTAGACTTATACAGAGAGAAGACAAGAGAAGAGGGGAAGAATGGGTAAAAGACGGGACGCCACAGACTGAAGAACGTCTCCAAGCTCCATACCAAGCACGCCTATTTTGGGCTCTCCTAGGAGGGTACTCAGCAAGTCAGGTTAGGAACAAGCGAGACTAGTTATGTCAGAGCTAAACCTTACAAGGAGAATCGAGGCATGTCCAAGATGTTAGCGAAGGAGTCGAGAACGTCCAGAGAGAGCTTTTAACCGAATTCGGTCTAGAATATCTGGAGTCGCCGAAGCCATTGCCCATTGTTCAGGGGCGAAGATGCAAAGTCATGACTTCGCCGTCAATCCCTTGTTTTGATCAACCTTTCATTCTATTCGTGTTGTTGCCATTCTACCTTCTCAGAGGCAGGGCAGATTAAAGGTTGTGTCGAAAGATTGTTGATGAAAGAGAGTAACCTCAGGTGCAGCTGAGAGGAATAAGCGATAGACGATACCCAATATATGCAGGGCAAGTAGCGCATCCTTAGTACCGAGTACCGATTGACCGAGGATTTCCCGGGCGCGGGCACATCTCCGAATTAAATACACTCAACTTCCTCGACCTCTGCATAAGTATCATATTGCCATCGAATTGCTACTGATGGGGATATCCCGGGTGCACCTACTCATACGACATCAACATGTCCAGTGTGCTCGAAGACCATGGGCCACTGAAGAGAATAACTGGCCCAAGAATCTGCATGATCGAATTTACCTTCGTTGGCAAGATGAAAGATTATTTCTCTGCTCTTCGTTCAAATGCCCAAACTCCTTGAAGGGTATAAGATGCCATGCGAACTCGCCCAGCCCAGCCCCGCCCCTCCTTCACCTCCCCTACATAACGGTACAATTGCTCGGAAACTTGATAAAACTCTCCACGACCTCTCTCATAATGTGGAACGTGCCCAATCCAGCAATTTTTGCCTCGTCAGCTTTATGTTCATTGGCAGCGATCAGGTTGAAAATGGCTTTGTTCATCATTAATTGTGAGATCTCGGAGGTTGGGGGACGCCAGCCTTCGCGGTAGGGGAGGCGTTCTTCTTCTGGTAAGGTTTAGTTATGTTTGCCGAGAATCGAACCAAGTTTCTAGCGAGATGGAGGAGCTTTTATTGAGAAAATTGAACGTACCGACTAGAACACGAATCCACTCCAAAGGTGCTATGCCATCCTTCCCAAGGACATTGAGAAGAAGTGCTGATTCCCCATAACTCAATACGACCTCCTTGATCCCATAATGCCAATCCTTCCCAGCCTCCTCATGCGCCTTCTTCGATTTTAACAATCGCTGATACCGTGCTTTACTTGCAGAATGCCAATTCGTAACCTTGTCACCTCCCACAGGAAGCTCGCTGACATAGACATCCCATACACTCTTCCACACGTCCTTGTCAAAACTGCAATTGCTGCCTAAGGCAATATCTTGTCTTGTAAGGGATACATCGTGCTCGATGAAGTTGTGCTTGGCAACGTGGTTGAGGTCGAACGTGTTTGCGGAGTGGTCAGGATTTGCTCCTATTCCGCCAGCGGCGAAGACGTTTGCTGTGCTGGCGCCCAAGTTGACGCCAGATTTGAGGGCGGTAATGGCCATCTCTTTTGTTATGTTCTTGCCGTTATGGGGGAGGATATTGTGGTTTGCGAGAGCGTTGATACAGGGGCAGGGTGAGCGAACTGTGTGCTTGATTAGCTAGGATACCAAGGGACGGTGAATTTGAGACATACCATCTCCCTCTCCTGGAGGGCTCCAATTGTTCCAATCGATTGGGGGGTGGTCTGCTGGTGGCTGTGGTTGAGCCATGATGCTGCTGGTCAGGAAGGAAGTAGAGTAATGAGATGCTGTTGTGAAGAAACGAGTAGATTTACATGAGGACGATCGTATGTAAGTAGCTTGGGGAAGCAGTGTCACAGGATGGAGCGATAGCACATGCGACCTTATGGTGTTTGTCTTAGCTCAGCTGCCTCCTCTGCTCAGCCCCTCGTTCCCTGTTCGATCGATGTCAGCTAGCTGTACCTGCCTCTATCCGGTCAAATGCTCATCGGCGACGCCGTGCTGGCCAAGTGACATTCCGTATCCATGGCCATAGCCCTCATTGGACGCGGTGAATAGGGTTCGAGCCCGGAATATCATAGAGCTGATTCCGGTGCTGAGATCAGTGAAGCATGTCCAGGTCCAGAGAAATCATGTTAGCAATGAGTTCCTGGCGAGTGCCAAACAGCATGGCCATTGTGCGAGATACGCAGCGCGCGACAAATCAACTGAGATGTCAATGGCAATGGTAAGAAGAGATGGACGAGGGGAGAAGATGTTCCCACTATGTGTTATACCCGTTAACATGAGCCACGGATCCTCCCGCCATCCTTGCGTTCCGCCATCTTGCTAGAATTGGTTGGGCCAGGGACCTCTTTCTTCTACAACCAACGACATTTTAAGACTTTCCCTTTCGTCTTGATGCACGCGTGCCGGCGTCTCTGTCTCTCTAGCCAAAGTCTTGGCTCATCTTTCAGCTCGTACATACCGAGAAGAATCAATTTCCCACGCGTCCTATACCCCATAACTCTCCCGACCGCTTGCTTCACCATGGCTTCCTCGAGTAAGCCTGCAGAAGCAACCGCTTCAGGTAGTCAGGCTGCAGTAGAATCGAAGTTGAGATACATTGATGTTGGTTCGCAGTCAATCAGTCGTCTTTGAGAGCTTCACAAGCTTATGATTATTCCAGATTGGTATCAACCTCACAGACCCCGTCTTTCATGGTGTGTATCACGGAAAGAATGCCCATGAAAGCGACTTCGAAGACATACTCCAACGAGCGAAAGATGTGGGCTGCCAAAAATTTATGGTCACGGGATCAGACCTTAGAGAATCCGAGCATGCCATAAAACTTGCTTCGGAGCACCGTATGTGGCCGGCCTGCGACCGAACAAGATGTGTTGCTAACCAAGTCAGCCGGTGTATGCTACGCAACAGTCGGAGTCCACCCATGCAGCGCAAAACACTTTGATGATTACAAAGAGGGACCAGCAGCCATGTTAGCAGCACTCAAAAAGCTTGCCATCGATTCAAAGGCGGCAGGTCGTACCGTAGCATTCGGAGAAATCGGACTGGACTACGATCGCCTCTTCCTCACACCAAAAGAGCAACAATTGAAGTACTTCGAAGCACAATTGGATATTGCTGTTGAGGTGCAGTTACCACTTTTCCTGCATTCGCGAGCCGCGGCCGAAGATTTCGAACGTCTCCTGGGATCCAGACTACCTCAACTGCCGAAGAAAGGGCTTGTTCACAGTTTCACAGGAACGATGGAAGAGATGAGAAGGCTCGTTGAGCTCGGCCTGGACGTAGGAGTTAATGGCTGCTCCCTCAAGACGGACGAAAACATCGAAGTTGTGCGGAAAATACCACTCGAGCGCATTCAGATCGAGACAGACGGACCTTGGTGTGAGATGAGACCAAGTCATGCGAGTGCCAAATTCATAGGAGATGCCCCGCCGTTACCAAAGAGCGTCAAGAAGGAGAAGTGGGCTAAGGGATGCATGATCAAGGGTAGAAATGAGCCATGTGCGATCCCGCGTGTTGCATATGCAATTGCCAACATCAAGAACATCTCTGTAGAAGAGGTGTGCGAAGCGTGAGTCGCAGTCAGTGGACCTCAAGAACGCTGATAGAACGCTAACAAGTACAGGGCATGGAGCAACTCGATACGCATGTTTGATCTTGGAGAATTACAACCATGATGAGCCCAGACACATATGAAAATGAGTAGGTAATGCCTATCGAGTCTCGATTCGCGTAGGCAAGTTGTGAGAACAAAACTAGCCATAAAAATCTTGCCTCGTGACGGCTTCATGTTACATTAATGCCGGATGATTTGCAGGGAGTATGAGATCGTTCGTCATATTACAACCCATCTTTCGATTTTTCAGACCAAAATTCAAGAACGAGGTACAAATACACCACGGCTGCAATATTTCGCGAGCTGCTTTGTCAACCGGGCCAAGCAGCGCGATGGTGAATGAAGAACTTGGACCCATTCATCTCCTCCAGACTACATTGTACTGTCGCAATACACCTTCCTTGTCGATCACTCAATACCCTCTTCACATCATGTCCTACTTGACCTGTCAGCTCCTCCGCGCCTTTTCTAGAGATCGTTTTAACCTTCGTATTTGCTTCGTCGTAAAGGCCAAGACTGGACATTTGGAATGCTACGCTGGGCCTCCACACCTCTTGATTAGTATCCGACTATGACCACCTCTCGATGACTGCACACACGGTTGCTCGGCTTGCAAGGCCGAAGTTGTGCATAGCGGTTTACGTCATCGAGAAATAAATCGATGTTGAAACCACTTTAAACTGTTTCAGGTTCCTCAGGCAACCAACACCACTCGATACTGCAATGTTCGCGGGCTCACACTTCACCCCAGAACGAGTACTTGCACTTTGGATGGTTGGAACTTGGTGCGCGAAGATTTCCGTTCCTTCTGCTACTTTTGCCATTGGATAGTGTTTGATGTCTGGGGTTTATTGATGATGAAGTTTAGCGGTCGATTGCGGCGCCACTCATCATCCCCATTTCTGCCACCATGACCATTGATGTTGGACATCGATCAACGGATTGGCCGTTCTATACTGTCCTCCTAGGCTTCACTTATTTCCCGGCTTGAAGTGGATCGGGTCCGTTCGGGTCAAGGCGTGTAGGAGGGATTTTGGAGGTTCGAGGGCTTAAATAAGTCCCGTTTTTGGCTGAAGTTCTCTGTTGTCAAGGCATCTACTTTACGGACGCCTTCTTTACAGAGTTGGGGTACCAGGGGTGCGTGAAAAGAAGCTACAGAGACATTTTCATATCGCTTCAATCCTAAGGTTCAAGTATAAGCTCGTTGTCTCATTAAGTTCGATCGTCACCAGCTCGACGAAGTTCTTGTAGACTCGGAGATAAGCCATGTGCTGCCCTATTCGAGGGCGTACTCTTGGGCTGTTTGGCGGCTACGCAATGGTAGTTTTATACGCTGCTCTCATCTTGAGGCTGTGACGGTTGGAAGCCAGGCTCTTCAGCGGCCAAGAATCGCTCAGGCAGGACGAGCTCGATTCTGCTATATACGGTGCTGTGAATCGCGTTATCCCGGAGAAACAGTGATTGATTGGAAGATTGCGTTGCCCAAATTTTGGCTTGCGGCTGCATAGAAATTGTACAGTGGGTCGTGGTTAGGACACGGCAATCTTTGATGATGTGGAGGAAGGAGAAGCAGCTGTTATCGGAGAGCGCGCAAGACAAGGTTTTGACATCTCCGCCACTCTTCCATCATTTAAACCAGCACCATCAAGATTCGAAGCAGAATCCTCACCTCTCCTTGAACATCAGGATTCCGGAAATCATGGAAAAAGTCCTATCCGATGGGATTTCGCCCGTTCGGCCTCCAGAAATTGAAATTTGAAAGGTCTTAGCAAGTGAAGGAGAGCAAGCTGTGCCTAGCAGAATTTGCTCTGACGTCCCATCTGTCATTCACTATCCTGAGGCCGACTCAGGTACAGTATGTGGATATTTCACGGTTTCGCTGATGGCTTCTCGATAATCGTTGAAATGGCGTGAGTTCGTTCTTGCTGATATTGATACGATGTGCTTGCACCAAGTCCTCGTGGTCGATCATAATCTTGCCATGCGCGAGTAGATTGCTGAATTCGGGAGAAGATGCTCGGAGGCATGTTCTGATCGCTGCCATAGCGGTGCGTGTGGAGAGCATTCTGAAATCGGTGTTGCTGATATTGCTACTGGAGGTGGTTAAATTGCCGAGACTTCCATGACAAACTCCTGCTTCCCATGTTCGCCGCTTGCTCGCTTCAATGGTAAAGATAGGCGTATCGATACAGAACAGAAAGCAACCAAAAGTATAAAGGGCAGAAAAGGCAGCGAATTGGGTTTCAAGTGCTCGAACGCGTCGCTGCCGCATCGTTCATCGCGTCGTCTCATGTTTTGAATCTCGACTTCGCTACCTAGCTCTTATGCAGACACTTTTGGAGTAGTGGAGTAGCTACCGTGATATCTTAAGACGATCGGAAAGGGGATCAATCCACGGTCTTCCATTTTCGAAGCATCTGTAGGTGTCGACCGGCAAATGTCGCTCTTGCTTGCAGGCATCTCTATTCCAGAATTAGGGCCAGTCATAGGTGGTTCAGGGCTGGACTCCTGTGTGATTCAAACATGCAGTCTGTACACGACATTGTCCTGGACACAGCGATGAGATCTGAGAAGTGACTCGTGGTGGTGGATTGTTGGGTCAGCTGTGTCCGGATCCCGCATGAGGTTTCGCAGGGGTCCAAAATCACGAGTCATCCAGCCCATCAACATCGTCATCAATGATTCAAGCTCCAAAGTCCAAAGCTCCGAAGCCCAAAGCTCCTAAGTCTAAAGCTCTAAACCCTCTACTTTCGCGACACTCCCACTCCACAACAGCCAACGGCCAACGATCAACAATGGAACAAACCACGCGGCTCCGAAAAGCATTCAAATACCCCACAGACTCAGACTCGGATCCCGAAGATTTAGACGAGGAAGAACAGGAAATCCTCATAAAGACATTTATAGACAATGATGCTGCAAAGACGGAGGCCTATAAGGTATACATCCTGGCCCCTCCTCCCCCTGCGTTTTCTACAAGAACCCAGGCTAACACTCCACTCCAGAAAGCCTTCCTCTTCCTCCCAACCCTCTCCCTCCTCCTCTACATTCCCTACCTCCTCCCACCGAGCAGCGCAACATTCCTCCCCACGCTCCTCAGCATAACATCGCTCCTCCTAACAACATACTCCCTATACACTCTCCCCTCGCGACAACCAACTTCTCAAACGGTACAAGCCACTACGCGGTATGGGCCTGATCAAAGTCCGTTGAAGAAATACATCGATCACTTGAACGCGGGGCTGAGTATTGTGTTGCTGCTTTTTGCGCTGAGGGCGAAGACGAAGCGTAAGGGTGAGGGGAAGGAGGAGGAGGAGGAGCTGTACTTGAGTTTGTTGCCTGGAGTTGTGTTTTTGGTTGTTTTCGTGGCGAGGGCGCAGTTGAGACCGGTGGATGTGCAGGAGTTGGAGAGATTAAGATATGGGTATAAGGGGGCTTGAGGTGGTTTCTGATAGATCAGGCATAATGTATTCATGATTGATGACTTTGAATCTTGTTCTCTGGTGATATCTAGCTGGTTTCGCAAGCAGGCACCGCGAAGAGTTGCGCCGAGCCCGAATGGATTAGGGAAGCTCATATTATGAGGCCATACTTCGATGGATATTGCAGACCTGCGTGGGAAATCAATCACATGCCCACGAGAAGATGTGTCTTGCCCTTAGACTTTCGTACTCGTTTTGAAGACGAGAAGCACAGGCAGATGAGAAGCACAAGCAGATGAGGAGCACAAGCAGATGAGGAGCACAGGCAGATGAGAGACGAGGATTATGCACAGCTTCGAGGATTGAATGAGACAATATGTTGGGTCCATGATGTATCAAGCAGCCTGTCACATCACGGAATGGCATCGAAGCCGGCGCGTGCTTCGAAATACAATGTGTTTGTTGACGGCCCGGAGTCTCCAATCTACTTGCTCGCCTTGCTTCCCGCAGTCTTCGCTTTGAAGTTGGATGGTGCAGTCCCAAGTGGACGGTGACGGAGGTGTCTGCACCTTGCAGCCTTTCGCAACTCGCTTCAGACAGCGGGGTTTCTCTCGGACCTTCAAAAGCGCAGTGGAGTGAGACAAGCTTTCTCTTAGTCACGCCACAAACGACACCTCGCCTTGGCCACCAATGTCTGCTTCATGAGGCTGCGAAACAACAATCCACAGCAACGAACGTCGCTCTGTATATTGTTTCCCCGCTGTAGGATCCGCCTGTTTGATCCAGAGCCGGCCGAGGTCTTCGTTCCGCAGTGTAGGGTCGGTGGGTGACGTATTCGAGTACTGACGCTCTCAGACTGAAGACTGTCTGGGCAGCGGACCGCTCCATCGGACGAGCTTCAATCATTGAGGAATTGGCGCATACGGGAGAATAAGAGAGGAGAGAGGCGAGGAGCAGGAGAAGACGCTGACATATACTGAACGACCGGGAGGGACGGAGAGTCGAGTCCGCAGGTCCCTCCGACGTCCAAAACGCCCCGTGGTCGCTTGATTGGCCACGAGCTCCAACTCTCTGGTCTGCCTAAGGTACACGCTCGCTCGGCGCCTGGCCCACACGGCGCTGCACTCGGCCATTGACAGTGACATCTTGCTGCAGTCCTGCTGGCCACCGTCGCTGGCTATCCGAGGCCCCACGAGAGCTCCGTCGTTGAGCGGTCGTCTCTCGCCGTGTGCAAATTTCCATCTGGTCCGCTGACGAGTGGGCTGTACCTACCGACCTTCCAGTTGACGCTCTCGCCCTCACCCGTCGACGTCCAGTGCCTCGAGGACATCGCCGTACTCACAACAATCCACCGACTCTGCCATACCGGGTTCAATCCTCAGAGTCTCCATTTCCTCTTCGGGCCGCCCGCCCTGCCGGACAACCACTGACAGGTCGAGCAACGTGCGCCTCGAGTGCGCCTTGTGCGAGGACCACCCCACGGGCGTTCCACATCGCCCTCCGCAAACATACCGCCTAGATTGCCCAGAGCAGGGTCCGCGTGTGAGGTTATATCTCTCTGGTTTCGAAAGGCTGCTGTGGCGGGCCTAAGTATAGTCTCAAGCTTACACCATGTATGTCAACTTTCCCCTTCTATATCCACTTCATGATGGAACACGATGTTTCTCAAGACACTTTGAAATCTCCTGTTCCGAAGCCTGACAAAAGAAGTGTTGTTGACAAGACCCCTGCACCTTCTAGGAAATTCGGCAAGCAAATTCAGAAAAGGCAACTGGAAATTCCCGAGTATGCCGCCAGCTTCGTGGATTACAAAGCTCTCAAGAAGGTGATGCTATCAGGCCTTTTGCATGATATGTAGACACGCTGACTGGCTACCAGCTTATCAAAACATTGAGTGCCACTCCTGTGCTGCAGCCTCAGCGATATGATGGAACTCCAGAGCCTCAGGATCCGCGGGCGTCATTACAGGCCAATAAGGCATCTTTCTTCTTCAGATTGGTACGTCCATTCGCTTGCTTCTCCGTCATGATCCTGTCCACGTGTATCTTCTGAATGTCATGTCGTCCATGCTGCCCTGGTGGTTCACCGTGTCACAATGGATCAACGGATTGCTTCCGGAAGTGTCTGTGCCCCTGTTTGCAATTGTGTTCTTCAAAGGCACCTCAATCTCCCCAGGACCGGGCATATTTTCTTCGTCATTGTCATAAGACACTGGAGCTTAAGCCACTGGACTCATACAGCCTGCGCTTTTCAGTTCAACTCAACGCGTCCCTCGGACACGAGAGTTTGACACCGCGTCAAATGCCAGCCACAAATCAGTGGGTTAGCGGCTCTCATCGACACCACTGGACCTTCAATCAGCTCGACTCCTTTCAGCATACAGACTCTGGACCTCAATCCCGGATACTGCTGGCACCATCCCACAGAAACCGAATCCTGCCCAGAACCTTGGGCCATCGCTTTTCACTATCGAGATATGGCATTATTTCTCAAGGTGCTGCTGCTTCTCAGCCGAATATGTGTTCGCCAGTCATGTTTCCAAGCCCATGCTAGACGTCTAGGAACTACCGATCAGTCAGAAGATGTTGCATACTCGAGAAGCCTCGCAAATGTACTAACAAACGCTCCAGGATCGAGAACTGGAGAAGGTCAACACCTTCTACCTACAGAAGGAAGCCGAACTGAAATTGCGGCTGAGTTCGCTTCTTGAACAGAAAAAATCGATGCAAGCCCGCAACCCTCCTGCCTCCAAAGTCTCTGCTCGCTACATTGCGCTGGAAGAAGGGTTCCGACAATTCGGTGGAGATCTTGCAAAGCTTCAGCAGTTCATTGAGATAAATCAGACGGCCTTCTCAAAGATTTTGAAGAAGTGGGACAAAGCCTCAAAGTCGGATACCAAAGTCATCTTCTTGTCTAGGGCTGTCGAGGTTCAACCGATTTTCAATCGCGATGTCATTAGTGAGCTATCCGATCAGGCGACGAGTAACTTGCTCGATTTTTCGGCATGGGCGGACGGCGAAAGAATGCAATATAGCATGACCAACGGCGATCAAGAGGTGGTAGTTCGTTCAACAACTCAGGATTACTCCGAAGTCGATCCCCAGATTTTCCAGGCTTTTAAGGCAGGTAATGATACTGTGGTACTTGAGTGGACTCGACGCGTTTCAGCATTGCCCGACGCTCAGCAGCGCATCACGAACGCCTTCCTCAGCGCAGCCGAGGAGGCACCGGATTCCACATTACAATTACTTCTGCAAACAAAATTGGTCGATTTGCAGGAAATCGATGCTATCAATCACCGCAACATCCTTCATCGAGCCGCAATTTCTGGGCGGAAAGGTCTCCTCAGGATTGGTCTGCAAGGCGGGACTGCAGCGAATGCTGTCGACGTTTATGGGAGGATACCTCTGCATTATGCATGCATGCATGGCGCCGACGAGTTAGTCTTTCTCCTTCTTGAAGCAGACCCAAACATGATCGATATCAAGGACCATGACAACTTCACGCCACTTATTCACGCGGTCTCGAAATCGCAGCTCCAGATTGTACAAACACTTCTTCTGAAGAATGCGAAGGTAGAGCCAATATCGAATACAGACCACATCCCCCTGAATCTAGCATGTCAGCACGCCGACGTGCTCATTGTCAAAGAGATACTGACCAGGCGGCCCCAACTTCTAGCCGATGCAGAAGGCCTGTATCCCCAACATCTTGCTGCGAGATCAGGTGAAGCGCCAAACCTATTGTCGCTGCTTCGAGACTATGGCGCAGACCTGGACCAACGCGATAAATTATACCAGTGGACGCCATTGTTCCATGCTTCCAGTGAAGGCAACGTCGCTGCCTTAAAAATGCTCCT
This sequence comes from Venturia asperata, assembly GCA_003689335.1. Lineage (NCBI taxonomy): Eukaryota > Fungi > Ascomycota > Dothideomycetes > Venturiales > Venturiaceae > Venturia > Venturia asperata. The sequence goes on from QWWL01000032.1 coordinate 65,717, forward strand.
CGATAGTGGAGTCGATGCCAATGTGGTAGATGAGAAGGGTCTATCGGCTTTGTACTACGCGACTTGGGAGGGCCACTTGACCTGCACCCAACTACTGGCCGCTCAAGTCGGTGCTCCAAACGAACAAGGTATGTTCAATTCTCGGCGACCTATGATAACTTCTGGCAATCTCGAGAAAAGAAACTGCTAGAAAGTGTCGTCCCCCGGATGCACTGTAACATGGTGTAGTAACTTCGAACGTAGATTCTGCACCACAACGAAAGGTTAAGATGAGAGCCCCTCTGCCACCCGCACAACCGCCGACAATCACACCTTCGGCGAAGGTCCGAGATGCACACGATATTCCGCCTCTTGTTCTTCCATCCCCAATAATACCTGTTCGTCGGTACGGTCACAACTTCCTTGACTCAAAGACCTATGTCATCTTAAATTTTGGAGGCCTTCCATACGATGCAATCCAGTTCTACGACGATAATAAATACCCTGCAGCTCGACTCACCATTTCCTCGAAATCATCGGATCTCATTCCCCGCAATCTTCTTCTCCCAATCCAAGATGAACTACGAGTAATCTCTTTTCAGATCGACAATCTCGATACATTTTCCATAGACTTCGACGTTTACCCAACCTTTGGCGCGAGAGTAATAGCAAGAGCAGTTGCGTCCTCCAAGGTATTCACCGGCAAAGCAAGCAGCAGTGGTGAATGGCATCTTGAACTTCTTGATCCTAGGTTACGTGCTATAGGTCGGATAAGTTTTACGTTTCAAGTCATCACACCATTCTCCGGGCAGCCTCTTGAAATCACCCATTTCGCGACTTACTGGAAAGAAACTGACCAGAAACCGCACAATGCTTCGCTCATCACAGGATCAAGTTTGTCAGGTGACTACGTTCGGTTGTCTGTGCAATTGACCAGTGATGGGGTGGCAGTGTTATTTCCAAAGTGGAAGTTGCATGTTACTGATGGTTTTGAAATTCCTCTCAGCCGCCTTACATGGTCGCAATTTCAATCACTTGGACGGGATCACAGGGTCTCCGATCTACGAGAGAAGCTCCAGGACGAAATGGCGCTGGACGATACTGATCCGAGAAGTGTCATTCACACCACTTTCAACAATTCATTTGCTACGCTCCGGGAAGCTCTCGCTGCATTGCCAGGATCTACGCACGTAGAGATCCATGTCATGTACCCATCGAGGGAACAGGAGAAAAATCTTCGCCTAGGCCCAACGCCCAACATCAACGACTTTGCCGATGCTCTTCTCACAGCTGTATTTGAGCATGCTCGGCAGATGCGTGAGGAGAGTGAAGGATTCTTGAGGAGTATCGTTTTCTCCAGTCTCAACCCGGATATATGTACAGCGTTGAACTGGAAACAGCCGAATTGTGAGTTTTGGCTGACTTTTGAAGTCTTGGAGAGCATGGCGCTAATTTCTCGATCCCTTCAGATCCCGTTCTCCTGTGTAACGAGCTTGGGATGGGCGACGCGTCCATAGAGGAAAAGGCCGCGCCGAAGACGAGTCTCTCTGTCAAGGAAGCGGTGCAGATTGCCAAAGACAATAACTTTATGGGTTTGATCTGCAATTCCGAATTAATAGTATGTTCACCTCTTCATCCCGTCATCTTTTCGGCCCTGCCATTACTAGCCTTCAGTCAATTCCAATTCCGTGATTAGCCGAAATTCACCGCTCTCTCTCTCTCTCTTTCTATCCATCTCACATAAACTAATCCCACATTCTACAGAATCTAGCGCCCCGTCTCGTGGAAACGATTAAAACGGCCGGTCTGGTCTTGATCGGTGATATCAGCAATGCTACCCCTGTTTCCGCTGATACACGTCTTTTTATCGGACGGGATGCTGAGAAGGGCATAGACGGGACGGTTCAGGCGAATGGGGTGTTGCATTTTAATGAGAGTGTTGATATGTAATGAGCTACGATGAGGGGAACGGGATAGGTAAGAGTCGTTTGATGGCGGTGATACGGAAATGGGACATATACTCGTTTGACTGTGGTGCGGTAGACGTGTTCTGGGTTTTGGTGTGACTCATGGCGTTCACAGATTAAGCATAGATGTCGAGACGTTTACGCGCTGTTCTTCGCGCTGAGAGGTAGAGGGATTGGGTTGGGTGGTATGGCGTGGCGTGGCGTGGCGTGGGAAAAGCTCTGAGCAAACAGAACCAAGTTAGAAATGCATGCTTACGTCGTGTCTCAAATGCACACGATTACCGATACCTCACCATGTAAATAATCCTATGAAACCTTTTTTCATAAAGCTCTGCTTTGTCTACGCAGTCTGCTTCATCTGGTAAGATGCTCTCAATCGCATGTATCGGGGAAGTATCGTGGGCGTTCGTTGAACTTGTGAAGGTAATGTGGATCTGTTCTTGTGCCTCGACATAGACGTATCTTCGAAGTGAGATCGGAGTGTTTGAACTCGGTGGGATGATATCGATCTATTTGATGTGGTTTCCCAGCTTCCGTTGCTGGAGATTTGGGCATTTCGAGGTCGAGGTGGATGACTTATGCTGCTGCTGGCTGCTTGTTCAAGGGATAGGACCGGAAGGAAGCATGGCAAAGCTCTTGGTTGGGCAGGTCTTAGCAGCGAGAGGAAGAGGAAAATTCGGAATATGGTATCACCATTATCAGCTCTATTGAAGCATTTCGTCGTCGTCATCTTGCGTTCCTCCATATCCATTCTCCCTGTCTTCGGCATCTTTGTCGCGTCTTGCTTGTTCTTTGGAGGAAGCGATACGTCTGTCGCAAGCAATGTCAGTATAGGTTTATGTCTTGATAGCTGCGAAATTGGGAATAAATTATACCTCAATCCATCAATGACACCGCCCACAAACGCTCTGCTTTCGCAAACCTCCAGTCCTCCTACGCCGTTGAACTTAATCCCGCCACCTGCGTCCAGCACCTCGATGCCTTTTCTGATCTTCGCCATTCTCACCTCCCTCAAATCTCTCATCAATCGTCTCACTAAATCCACGTCCTCAAAATCGTCCGGTGCAGCTTGTAACAGTATCTCTCCTAATTCCTGCCAATGATATGGTAATGCGTTTGGCGGTGCAGTAGATATCGAGGAGTCTAGGAAGGGGGCAGTCGTTGTGGAGGCGCCTGGAGGAGGTTTTGGAGGGGGCGAGAACGCCTCATTTTCGGGATCGATTTCATGGTCGAGGATGCCTTGGAGGGAGTTTATGCGGAGCCAAGGGGGAGGAGCGATATTAGCTCTGCGTTGCTTTTTGAGAAGGAGGGCGAGCCAGAGGGGAATGTCTGTTCTGTGTGGAGGATTGAGGGCGGGTGTTTGGCCCTGTGATTGGTGTTAGTACTTGGATTCGGAAGGGTTGAATTGGGGGGAGAGAAGCGAACTATGCTTTCAATCAGATCTGGCAGAGAACAATAGCTCGAGATCAGTATCAAGGCTGTAGCTTGTCAAGGGGGGGAATGAGAGGAATTGGGCAGGGCAAAAACATACTTGACGATTGGCGGGGTCAACTCACCGAGAGGAGATGGAGGCTTTCGAGTCTTTGTCGCGGAATCACCGTAACCAATTCCATTTCGCATAAGAAGGCAACTTCGGGGGGCGTGAGCCCTGACGGCAGTGGAAGAGCCATTGAGGTGAAGGATTTATGCGGGTGATGGGGATCGAGGGGTAGACGGGAGAACGCGTCGAGGTTCTCGAGACGCGAAGCAAAAAGCTATGACCAGCAGCTGAGAATCAATTTGTCCTCTTCTGGATATTTCTCTCCTGAACATCAACCATGCTCGGACTCAGATGCTGTGATGACTAAACTCCGGAATAATGGAGGTGCTGGTGAAGGCCATTGGATCGCTGTTGGGACCGCCTTTATCGCAGCGTGTACTGCCATCTGGCTTTCGAAGGTCTCCGAGATAGTCCCTGAACCTTACCTTGTAAGTAATATGTGTGCAAATCTGGGAAGTAATTCTGACGAATTTTTCTAGGACGAGGTTTTCCATGTTCGACAAGCTCAGGTATATTGCCATGGAGACTTTCATATCTGGGATCAGAAAATCACAACGCCTCCAGGACTGTATGTCACGATCATATCGCTTGATAGCTGATGGCTAATACTACCATAGCTACCTCGTATCATGGCTCATCTTCAAAATCACTGGAAAATGCTCTATCATGGCTCTCCGGAGCCTGAACGTTGGAACAGTACTGATAGCTCCATATTTAACCTACAAGATCCTACTCGGTGTTTCCCCTGAGCCTTCATCGCCAGCAAAGTGTCGTTGGTCTGCTCTATCTGCTGCCAATATCTGGCTATTCCCACCTCTCTTTTTCTTCTCCGGACTCTACTACACCGATGTTCAGTCTGCCCTGTGGGTACTGCTGTCTTTCCAGGCATATCTGCGTTATGAAAAGGACGGATTCCAAAGCTTTTCAGAAGCAATTTCGTTGATCCGCTTCGGCCTCATCTCGCTCTTCTTTCGTCAAACGAACATCTTCTGGGTTGCTGTCTTCCCGGCGGGCTTAGGTGTGGTATCGAGTCTGAAACAATCGGCTCAGAAAGCGACTTATATTCATAACGTCAGTTTCTGGGAGATGTGCGAAGCATCCTGGTATGAATCTGCTCTTTACGATCCACCGGTCGAGGATGCTTGGCTTGAGGATTACATGAAGACAATCGTGTCAATCATAATTGTTGCTGTCGGCAATCTCTCCAGACTTGTTCGGCCACTAGTGCCTTGCATCTTCTTGCTCGCTGCCTTTGGTGGATTCGTTCTGTGGAATGGCAGCGTAGTCTTGGGTAAGGATTCTAATCTACGGGCTCAAAGCCATTCTGACAAGCGTTTAGGTGACAAGTCGAATCACGTTGCTACCATCCATCTGCCGCAGATGCTCTACCTCTGGCCATACCTTGTGTTCTTCTCTTTCCCGGTCTTGGTCCCGGCATTGATCTCATCCATAGCAGATGTATCCGCTCATCCGCCAAACACAGGCAGCATCTTCAGACGGGTTTTGATGTTTTCGGTGTCAACCATGCTCGCCGTCGGAGTTATCCACTACAACACCATCGTCCACCCCTTCACGCTCGCCGATAATCGCCACTATGTCTTTTATGTTTTCCGAATACTCTTGCGACATCCAACATTCAAATATCTCGTAGCTCCGGCGTATGTCTTTTGCGCCAACCTTGCCATTCAGGCTCTCGGGGGCTCAAACTCCCCTCAGAAGGCTGTCCAGAAGTCACATCAAACTTCCATCGCGGTTAAATCTGTCCATGGAAATACCGCCAGTTTCGTCATCATCTGGTTGGCAACCACGGCACTTTCACTCATCACAGCACCTCTCGTGGAGCCGCGATACTGTATCATCTCTTGGATAGTATGGAGACTCCACGTACCTCGGTCGGTGGAGGCCTTTGAGCAGAACAAAGGTAAAAGGGAGAGCGGGCTGTTGAAGGTGTTGACGAGCGACCGGGCAAGGCTGATAATGGAAACGGTTTGGTTTTGTTGCGTCAACGCTGCCACTGGATACATTTTCTTGTACTGGGGCTTCTCATGGCCACAGGAAGAAGGCAAGGTTCAAAGGTTTATGTGGTAGCCTTGGAGGTTATTTTAGCAGACAGGTATCAAAGTGTTAAACCCCGACTCCTGGACGATTGATAATCGCATCGTGAAAATCGCAGCTGACAAATGCCACTGAAACGGATTTGAACCCTCGAGCTCAGGCGTTTTATTTACAAAATAAATCGTAGGCAGCAGAGATGCAGTCCGCCCGCAGCCTCGTGTATTGCCATGTTTAGTGACAACGTTCTGAACAGCTTTTGTACTGTACGACCAGGTCCCCGCCTCGGCCACCCACACATCTACTCTCACCTTGCACCACCAACTGAACAACACCGCAACGCGACACCACCTCCACCTCCTGTTTCCGCGCCCTCTCCGCCTTTGCATGAGTGCTTAATCGCCTCCGCATCCCCCATATCCAGCACTTGGAGGAACTTCAGAGCTCCCAGAGCAGACATCCCGTCAAGTCCTCACCATGTCCATGTCCATTGAGGAGCTCGACGCGACTGTGCGCGCCTTCTTCGAGGGCCGCGGCGAATCGGTATGCCTTATTACGCTCCATTCAGATTGGAGTCATCCGCTAACAGACACTCGCAGCAAAAACAAGCTCAAGCGACTCTGAACCAGGTATGCGCTCTACTTCTTGCCGACATCCACGATGCTTGCCACTGACACGTCTGCCACAGTTCAAAGAGAACCCCGATGCATGGCTTCTCGTCGATAAGATCCTCGAGCATGCTAGCTATCCACAGACGAAATGCGAGTCTCCACCTACACAAGGAATGAAGAATTAGGTTGGCTAACTGCCTGGTAGACATTGGACTTCAGGTACTGGACCATGTCATCAATACACGATGGCGAGTCCTGCCTCGCGATCAATGTCAAGGTGCGTGAAAACTTTTGCTGTCCATACGGAATGAGAGACTGACCCTCGCAGGCATCCGAAATTTCGTCGTCAACTTTATCATACAAATGTCAGGCACCGAAGAGAGCCTCCGCCAGCAGCGCGCCCTCATTACCAAGCTGAACATGACTCTGGTTAACATCCTCAAGCAAGAATGGCCGCACAACTGGCCCACCTTTATCAACGAGATTATACAGTCCTGCCACAGCAGCATACCAATCTGCGAGAATAATATGGTTATCTTGCGGTTGCTGTCCGAGGAAGTCTTCGACTTCTCTGCCGACCAGTTGACATCCACAAAGACGAAAGAGTTGAAACAGAGCATGTGTGACGAGTTCACGGCCATCTACCAGCTGTGCTCCGAAATCTTGACCACAGCTTCTCAGGCCAGCTTGATCAAGGCAACTCTGGAGACGCTCCTCCGCTTCCTTAATTGGATCCCATTGGGCTACATTTTCGAGACACCTCCGTCGGGCATGAGCTTGATTGAGACGCTACGCAGCCGCTTCTTGGAAGTCCCTGATTTCCGTAACATCACCTTGAAGTGCTTGACCGAGATCGCCAGCTTGCATGTCGACCCAATTTACAACGAGAAGCTCGTGCAAATGTTCACGGATACGCTGACCGCAATTTCCAAGATTATACCTCTATCGCTCGATCTCAAAGTCACGTACTCGAGCAGCAACAGCCGCGACCAAGAATTTGTACAGAATCTCGCCCTGTTCCTCACTACCTTCTTTACCATGCATCTCTCCGTCATCGAGACCCTACCGAACCAAGATTTCCTCCACCATGGCCACTTCTACCTCATCCGCATCAGCCAGATCGATGATCGAGAGATTTTCAAGATCTGCCTGGAATACTGGACAAAGCTGGTGTCCGAGCTGTACGATGAGCAACAGCAGCTGCCAGTCAGCGATATCAACCCGCTGCTTAACATGAGCGGTCTCTCTGGGTTGGCGAATGGCAGCAGCCGCGAAGGCTTCAACTTGCGCAAGAACAAATACACCCAGGTTCTTACAAACTTACGAATGTGCATGATCGAAAAGATGGTGCGTCCTGAGGAAGTCCTCGTCGTCGAAAATGACGAGGGTGAGATTGTTCGTGAGTTCGTCAAGGAAAGCGATACTATCCAGCTCTACAAGAGCACGAGAGAGTGCCTGGTTTTCCTCACCCATTTGGATGTTCAGGACACCGAGACTATCATGTCCGAGAAGCTTGCCCGCCAAGTAGATGGTTCTGAGTGGTCTTGGGCCAACTGCAATACCCTTTGCTGGGCTATCGGTTCCATCTCTGGTGCTATGAACGAAGAGACTGAGAAGCGATTCTTGGTCACTGTGATCAAGGACCTGCTTGGCCTCACCGAGATGAAGCGCGGGAAAGACAACAAGGCCGTTGTTGCCAGTAACATTATGTACATTGTGGGGCAGTACCCACGTTTCCTCAAGGCTCACTGGAAGTTTCTGAAAACTGTGGTCAACAAGTTGTTTGAGTTTATGCACGAGACTCACGAGGGTAAGCATATCAATTGGTCTGTCTAAAGATATACCCAAATAGCTAACTCCTCACAGGTGTACAGGATATGGCTTGTGATACCTTCATCAAGATTGCCAACAAGTGCAGGAGACACTTCGTTGCACACCAGCCAGGCGAGGCCGAGCCGTTCATCGATGAAATCGTCCGAAACTTGCGTCGCATCACGTTGGATCTTTCGCCTCAGCAGGTCCACACCTTTTATGAGGCTTGTGGCTACATGATCTCAGCTCAAGGCCAGAAGGGCATGCAAGAACGACTCATCTCCGACTTGATGGCAATCCCAAACTCGGCTTGGGACAGCATCATTGTCAACGCAAATCAGAACCCAGCTTCTCTCCAAGACCCCGATTGCATCAAGGTCATCGGCAATATCATGAAGACTAACGTGGCCGCCTGCAGCTCGATTGGAAGCTATTTTTATCCTCAGATTGGCCGCATCTACCTGGACATGCTGACGATGTACCGAGCGGCCAGCGGGCTTATTGATGAGGCGGTACAACGTGATGGACCCATAGCAACGAAGATGCCAAAGGTCCGCGGCCTTCGCACAGTCAAAAAAGAAATCCTCAAGCTTGTCAACACATACGTGGAGAAGGCTGATGATCTCAATATGGTTCACAGCACCCTCGTGCCTCAATTGCTTGAGGCAATTCTGACTGACTACAATCGAAACGTTCCGGATGCACGAGAGCCACAGGTTCTAGAGGTGATGACTACAATCATCAACAAGCTACACGTACGTTGGAGACCCAATCTTAGCAGACATATGGTCCGCTTGCACTTTTAATTTGATCGAGGTAATGCTGACATGTTTGTAGAGCTTGATGGAAGATCAGATCGTGCCTATCATGGACAGCGTCTTCGAATGCACGCTCGACATGATCAATAAAGACTTTTCAGAATTCCCAGAGCACCGTGTCGAATTCTTCAAACTGCTCCGTACCATCAATCTGCGCTGCTTCCCTGCGCTCCTCAAGCTGGATGGTCGTCAGTTCAAGTTCGTCATCGACTCATGCATGTGGGCTAGCAAGCACGACAACCGCGAGGTTGAGGGCGCTGGTCTTGCAATGTGCAATGAGCTTATCTCCAACATGGCCGAGACCGATCCTCAGGTTTGCAACACCTTCTTCGAGAACTTCTTCACCACAATTCTCCAAGACGTCTTCTTTGTCCTTACCGACAGCGACCACAAGTCTGGCTTCAAATCGCAGGCTACTCTACTGGCTAAGATGTTCTGGCTGGTCGAGTCCAACAAGCTCCAGGGCCCTATCTACACATCCGAAATGGCACCTCAAGGCACGCCGAACCGCGAGTTCCTCCGACAATTTGTGGGCAACTTGCTGACCACCGCCTTCCCTAACCTCACAGCCATTCAGATCTCCAACTTTATCGATGGGCTATTTGCAACGAACACCGACCAAAACCGATTCAAACTTATTCTCCGTGACTTCTTGATCTCGCTCAAAGAGTTCTCTGGCTCGGATAACGCTGAACTATTCGCCGAGGAGCGTGAACTTGCTGCGAAGAATGCCAAAGACCAGGAGCGCGAGCGTGCCTTGAAGGTCGGTGGTTTGCTCAAGCCATCTGAGCTTGATGATGATGAGTTGTGACGGGACGATCTCGACCTCTCGATTGAAAAAGCAACACGATCGCAATGGGATCAGTGTGGCGTGGCGCGACTTATATCAGACTATCCCTCTACTTCCACGGAAGAACAGGTCGATGATTGGTACGCGCTGTGAGGGGAGGTGGACCGAAAACTAACGAACGGGGATGACGATGCGATGCTTCTGGATTTACAAGGCAGAAAGAAAGCATGAACATGCTGGCTGGCGTATGTCAAAGGTGCATTTGGAACAGTCATAGCAGGGGCGTCCTACCTGGGATCTGATGTTTCTTTCCATTCCCCGCGTTAGAGACCACGGGGGTTGCAGAATCATGCAGTGTCTTCTTCTCTCTCTCTCGGAACTTTCTGCGGGTGTCCCTGCGGATCGGGGTTGGGCATTTGGTGGGTGCCATAGATATCCTATAGTGAAGACGTCGAGGCGTCCTTCCTTGTCAAGAACGGTTTATTAAAGAGGCTGGTACCCGTGTGGGTCGTTCCGGCGAAAAGTGGTCGATGAATGTGATTGGTATCTAATGTAAGGGACATTCTCTTCATATAAAGTTGAGATGTGATGTTTCTTTCCCCCTGCGCTCCTACTCTCTTTAGGAGCGTCCTGCTTTTATGTCTACCGTCGCTTTGGTAGTAGAGAACCAAATTCTATTCATGGGTCTGGGGCGGATACAGACTTTGAATTTCTTTGGTTCGCTCTTTGTTTGTGTCGAATGACTCAAGGGCTTTGAGGAGGATTTTCTCAAGCTACTTCCTTTTTCGATGGACTGACTTTGGATCGGTTTGTCGATTTCGTATTCAGTTCTTTGGGGGGGTTAATTGGTAGGTGATTGTTACGTGACTATTCCCCTGTCGGGAAACTCGAGGTAGACAAAAATGCCTCTGTAGTCTGTGGATGGTGATGACTTTTCGTGAGGGTGGAGATTACCGGCTGAGGAGATGTATTGAAAAGGCAGAGATAATCATCATTTTCAAAGTTCCGGGGCGTTTTTTTTTTTTTTCCTTTTTTTTTTTTTTTCTCGAAAGACGACGGTGACGAGGTAGGGAGATAACTTTCTTCGGGGAATGGGATACAAGTAATGAGTGTTGAATTGGATACCCCTGGGTAAAGAGAGGAGACATTCGGCAGGTTTCGGTAAGCCAAATTACACGAGGAAATCAGTCGAATAGTACATCAGTCGAATAGTAAATCCAATCTTACAATCGAAATACTCAGGGACGAATGGAGATATTTATTTTATGATGGAGAGGAGGGGGATTAGAATGGGCGCGGAACTGTTTATGGAAATAAGTATAGTCTCAGCTTCATTATAGGTTCGGCGTTGTAATCAAGTTTACTGTTATTCTTTTACTTCGTTGGAGGTTTATTTCCATGGGGAATAGCTTTTACTTAGTTCTTTCTATAATGAGTTTTGTTGATTATACAACGGGACCTGCTATCTTTTATCTACCCCCACCGACGGCCTCCTCTTCCCACTCGCATTGTTTTTATATCAACGGTTATTTGCTCTCCGATCAGTATCCACAGGGTGGTTGGCGCAATGGTAGCGCGTTGGTTTTCGGTACACTCAAGATGATCACCAAAGGTTGAGGGTTCGAGCCCCTTGCTGCTCGCTTCGATGCTCCTTTGCAACGGCTCAGTCGTTGACTCATATCTTTTTTATTTGTTCACCTCTTTTTGTTGAGTTGGTTAGTTTTGGTGGGGTGTGAATTTTTGAGATTGAGGATTTGACGTCGGTGGCGGGGTTGAAGTGGGAGTGGGGTAATTGAGAGAGAGCTCACTGTAGAAGGGAACTTATAGGATGAGGATGTGGATAGTTTTGATTTCATGAATTTTTATGTTTCAACTACGATATAAGCATTTTTGCAAGTCTTGAGAGCGCATGAATCCTCATTCGCTGGGCAGTTCTTTCATTAGAAACGAGAGGTCAACATGTAGTATCTCATGAGAAGTGGCAGTGGCCAGCGACGCTGTGTTTGCAGCATTCAACAATTGACTCTATTTGATTAGCTCAGACGAGATGCGTCTCAACCACAGACAACAGCTGTTCTAAGAAGCTGGTGAGAATGTTTTGTGGTCTTCCATGTGGCTGGGCAATGTGGAGATTGGATTCCGATGCCCTTTCTACGGCAGTAGGTTATCAGGGTGATATTATCGAGGAGTGGGCCACATATTCGTCAATAAGGCTATCGCTCGTTGTCGACGAGTGAGGGTTCGTCGACTAAGTGTGGCTTGAACTTCTCCATCCTACACAGCTCTTCTCTCGCGTTGGGAGATCATCCAGATCATCGGAAGGTGCCTGATCCCAACGTCAGACAAGGCTAGTGATTGCTACATCAAGCGGGAGAACATCGGACGAGGTGGGAAAAGCGATGCCCAAAGATGCGAAAGTCAAATGTTCGGAGAGGGTCGCAAAGGAGACACAAGGGCGGGAGGCAGATTGGGTATTCCTGCGCAATGAACGTATGACGCATGCATGTAAGACGGCTGAAGTCAAAGCCAAATAGAAGGTGAAGAGTTCCAATTGATCGGTCGTGTTGGGAAGCCGATGGAAACCTTACGAGGCGTGCAAGGGGAGCTCTCCTGCCGAGAGATGATTCGCTGTGGAGGACCTGAAAATATCTTCTGCGTGATGGTTCTGCGTGGAATTCTAGCGTATGCAGATCCGCCGTCGATCCCCTTCTAGCGTCGGGGTAGAATTGTTGATTTCTGGGAGGATTTGACGAGTCTCACGTGTCAAGCAATGGATGATGTTTCCGTGTCTTGTACTGCGGCTTGTTTACCTCGACCTCGACTTGTTACCTGCCCGACGTCAGAGAGATGCTCATTTGTTGATGTCCAGATTCTGTCCACAATGAGATGCTCCAGGTAGTGGACGGCAGATGAAAACCGAAGAATTTTTGACCGAGCCGTGTCCGAGGAGGTTTTCCAGGTAAGGTTTGATGTGGAGCAGCGTTGTCGCCAACCTTTTGCGGCCTTCTCCAGAAAAGTCGTCCAGAAGTGAAGGGCATGCGCGTGCGATGAGATGAAAACTGGAGCTCGCGACTATCGATTTTGGATGCATCGGGAAGCTGAAGGATGAAATGCCGTGGCCGAAAATCACCGGGAGATTAACTGAAGCGATGGGGTTCGACGGTCGTAGCCGTGCCAGTGAACCAGGGATCCAAGGATGCGGCTTTTTGATCCGCGAGAAAAGTCGGGGAGGTACTGTAGCAAGGGACCTCGGACCACCAATACAAGCGTGGAGTCTCTTCGTCTGCGGGCACCGATGCATGTCGAGAATCGTGCCTCTGCTTCTGCCTCTGCTTCTGCGACAGCGACTGGGAGAATGGCGAGTTGCGTCGGCAGGCCATGAGTGCCTGTAATGCATGACATCTCTGACAAAATTGACGTCTTCAGGGAATCAGGGAAGAAGCTGCCACCGCCTCGCGGCTCCTGCAGGTGCAGAGACCCCGACAGTCCGTTTGCGATGTGGAAGCGATTGGCTCGCTGCCAGCATTTTGTTTCAACGCGCTGGAGTCTGGACAATGACTTCAGCATGGCGCAACCAAGCGGGCGATTCATGGAGGATGATTCGAGACGTGACGGAATGCAGTGTCGAAACAGAACTCGGGTGGTCGGGGAAGAGGGAGAGGAAGAGGAAATGGAGAGTGGACGGCGGCTGTTCCTGAGCGCAACCAGGTGTACCTGGCCAACGCGCAGGACTTCAGAACTACCCTGGCCAGTCGACTTTTGTTTGTTCCAAGTCGTTGTTTGGGGGACGAACCACGCTTTTGCGATTGGCGCGACGGTCTTCATCACGGCCTCATTTCCACGACGGCGGTGATGCAATTCCAGGCAGAGAAGACATGGCGCCGCTTGTCACCAATGTCAACACATTTGACAGCGGCACGGAAATGGACATGGAGAGAGCTGGCTGCGAGTGCGAGACACTCGGACAGAATGGCCAGGCCAGGGCAGTGGACAGCAGGGCACGGCGCAAGGCTGTTTGGCCTTGTCAGAACTGCAACTGCAACTGCAAGCCTTTCTGTCTGTCCAGTCCATGGCCCGACAATTGTACTCCCGCATGCGAGGGCAGCAGCGAGGCTAGGCTGCGTGCTATCATGGATTCGTGGATGCTGGCGCTGGCTATGACGGGAAGCTTGGGCTGCTGGGGGCGAAGCGGAGCGGTGGTCGGGGCAGGGGCCCCCCAGCGAGCAGCTGCTTGTTTTTCGGGAGCAAGAGCAGCAGCAGCATACTGGGTAGGTAGGTAAGGTATTACGCTCCGACTGCCAGTGTCTGCTACTACTAGTATTTACCGGTGCCCATGTACTCTGCCCGTCATATCATCAACACCTCGACACTTCTTCTCTTTTTCTTTTTCTTCTTCCTCCATACTTCCCTCTGAGACTCTGAGACTCGACCTATCACGGCCTCCCCACATCAACGTCACTATTCCCAGCCGTTGTCCGTCAAACTTGTCAAACAAAAGCATCGAAACCGTCGGCCTGTCAAAAGCATCCATTGCAACCCGTTGGCTTGTCAAAAGCATCCATTGCAACCGTCGCGATTGCCACAGGACCGCTTGTCAGTGTCAGCCAGACTTTGCCTGCCCTTCTATTCCCGCCGCCCAGAACAGCCTCCACAGACTTTGCACCTCCCCGCCTCACACAGTCCGTCGCAAACGTGCGACCGGCCAGATCCATCGAGTCTGAGTCTGACAGCGTCTCACGTGCAATCGCCTGGAGACCGCTGACTCGTTCGGCGCCAAAGACAACACACGCTGTCGGCTTTTCGTGGCACCAGATCCTGCGCCTCCAGCCACGCCAGTTCCCAGAAGAGTTCTTTATACAGCAGACGCGGTCGTCGCCCCGGTTCCCACGCTGCGACTAGACTTTCCCTTCCAGCCCTCTGCCTTCTGCAGATCCACCACCTTGACTACAAGTAATGGGATCGACAGACAACATAATTTCCACCAGTATCAACAATAATGCGCCATCTCAAACCACTCCAATTGCCGGCAATCGTCGCCGGAAGAACTCGATCCTTCACCCAAGGAGATGAGCCCGCTCCTACATCCAATTTCTCCCTCTCGACTTCGTCTTCCTCCTACGGCACCTCAGATGGCTCCACGCCTCCGACGCCCACCTTTTCGCTCCGAAGCCACTCCAGATTTCCGAGTTCAAGTTCTTCGCTAGCCTCGTCGGCTGCTTCTCCCGTCTGCGAGCATGGCGATGTCACGGGCTCCACCACCAAGCTCCCAATGCCAAAGTTGACGGAAGAGCCAACCGAGCACGATGAATCCAGCTTTGAGGAGTATGATGGCTTCAACGATTCTTTCAGTTCCTGTAAGTGTCTGTGGCGTGCGAACTTGACCTGCGTCTGTCTAACCACCATGCCAGATGATTTGGATAGCGGAGATGAAGGCGACCACAGCACGCGCACTACAGTCTTGCTACGCGACAGTCATTTCTACGACCTTGACTCGGAGCTTTTTGGTGACGAGACCGACACTGCACGGTCGCGCGCGCTCAGGCGACAAATCTCCAGCGACTCACCGCTTCACAGTTTCTCCCTCAGCAGCAAACTCGGTGAGCGCTTCCCGTCCTTCAGCAGGCGCTGGAGGGATCGGAAGCCAGCTAAGCTGGCCACTGGGCTTGGGATCCACAGCGTACCTGTGTCGCGGCCTGCATCTAGCAGGACATCTTCCGTTGGCAGCACTTATCACTTCCAAAGCTTTGATCAAGACGACGACATCCCTGCCACTCCAGCCATGTCCTATGCTGGCGACATTAGCACTCCAGTCTCACCGATCGACATCGTTCGGCCAATGGAGCTGCCTCAACAAGATGAGGCCTTTGCAACGACACCTCTGCTACCACCAATGATGAACGCTCCGGTCGAGAAGAAAGTCCAGCTTCAGAGCCCGTTGCAGTCTCCAACCATTGCGGATCCCGACAAGACGCTGTCGATAATCACCATTGGCACTTCTGCTCACACACCACAGCTTCAAGCCCGCACTTCCATGTCTTCGCCAGCTCTTTCCACCAAGCCATCCATGGTATCTCTTAGCAGAACTCGCACAAACACAATGCCCTCGCCGATCATGGTGGACACAGCTCCGTTGTTCATCGCCGACCCAAATGATGAATGGAGCTTGAAGCTCGGCCATGCAAATTTCACCATCTCACCTGAGCCCTACGTGCCAGAGATCATCAACGCGCAAACATGTCGCGAACTCTTCAGCGAGTGGGAGACGGCACGAGCAAACTACTTCCGCCACAAGCACCGCGTTGTTGAACACTACGGCGGTAACTCGAAGACTTTCAAGCTCACCGAGGAGAAATGGGCCACCATTGACGCAGAATGGAGAAAAAACCACGACCTTGCTACCTCATTGGCCGGATATAGGAGCACCGACGCTTTGCCGCTGACGCCTGCTGAGCCCACCATGCTCACCATGATTCCCACGCTCAACGACCCTCGAAGTGCCGGCAAGTTTCCCATTCTTGGTGACCAAGACATCGTCGGTCAGATGATACAGATTGCGCCCCAACCACAGGGTCCGCGCAAGTTTTCATCCTTCTTCAAGACCATGTTTGGAGCACGGTCACGCTCCGCCACAAGGTGACGTTATTGATGCGCTCTTTCTCCCTTAACGTCTGTACCAAGAGGGACCACCACGACGACACGATTACGAGCAAACGAGATATCCCAACCTTCTTTTACAAACGACGCTCCTTTACGAACTCAATGTTTCCTCTTTTTTTCACTCATCTGTACATTTTCTGGACCCGGATTCTTTCTTGATCGACAAAACACTATCATGATAGACACGTTATACTTATGCTAATGTGGGAATGTCGCATCTTGGCGACGAGACGACGACCTTGACTAATTATTATTACACACACGGCTCTGCTTCATGGCGACACCTTCCCTCGTTTCTTCTCAACGGCTGTAATGGCAATGACAAGCGAAGAGGCAGGGATGGGATTCTTTTGAGAGCATAACCACCGGCTCATCCGCCACACCACCACCCTTTTTTATGTCTTTTTTCTTGATCTGTTTTGAATGGCTTATGGCTGTCACGGGATGAAAGACGGCGAAATGGAAATACTATGGGTTCATGGCATGTGATTCGATTTGACACTTCGGCGGATATACCCTCATGGCATGCAAAGCATACGAGTGCCACGGATTTCAATGGAGTCGGCTTACGGCTCGGGGTAAAACAGGGATTCGGAAAACAAGGGAAATCGGGATGACATGCGAGGAGTTTGCGAATTGATTTTGTGGGATGCGGTGTACGAAGGGGGGTTTGGGCAACGCTACGACACGGATGGTACGAATTTCACTGGTAGGATGGCAATCAACAGGCTGGATTTGATCTTTTCTCTGTATGCCCCGAGAGGATGAGACGACAGATGATGAATGTAGTGAGCCACCACGTACGTACGTCCGAATGCGACATCAAAAGCAGCCTTTTGATGCTAGCAGACCTTGCCCATTCGTCTTTGCGCACAATCCAACTTGAATGATGCTAGTAGACCTTGATCTGTCTTTCGTCCGTGATGTACAGTTCATCTCAAAAGTGACTTCGACCGCGACCCGCCTCCCCCTCCCTTCCTGCAGAAGACACAAGAATAATCCTGCGCAGACACGAGAAGAACGCACCACGCTTTTTCCTGCAGAAGTGGGCCTACTGCGCTTTCCCTTTGTATTTCCCGAGTACTTGGGAGGCGGCGGGATCTTGTACCCCCTTCCCTTTCTTTCTGTGTCATGATGGTACGTGGTGGGTTGCACGGGGTGGAGGGAGCAAGGGAAGGGAAGGGAAGGGAAGGGGTGGCGCGTTGTGCAAGAGAGGCACACGTGATGCGTCATGGGTTTTCTTGCGCTGGGGGAGGTGGGTTTGCTGCCGTTGGTGTTGAGGGTGGAGAGGAGGAGGCTTGGTATGTGTGTGTGTGTGTGTGTGTGTGTGTGTCTCGGTTTAAGGGTGGCAGAGGTTGTTTGTTTGTTTGGTTGGTTGGTGGAGTGTTGCTTGGGGCTTTTGTGCGATGGAGGGGTTGCTTTGTGTTACGTTGAGCTTATGGGGGAGGGTGGGTTGTCGTAGGTGTGTATGTGTGTGTGGTTGAAGTGTTGTACGATGGTGGCTGCCTAGGGGGATGATGAAGGGAAGGAGGGAGGGGTGAGGGTTTGTTGTTGTGTGACTATTGCTGCGGAGGAGGCTGGGTTACTCTGTCTGACTCGCTTATGTTGCTTGTTTCCTTCTTGCGAGGGGGTGCATGAGCGTAGGGGATTTTGAGATGGGGTCGAGTTCGATGCGAAATTTTGGGGGGGAAAGGCAAGATGGGTGTGAGATGGGGTTGTGCAAGGGGATGTTGGTTGGTTAGGGTTGATTTCGTGGAGTGGGACTTCAATCTTTCTGGGTGGATCTTTTTTCTTTCGCCTCCCCCTCGCCTTGCATTTTGGATGGAGGAAGGGGTTTCTCCCTGGCATGTGGGTGAGGTAGGGTGATGTTTGATGCTGAGACAGACTAGAGTATGGGTGACTACATCGAGATGCTCTGCCTTCTCTTTCGCATATGCTGTCTCATGGTTTACCCTACTTTTGCCTCTGACTGCTTGGCTAGCCTATCCTTCTAGCTCTTGTCGCTCGAGGATGGCGACACGCGAGCATCCCTATTATCTCTTTCTTCTAGTCATGCTTAAGACTGGTTAGTGCTGAGAAGCGCTCTCGCGTTCACGTCCATACCCGTACTTAGCATGGGCGGAAGCGGGTAGAATGGTGACACAGCAGCGAGATGTGTCGGAGGATGACAGATGACAGGAATAGCATTTGGCGATTCAGGTAAGCGGAGCCGAGGGTTGAGTGGGTACCTACATGATTGACGTGTCAATGTTTGTACGCTCCGTGGCGGCTTTCTCCATATACAAGGCGTCCTCTTAAGATTCTTCTGTTCTTCTCTTCCATGCCGATGTGGTTTCAGCCAGTATGCTGGACGGACGGGCAGGATGAGTCTTGAGTTGTGATTTGTGGCTTTGAAGTTGCACTGCCTTTGGCTGCTGTGGCGGAGAGGGGTTAAGCGAATAGTGTAGAGAGTGATCTTGCGGCCTAGGATGAGGTAGGTGGGCTGATGGCGGTCTTGAGAAGATTTGATGTGCAGAGAGGCTGGGCATCTGCCCCGCCTCTGTGGAAAGGTTGTTGGTGTCTGATATGATCCTTGACAAGCAGTTGACATGTGGGTAGCCGCCCTGTATGCTGTGTGTCACTGAGCTAGCTGGCGGGCCCTTATTGCCATTGACGATCTCGGAAGAACGATGAAAAGGTTAAAGAAGCCGTCCCTTGCAAGTTTCGAGGACCTGGTCTTGGGAATAGTGTGATCGATCCCGATCGATTGACGAGTGCAGGTGAGTTCCGAAGAAGACGAAAGCCTTTTTCAATCCTGATGCGCCCAACTCGGTTTACATTCGAAGTACAGACTTGAAGTGACCGATCCTTGATAGAAGCAGAGCTGTCAAAGAAGTGTTGTAAAGCCGACTCTGCTTTTGCTTTGCAGGTATTTCGGTGCTGCGTGGTCGATGACTGTTGCTCGTTTTGTTGAACGAATCTCTCTTTCGACTTGATGACCATGGGTCAGGACGTCTGAAAGCCTTCTGGGGATATAGCAGAGTACTAGCTCAAGTTAAATGATATATCGGGACAGACAGTAAGAGAGCCACAATTGTCGACTCGCTTTGTGAACTTGATGGTGTTGATGCGGCTGGGCTGTTTGTACGGAGGTAGAGACGGAAGCGATGTGCGAAGTCAAGGAGGTAGGAGACAGCTTAGCCTCACTAATATATTAGATATGCCAGGTTCCATTGATACAGATCACAATAATTCTCCAGTTCCAGAACAAAGGTACCGACCCTGGGCGCTTCTCCACGTGACTCACCTGAAAATAGGATGTTTATACGCTGGAGTAATACCTAAAGCTGTCTGTCCACTTCTTTCTGACGCATAGAAATTTCAGGGGCCCGTATGGTTTGCGATATATCTTATGTAGAATGTTCATATTCGGCGTGCGCTCTTCATCCCTCTCCGCGAAATCCCACGAAGTCAATGTACCTAGTCAGGAAACGAAGAAGGGCAGGATGGGTATCCCGATTATATCGAAGAGACATCGCGGCCAAGACGGCAAGTCATGATAGTCAATCAGTCCTGTTCGATCTTCACCTGGTAACGTCCTAGAGTCGGAAGTGGTTCGAAAGTCCCAATGTTCCCGGCGTTTTATGATGGCATGACTTTACCTTCGAGTGATGTAGAAGTACGACCAGCAGAACCTTGGAAAGGAGAGTTTCGTTCGTTTCGAGATTCGAGACGTCCTGCGGGCGGCACCAGTGTGAAACATGAGAGAGCCTGGTCAGTTCGACTCCAGCCACCGGGTCATCCGGTTGTGCTGCTGATTCACATGTCTTGTCCGCGGTCCCGGTGTCATGATCGAAGGCTTGGTGACAGGCACGTCTATCGATAACAGACTCGACTTGGAGGTGTGGTGGTGGAAGTGCAGATAGATGGCGTGGCTGGAATGGCGGAAGATTGTTGTTCGATGGTGTTCGATGGGATGATGCAAGACATTGAACATGAGGCAACAAGGCGTGGGCGGGGGCTGGACCTCTGGAGCCGCCATCCCGGTTCGGGAACTGGACGATGTGTGATGATCTTCCAAGGCTTAGAAGCGCCTTTTCCTTCCAACATCTGGTCCGTCAGTGGTCACCCACCTGATCCGCGCCTGTTTACTGCCTCATCAGCACCGTGATAGATATACTGGCTGACAGTCCCTCGTTACTCCTCCGCAGTCGCTTGCCTTTCCGCTCCCACCCCACGGTCGAAGGCGCTCTTTTAATCCTGCTCTCGTCCGCCTGGTAGAGTTCAACGTTCCGAGCCCCGACTCCCAGCCACGCCTAGGTGACATTACTATATAAACCAAGGTTCTGACTGTTGTCGCAAACCTTCGTCACCACCCACTTCACACACACACCTTTAATTAGCTGTCTCTTGTTGCACTTCGGCTTGCAGAGACAAACACAGCATTATCCACCACTTCCCACCCGTCACATCTGTGTACAGCCCGAACCATGGACACCTTACGGCACCTCCCCGAGGCTGTCGACCTCGAGATTGAGCAGCCAAACGATGACATACCAGAAGAGGACGAAGACCTTGCCCTATCCGATTCTGCGAATACCACCACATTCGCACCGCCAGAGCGTATCGCCGCTCGTTTCTATAGCTACAGACCCTCTGTCACTCGCAGAAAGTCCTCCGCTGCATCCTCCCGCCGCAACTCCCTGACCTCGAACCATTCCCAGATGTCTAATAGTTCATATCGCCAGGCGTGCCGTAATAACCACGTAGCCCAGTACCTGCGCAGAGCCTCGATTCTGGAGGGTCGAAAGCAACGTCTACAAGCCCGGGAGGCACATGCTGAGCAAGTGCGGATAAGAGCCGCTCTGGCGAAATGCACCCCGAGATCCTCGAACAGCGAAGAGAGGGCTCTGGCTGCTCAGAGGGCCAGGGAGGAGCATCTGGCAAAGGTCGCATGGGCATGTGCTGAAGAGGTTAGACGCGCAAAGGAGAAGTCTGAGCAGATTAAGAAGCAGAGAGCCGCGGAGGAAGAGAGATATCGCCAGGAGATGGAGGAGAAGCAGGCAGAAGTTCAAAAACGTCGACTGGAGTACAAGAAAAACGCTCTGCGCAGACCTCGTGGGGCAAGTACTCCACCAAACGCTGAGTCCAAGAAGATCGTTGCGGCGGAGCAGACCCAAATGGAACCGGAGACTGCTGCCGAACGCATACAAGTTGCCTGGAGAACACGTCGTAGGAAGAAAATCTTGGCCGCCTTTAACGAGCTGGATCTGAGCATTGATTCTGTGCATGCCGCGAGCTTCGATGACGTTTCGGCAAAACTGCTCAACAAGAACGTCATCGCGACTTCTACACGAGTGATGGACATGTACAATCTGCTTGCTAATGATCCCCCTGGCGAAAGAGATGCTGGTGCGCCATGTCGCACTTTCTTGACTGCCTTTATGATACTTGGACACCCGACTGGAATCTTCGATAACGACGGCGAGTTGGAAAGAGACGTGATGGCAAAGGCGAAGGATCTCATCCTGTGCTTTGAGCAGGTCTTGTCCAAGTCCACAGCATTCAACCGCTACACACCAACGCCTACATTATTGAAGGATTTGCTGTTAGCACATTCCGCATATGTGAAGAGTCTGGCAGACTGGAAATCACAGGACGCAAGCACTCTCGTCGAAATGATGGTTGGCAGTTTTGCCAACTTGGATGCAATCTGGCAATCCGTCAAGGACGATACAGACGGTGAGGTGGCGACAGATTACAAAGATGGTATCCGCAAGAACCAGATTATGCTCTTCGCGCGCCTCCAAAAGCTCGCAGGGAAGGAGACTGCCGGCAAGCTTGTCCGCAAGGCGATCAATGCGAGCCGACGTAAGAACACGCCTAGACGAAAGCCAGTTGGAGACGTGCGTCCTCGTGTCGCCGTGGAACAAGTCATTCACCCGGGGGCAGTCTCGGGTAGTGGCGCCATGGAAGTGCCGGCAGAGGTCACATCTCCGTTGGCACCTTCACCAGTGGTTGACGCGAACATGCAGAGCCGTTCGATCTCGCAAATGTTCTCTATCATGCCCGATAATAGGACTTTGAGTCATGAACTGGCTCTTGACAAAGACTACAGGATGGGCAACGAGCGTGCCACTGCGTTTAGGGCGCACGTTAACGAGACACTATGCGTGGACATGCTCAAGGGCTTCAAAGACGGACAAGGCAACGCGTGGACCGTCGCTATGGTCGAGCATATACGGTCCAAACTCCTTCACGTTGTCAAAGCCGGTTCCACCCATACTCTCATAAGCGAAGTGCTAGACCCCGTGTTGACGGCAAGGCAATGCGCGGAGGGAGTCTTTTCGTACGAGAAATTCTTCGATTTTACCGCAAAACTGCTACCCAAGTTGTGTGCGCCTTTCCGCGATGAGGAGGTGCAAGCATTGGTTCAAGATCTGAGACAAGAGGGTAGCCTCGAAGAAATGATCACAAAATTAGGCAGACTGCTCCGCACGATAGATGATTTGACCTTGGATCACTCCAACTTCATGTTGATGAAGAGCAAGCCTCTGTTGCTTCAACACGCTGCCGAGTATGAGCGACACTGCTTTGCCAAGGATCTTGAGGAGGGCAAGACGACGCTACAGAAGACGAAGAGGTGGTGGCACAATGCTAACGTCAATTGCTACACGGAGAGTGACCAGCGAGATCCGCGCGGCAATCTCACGGTGCAGAAGATCTATGCACGTGGTCTCGTCGATCTTGCTATTGCGGCGACTCCGCTCAAGGAGAGTGAAGTGCCGGAAACCCTTGGTGTTGACTCTGATCGACTGAGGCAAATCCGCGGCAATGCTGTCAGAATCACGACTATTGCCGCGATCCTGTTATCGGCAAAGAGCCTTCTCAAACGGGACACTCGTCAGCAGTGGGCTCCCGAAGCACGGCGAATGTGGGAGATTCTGCGACTGAGTTATGGCAAAGACGATGATATGATTCCCTCCAAGGTCTACTCGGTGATCGAATCATCCCGGAGCATGTCACCCACTGCCAAAATACAACTACAGAGCATGATCTCGCGCCTTCTTTCACAGGCGGAAAATGGCAAACTTACTGACGCCACCGCCAAATTGCTATTCCAGCGACTGAAGACTCACATTTTCAAGCGTATTTCGGCATCGAGTGACGGAGAGAGGATCAAGATCGCCACTTCAACCGGTCAGGAGTTGGCCACGATGGGATTCCCAGATTTTATGGAGAACATCAGCGGGATCGTGGACCTATTGAGCAAGATTAGCGATGCTGACCGCAAGGCTCATGGTAAGTGGTACGAGGAAATTGCTACCGAGTGTAAAGAGATGGGCGAGCGCGAGGATAGAGTTGATTCCGCTTTGGAGTCGCCGACGACTCCTCGGTCGGATGCTTGAGTGACGTGATACTACAACACACATTGTTTATGTTGGCGAGGAGTTCTGGTTCGGGTCTGCTATGACGATGTGTCAATTCGGTTTGCGAGCTTTCCTTTCAGCATATGATGGCGTTGGCGTTTGAGAATTTCTCTCTTCGGATTATGAGGCATGGTCTATACGTCCTTCCCTTTCTGATATACTAATGAAGGCATGATCTCGGAGCTTCCTTGGAGAATGGAATGGGATTGAATGCATATATTGTACGACTGAAGGATGAAGGATGAACGTTCATCATGAGGACAGATTCGCATTGGATATTACGTAGGCCAAATTGCTATCTTTCATTACTGTGGTGTTCCCCTTTTCGTGACGCGTGATTTGAAACATAGATGTGAAGCATTCGCTGTCTGTTCCTTGGGACAAAGCAATTGCATGGTATCTTGGCCTTCCTCTTCTGGACAGGTGGTCGTTTACTGAGGGAGGACGGGAGTGTTAGCCGCCATGCTTACGACGACAGCCTGTGTATCTTCTCACCTCCCCCAACGAACAGAAAACCCGACCTTTCCCTTGTACGCGGCCCTGATACAATCCATTTCGACACGTCTTTCCCCAATTCCTGGATGTTGAGTAGAACTTGACACGGTACACTTTTCCAACCCAACCTTCGACCTTCGGGCTGGTCTCTCCCGCGACACCTCCGAACCGCTATCACGAAACACCACCAGTCGATTCACCATTTGATCCAGCTTTATTCACGAGAGACCGCTCTTCGAATTCAACCAGTTGGGAGATTGAGAGTGAACGTTCACCATTTCGTCACTCGGGCTTGGTCGCAAGCTCCCTCATTTCCAGTATCCGACTATGTCCGGGCCTGGGACGGACGCATCGAGTAAGAGTAGGAAGAAGAATAAGAAGAGGAAGGGGGGTGCGAAGGCTGAGGGGGCGAATGGCAATGGGGAGGGTGTGTTGAGTACGAATGGGAATGCTAGTGATGAGGAACCGGAGGGTTTGAAGGAGGTGGAGGAGAAAGGAGAGGATGTGGTTGGTAGTGTATGTTTTCTTTCTGCTGTTGCTTGATAAGGGGATTGAATTGTGCAGCAGTTGCTGGACGCTTGATCTATCGATTGTTTCGTCGCTACTCCCTTATGTCTCGAATGCCCCGAATCGTTCAGCTTTGCTAATGGTTTCTCAGCCCGTCGAACCCACATCGGAAGTCGAAGATGAGGAAACCGAACCGCAGGAAATCAAAGCACGTACATCGCCGATACCTAATCTCAACCCCGCGCCTTCGTCGAATCCGCCAGTGAAGACCAACGGGGTGAAGATGGACAGCTCTGCAGATACGTCCGAGAGATTAGATGCGCTGGCTCGAGAAAGAGATGCTCTGAGGGCTGAGGTATCAGAATTACGACAATCGCTCGAAGCTGTACGGAACAAACACGATGAGGAGGTCAGTGGCCTACAGGAACAGCTTGAAGAGACGCGATCGGGGAAAGAGCATGCAGAGACACAGTATCAAGAGCTACTGGGCAGGGTGAACACGATCAGGACACAGTTGGGCGAGAGATTGAAGGCATATGCTGTACGTTTGGACAGCTTTGGACATCCTAGGGGAGGATCTAATGTGTTCACAGGAAGAAGTCGCCCAAGCCAACTCTCAAATCGAAGACCTGGAGGCACAAAATCGGACGATGCAAGAAATAAACGAGTCATTACGAGACGACCACAACAGACTGAGGGCAGAACATGAACAGCAATCACGAGAAGTGGAGACGCTTCGTTCAAGGTCGAACCTTTCACAGCAGAACTGGTTGAAAGAGCGGGACGAGCTTATACAACGGGAGGCGTTTGCAAGAGAAGAGTTTGAGACCGCGAAGCAGGCCATGCAAGACTGGGAAGTTCTGGCTATGGAAGAGCGATCACTGAGGGAGAATCTTAGCGAGAAAGTCTCAGAGCTGGAAGACCAATTGAGCAACCAACGGGAAAGCTACGAGAGGGCCTCTGCCGAGAAGGACACGCAGAGTCAAGCAGTTGACGGGTTGCAACGAGCTCTGCGGGACATACAAGAAGGTGCGTACGGGCAGGGACCAATAAGTGGGATGGAAACTAACATCTTCCAGCGCGAAAGAAAGAACTACGCGAACTTGTAGAAAACTCCCAATCACAACTCGACTCGCTCCGGAAGCAGCTTCAACAAGCTGAAGAGACGTCCTCCACCACTCAAGCTGAGCTTCAAGCCGCGCAAAAAGAGCTCACACGTGCCCTCTCATTCGAAAAGGAAGTCAAAGAGAAGAGCCTTCTGATAGGGAAATTGAAGCACGAAGCGGTGATATTGAATGACCATCTCACCAAGGCTTTGAGATTTTTGAAGCAGAGGAAGCCGGAGGATATGGTGGACAGGCAGTTGGTTACGAACCACTTTCTACAATTCATCATGATGGATCGGGCGGATCCGAAGAAATTCCAGGTCTTGCAACTCATCTCGGCGTTGCTGAGTTGGTCAGATGGTATGTTATCACCTCCAACTTTCCTCCTCCGAATTCCGTTCCCACAGATCTCTACTTTGATGAGATACACATACTGACTTCACACGCCTAGAACAAAAAGAACAAGCTGGCTTAGCCCGCCCTGGCGCGCCCACCTCGTCCACCCTCGCATCGTCTCTCCGTCTACCCTCCTCGCCCTTCCGCAAAACACCATCTACACCGAGTCTGAGCGCGCAACTAGATAATAGCGCGAGCACGCCGACGAGTAAAGAGTCACTTGCGGAACTGTGGAGTGATTTCTTGGAAAGAGAGGCACAGGAAGGAAACTCGGGCAGTAGACGGCCAAGTACGGCTACGCAGGGTAGTCCCACACCGGTATTGGAGAGGAAGGGAAGCGGGGCGACATGAGCTTGAGTCGGGAACTCGTCAAGGACTGGTGGGGGTTTGACTCGATTTGGTGGTCTTGGGAAATGTTCTGCTTATTTGAAGTTGGACATGTAACATCATCTACAGTAGCATATCCTTTTTTTCAACGAGCCGGTACACATAGCCGTGCGATTATTATCGAGTCAAGTCAATCTCGAAATTAATGAGAAGCCCGAAATCCAATTTTTCATCATCGATGTCCAAGATCTTCCTGTGGTTCGGTTAGAGCCACTGTCGGTATACGTCGATGGTCACAAATTTCTAGCAGCTTGAAGAATAAAGATTGCCAAAAAGCCATCAACATTTTAAAAAGTCAATAGATGGATATAGCAATGCTCTCTCATAAGCTTTCAACGAGTAGCCATGGGAAGTGACACTGGTTCAACGAAACGATTGTTCCTTTTTTGGGAATAGCGATGAGCTATAAGAAAGAGCCATGACATCGCCGGGCACATTGGCAAGATTCCCAGCATCAGTCGAGAAATCCAAGGTTCCAATTGCATAAAACATACGGACTTGCCAATGTATCGCTAGGGTATAGAACTATCAGTATAAGTCGTGCAAGAAGGTGTAGCGAGGTTTCCAGCAATTTCTCAGTCCCAAATCTCAACTACCCAAACCTCATCCCTTTACTAGGGTCCCACTGCCCAGCCTGTCCCTGTTGTGGTTGCCCGCCTACTTGACTCCCACCAGATCCATCGCTCCTTGGGGCCGCAAATTTGATCTCCATGCCAGGCATCCACATACCAGGCGCAGGCGGCGCGACAGTCGTTCTCTTCGGTTGCGGTGCCGTGAGCGGGACTTCCGTAGGTGCCTGGGCAGCATAGAAAGGACGTTGCTGTTCCGCATCTCGTTCTTGCTGAAGCGTTTGCGCTTTGCCCAAGTTCAGAGCGGACATTGCTGATGTGAAATCGCTGTCCGGGTGTTAGTGTTTCACAGGGTTCCCAGCACTGAGAGAATGACTCACGCCTCGATCTGACCTGCCTCGCTCCTCCTTTGATACGTAAATGCCTTAGCCTCGTCCCTGAACCTTGTTACAATCCGAGCAAGATCATTATAAAATTTTCTCCCAGCATCTAGATTCGTAATAATCTCTTTGTACTTCATGTACGCGTTCTCTAGATTCTGAAGCGCGGCCTCTCGTTCTTTTGTTGATGAATCGCCCTTCCTAGCCGTCGTGAAATTCGCGTTGGTATCTTGTAACCGCTTAATCATCGCTTGTTGTTCTCGTTCCTCCTCGGTGACCATTGCACGATCAGAATCGAAGATTGCCAGCCGTCGCTCGAAGAAGTCATCAAATTGCGCGGCTTCGATCTTTTGCATAGGATATTCCCGTTCCATTCTGGCGGCTTCTCGAAGAAGGTCTGGGTTGATGTCGTCTTGTTTTATCTTCGCCTTGAGGGCTTCGACTTTCTGTCTTCGTTTCTTCTCCATGCGGCTGACATCGTTGAGACATGCACGCAACTTGCTTGCTGCTTGATCGACGGCTGGAGTCAATTGAGCCCTACGACTGGAGGGTACGTAATGCTCCAGATCGCGATCGCTACCCGCGAGCAAGGCGATTAGGGTCTCGTTTTCTTTTAGCTTCTTGATGACGGTCGCATCGCTGGAAGCAGCAGCCTTGAGGTAATTGTCAATCTCTTCGATTTGTTGGTACAGTTGTGGAACAGCTTGATTTGCAGGCGGTCGAATCCATCTCTCGGTGCCATATTTTGCCCTAGCTTGGTCGTCACCGGAGCGCTCTGAACGTAAAGCATCGACGCCTTCTTCATAGATTTTACGGTCGTTCTCCTTCAGCTTCTCAGTTTCATAGATCGATTTCGAGAGCCGATTAGGACCATCTTGCTGGCGTATCTCCTCAGCATGCGATACCAATCCTGGCGGCAGACCGAGTGGTTTTTCAAGTGCTTGTAACGAGCCAGGGAGATTCAAGGATCGTAGCACCTCAGCGATCTTGGTGTTGAGCGCCTCTAGCTCGTCAATGATGTTATTATTGACGAGTCTCGTACGACGATCTTCGTAAATCGTCGCAGCCACATGCACAGCATACGGCACAAGCTTCGTGAATAGCGGGTTTCCCAACTCCCCATGATCTCCAAGAGAAGACATAGGATCAGACACCTGAACCGGAACCTTTGCAGACACCATATTCGCCCGATCTAGGGTCTTCAGTTCTGACTTTGGCGGTTCTGGGATGAGGTAGATCATATCGTTGTCCTTCTCCGCTCGTTTTAGATCTTCTTGCACCCTGCTTTTGAGACCATTTAGATCGGCCAGCACAGTCTTGTTGATGTACCTCGCCTCTTTCAGTGCCTCTGCGACGCACGACAGGCTGTCCCTCAATCTTGCCACCTCCTCGCCATATTTCCTCTTCTCCAGACAATCGCATGCAGCACGATACTGGGCCGCAGCGGCAAAATGGTGGTGCTTCGCCGTCATATGGTGTATCCACTCGCTACTCACAGCGTCAGACTGCACACCAAAATCCTGGCCCTCCGCATAATAATCCGACACCTTTGCGGCCAGTTTCGCAATCGACGCATCCTTGAGCCCATCCTTAACAGCCTTTTGCCAAAAACACTCTTGTGCCTCAGCAAGCATAAGTTTCTCCAAGCACTCCAGAGTCATGACGTCCATATCCTCCGGCGGCGTCGACCTCAGATCTGGTATGATGCTAGTCCTTATATAATTCAGCACACCAGCTGATTGGCAGAAGTAATTCGCCGCAGCTCTCAATCCATCCGGTGTACTGCGATTACTTGAAATAGCAAGTTGCGAGTACACAGCTGCCAAGTTCCACAGTATGTTCGCCAACTCGAACCGAATGTTGTTCTGTGACATGGGCCGTGTTATGTCGTAGCCCAAAGCTGGATACCAGGGAAATTCCACTCCGATATCGATGGGGAATTTCCCACTCAGCCAGACGAGTTGGGCGGCATAGGCTTGGAGCTTCTTGATGCCACTGACGTGGGCTTCGACGGCGTGGATGGCGGAGTTACGGAGTTGGTCTATGGTGTCCAAGTCTTGCTTGAACATATCCGGGTGCTGATCATACTTGGTATTAATGTAGGTTTTGATGGCGTCGGCGAAGGAGACATTGTGGGAACGTCGAAACGGAAGGTAGAGGATATTGGCCCTATACAAACGTAAGTTGATGGTACTGAGTGAGGTGCTTGAGACTCACTGTGCCATGGTTGGCCGTGTGCTGATTATGGGCTTGTATGTTGTCTGTATGTTTACAGAAAGTGGGCTGAATAGTTTCCGCCTGTGACGTAGGGACGAATGAGCGTGATGAGGTCTCTCGAGCATCACGAACATCTTTCTCCAATAACAAAGCCCTCGGAAATTCTACATGACAGCACGAGAAGGAAACACGATTCTTAAAGGACTAAATCGCAGCAAACTTTCATCCGGAGTCTTCGGCACACATTAGCATGGAACATAGTCCATACAATGTTTGACTTATGGCAACAGGATCGCTTTCGAATCCGAAGTCAAATCTCGGCCTCAAGTCGTCAGACCCGTGAACAATTCTACTTCTTTGGCATGTCCTGTGGCTAACCACTTGCATCTCCCATTTCAAGCTTGATTGCATACAACCCATTTCACTTCCTCATTTCGAGCGATACCACAGTACTGTACAAACCCACAGTTCTCAGCCATAATCTATCACCAACCACAGGCCGGGCTTTATCCTCGTCGGGACACTATATAAAGCTTGACTGACCCCATCTCGTGGATTGATGACCCCAGGTTTCAACTGGTCGGCACACCAGCGGCGGATGACCGAATGCCCTAATTTACTCATCCTGTGCAATTCCCGCCGTTTCCAACGCTTGCTTGGTCTATGGGTAGTTGGTTTGATGGCGTCATCTTGGTGAAGTTGAAGTAGGCGATTTTATGCAGTTATGTGTCCGTTTGGTTGTAGGGAAACGCGAGGAGAGGAAGTCAGAGGAGGTGCGTGATGTAGGAAAAATCCCTTCAGTGATTGCGCCAGGCTGAACTTCCATATTCACAAGCAGGTCTCAATTGTCGCTCCGTTATAGAACTCTCCTCGTAGGATCATGCAGTACAACACTTTCCTCCTGTCAGACCATGCCAAATGAACATCTCCACATTCTCAGGTGTTGTCCGCAGCACACTATCCAGCTTTCGAGCCGTAGCTTTCCACTTAGGGGTATCTACTCGATGGGCATCTCCTTGCCATCAGCCTCCCCAGACTTGACCTTCTTACCCGTCTTCTTGATGGTGTTGAGGACGGTCTCGTACGGGAGATCTTCAGTGGCTTTGACCTCGGCGGTCTGGTTCTCAAGGGAGACGTCGAATGACTCAACTCCTGTTGGTGTATCCATTAGCATCTTTGGCTCGAGCAGCAGATGGGAAATGGCAGCGCAAAGAGGATGGAAATGAATATGGTGGGGCAAGATGAACAGAAGGAGGGGTGGAGCAAGTGAGCATACCTTCAAGTTTCTTGAGGACACGCTCGATAGCGCCAGAGCATCCACCACAACTCATTGCAACGTCGAATTTGTACGTGTGAGCCATCTTATCGGTAGTTGTAGAGGTGTGAAGGTCTGATTAGTGAGAATGAAAAACTGTGTTGACTTGTCTGCGACGCTGGAGGACTTGAGGGTTGAGAAGGTCAGGAAGCCAGAAGGGTAGCCTCGGCAGTACTTATACTCTCGAGTTAGGTAGCAGGACAAGAAAGGGAAAGTCAAGACTCGCGTAGTTTAGAATGTGGTGCAGGCGACCGAGTAAATTGCGTCTTTTATGTCGGACAAGCTGGTCTTTTCGGTAGCGGCATCCCTGGGTTACAAATCCATTCTGTGCTTCTTTGCCTCGCCTCTGTTTGAGAGTACATAGTAATCTACTATCGCTCCTTCCGGAAACAGTGAGCAAGTTTATTGATTAGGCTGGCTCGAGTGGTCGTTTTGTTTGCGTTAATTTCAACCAAACGGATGATGGCTGACGTTTGGACGAAAGCTGGGTTGTTTTGTAACGCTGCCCCTCTAACCACGTACTTTACATTATTACTCCAACCGCGTCAGGCAATCAATATATTTTTAGTTTGGTTCACTGCCAACCTGAATATGCGTCTAACGATGCGGATCAATACTAACGGAGAAGCGTGTATTGGTGTTCTTGTTGATAAATTCGGATCTCTCTTCTTGATGATATTAAAACAGTTGAGCTGATCGTTTCTCTGGCTCACATAACAATATTCGATCCATCAGGGTATCAAAACAAGATGTTTGGTTTAGACAAGGGACATAGCTGAAGATTCTCATAGATTTTGTAGGATGTACGGCGTCAAAGTTTAACATATACATTCCGAAAGGTGACAGCATCGTTCAACATGTCTTTTAAGGATCAGTGTCTTCGTTTGAATGCAGCGACATACTTGTTCCCATCGATTTCTGCCCGATTATCAAGTGAATAAGAGAATGCACTCTCAAGAGACACAGTTCTGAAAAATAAGACTCACAGGTTCTTGGTCTTTTCCTAGAAAGGTGTAGACAATCACCTCCCCTGGTGTCTGCCATACAAAAAATGAAGCGTAAACTCTTCAGGATGCACTATCCGTATGTTCTGCGTGGGTTTGTCGACGTCCTGAGAGACTGACAGACCAGCCGTGGTCGATGAGGACGGTGTATCTGTGCAGAATCACAATCCGTAGTGTGAGGAAGTACTTATCGTCTGGAAAGATCTCGCTACCAAAGTCCATGATGTGATAAGGCGGTTGAAATTGCTCCTTTTGGATCGTCGAGAACCTCAGACAAAGCTGCAAATCTGAACGCACATTGATCCAGAACGTCCATCGTGCAGAATATTCACTGAAGTGGAATGCTGTCCTTGGGGGTTTGGTCTAGGTTGACCATCCGGTGGAAATAACCGTCGAGAACTCGCATTGATCGTGGAATTCAGCTCTGAGTACGATAGTCACTGGTTTGGCAAGTGCGGTGTCGGGTGAAATATTGTAGTTGCCAAATCGAAGGTTTAAGATTAACGCGCGTAAGTCGAGAAACATCTCCAGCAGTACATACAGAGCTTTTCAATGTTTACACGATCGCAATACTACTGTCAAGTAAGCTTAGAGTATGTAACCACAGCTGATTCCCAGGATCTCAGAGAAACCATGACGGCCCCAATCAATACCAGGCGCCCAGCAAAGGGTGCGTCTTATCTACGTTCGCGCGAAAACAGCATCGATATCGAATATCAAGCTGCCGCAGTAATGTGAATCAACTTTGTCTTGCGAACGAGAATCTTGAAGAAGAAGAGAAATTGCGCCCAGAAACAAAGTTCTTTTCAAGCACCGTCGGGTATTCTTCGGTACGCTAGTCCATATTGGGACGTTAGCGCAGATAGGGCACCGCTTGGAATATCTGGCCGAATGGATGGCGCTCGAGATGGCGATGTGTACCAAATATTGCAGCCTCGAATTGACTGTGACTGCGACATTACCAAGGTGGCCTCTTGAGAAGACCAAATAATAGTCAGAACGACCGCCTCGTCTGGGCCTTGACATTGACCCATCTCCAAGCCTACCCACATATCCACCTCGACCTCCCGTCGACCTATCCCCAAATTTCTGAGCCTCTATACTTCGCATAACATGAACATGGATTTTGACGCGTTGAAGGACCAATGGAGTCAGATCGAGGAGCGCGATGGCATTCGTCTCAGTTGGAACACCTTTCCCAGCTCGCGGATGGTATGTCAAAGTGTCCAAATCTTACCCCAGACAATTCTAACAAGTAATAGGAAGCATCGCGCCTCGTCGGTTAGTAGACCTTGTGTCATTGCCACTCCAATTCTAATCGTACACTCACAGTCCCGATTGGTGCTCTTTACACGCCACTGAAGGAGACTGAATCAGCGCTGTTGCATTACGAGCCTGTATCGTGCAAGGCTCCATGCCGCGGTATCCTCAACCCATTCTGGTATATCATGTTTCCGGAAATCATAGAGACTGACTACTAATATCTGTACAGCCAGGTTGACATGAGAGGACGTTTATGGATATGTCCTTTCTGCCTCCAGCGCAACTCGCTCCCACCGCACTACAAAGACATCTCGCAAGACGCAATTCCGCCAGAGCTCCATCCAACCAGCACCACAATCGAATACAGGCTGTCAAGACCTGCGCCCTCTGCACCAATCTTTCTTTTCGTCGTCGACACATGCCAGGAGGACGACAGTCTGCAGGCGCTCAAGGACTCGATCCTGGCGACTTTACAATTGCTGCCACCAAACGCACTGGTCGGTCTGATCACATATGGTACAATGGTGGGTGGTACTAGATGACAATTTGGATCCGGAAGTTGGCTAATGTCTTGGTAGGCACAAGTACACGAAATTGGCTACACCGAATGTGCCAAATCATTCGTCTTCCGCGGGAGCAAGGATTACACTAGCAAACAAGTCCAGGAAATGCTAGGCTTATCCCCAGCAAGTCTGCGACCTGGCGCTGGTGTGCCTCAGCAACCTGGCCGTATTCCTCCTCCCACCGGCCCACACGCTCGATTCTTGCTTCCACTCGAACACGCCGAATTCCAGTTGACTAGCACGATTGAACAGCTTCAAAAGGATCCATGGCCAGTTGCGAATGATAAGCGTGCGCTGAGATGTACCGGTGTGGCATTGAGTGTAGCCATAGGTCTTCTCGAATCCTCCTTCCAAAATGCGGGAGGACGCATCATGCTTTTCACTGGTGGACCTTGCACAGAAGGGCCTGGAATGGTTGTAGGACCTGAATTACGAGAACCCATCCGATCGCATCACGACATTGAGAAAGACAACATCAAGTATTACAAGAAGGCACTCAAGTTCTACGAGCACTTGGCAAAGCGAACAGCTCACAATGGTCACGTCGTCGACATCTTTGCTGGTTGTCTTGATCAGGTTGGTTTGCTGGAAATGAAGGGATTGTCCAACAATACTGGCGGTAACATGATCCTCACCGACAGCTTCACATCCTCGATGTACAGGCAGTCACTTCTTCGCATCTTTGAAAAGGTCGAAATTGAAGGCCAAGAACCAAATTTGCTTATGGGATTTAATGCTTCTCTCGAAGTTCTGACTACCAAGGAACTCAAGGTTACTGGCTTGATTGGTCACGCCGTTTCTCTGAACAAGAAGTCTGCCTCTGTGGGTGAGACTGAATGCGGTATTGGAAATACTTGCTCATGGAAGATGTGCGGCATTGATCCAACTTCGAGTTATGGGGTATACTTCGAAATGGCCAGCCAACCAGGACCAAACCAGATGCAACAAGGGCCACAAAAGGGCATGATTCAATTCCTCACGTACTACCAGCACTCTTCCGGACAATTCCATTTACGTGTAACTACGGTTGCACGTAATCTGAGCGGCCCTTCTGGAGACCCTGCCATAGCGCAGTCTTTCGACCAAGAAGCTGCCGCAGTTCTGATGGCGCGAATTGCTGTCTTCAAGGCGGAGGTTGATGACGGTCCAGATGTTCTCCGATGGGTCGATCGCATGCTCATTCGACTGTGTTCACGATTCGCCGAATACCGCAAGGACGATGCTTCATCATTCAGGCTGGAGAAAAACTTCACCCTCTACCCGCAGTTCATGTTCCATCTACGTCGAAGTCAATTCTTGCAGGTGTTCAACAACTCACCCGATGAGACCGCATTTTACCGACATGTGGTTAACCACGAGGATGTTAGCAACTCACTCATCATGATCCAGCCTACGTTGGACACCTACCGTATTGACCAGGAAGAGGCTGAGGCTGTCTTGCTTGACTCTACCTCCATCCAGCCCGACACGATCTTGCTCCTTGACACATTCTTTCATATTTTGATCTTCCACGGTGAGACCATCGCGGCATGGAGGAAGGAGGGATATCAGGACAACCCAGAGTACGCCAATTTTGGAGAACTTCTACAACGACCCAGGGAAGATGCCAAGCAACTTATCCAGGACCGATTTCCACTTCCTCGATTTATTGTCTGCGATGCTGGCGGATCGCAAGCTCGTTTCTTACTCTCTAAGCTCAATCCGTCGACTACGCATACCACCGGCAGCTATGGCGGTGTTGCACAGTCTGCACAGACGATCTTCACTGATGATGTCTCGTTGCAGACCTTTATGGACCATTTGATGAAGTAAGTTTTGCTCCTCTGAACATTATTTTAACCACACTAACCTGTGCTAGACTTGCTGTATCTGGCACTGGATAGAAGATAAATCACGGTGGATGACCAGCATGGTCGAAAGGATGCTTTCAGCGACAGCAGGAATCGTTTCAATTGTGAGGGACAGACTGTATGTCTCTAGTCTGCAATTATTGGAGAGATTCACATAGGCTTCAGCGTGTATTCATGTATTCTCAAGGTATTAAGTGCTAGTTTCTCGTGCTGCTGAGTTTTTGGTTTGGTGCGTCTAGGTCTTCCATCACTGTGATGGCAATCTGGATTCTCTAAGCTTGTTCGGATCTGTGCTGCTGAAGTCTCCCAGGGCTTGGAGGCCTACTGCAACATTCTGGCCCGTGGCGTAGTCTTATATAGACTACAGATACTGAGATTTATAGCTACAAGGGATCGTAGTATTTCCTCAAGTTCTCTATGCAGTCTTGTTTGCATTTACCTATCTTGCCGTAACCTGTGGCTTAGACTTCAGCTGTTCGAGTAGTGCATGTCTTACGATCTTCGGCTGCGTTCCTTCTGTTTTATGCTTTGTTCGGTAGTCAGATTGGGAAACGCATGTCTTCTCTGACCTCTAACTTTCGTGACATATGCGAAGTTTTGACTGTTGACTTTTGGTGAGCAGGCGTTGTGAGGTAGCGTAGATTTTACGCATAGAGAGGCCATGGAGACCGGGGAAAATGGAAGAGGTTGGAGGGCCCTGGGACTGTCCCGAAGCTGTAAGCTTCTGTGAAAAAAACTAGTAGTGACGTGCTTGAACCAGAGAATCCTACTTACTGGTATCGCGAGCTACCGTACTCATTTCGTGCTAAAGATGTCGTTGTATCCTTCTGTTTGGGCTCAGCCTTATGCGAGTTTCCAGATGCACATGTGAGACGCGCGGCCCATCAGGCTCTCCGTCCTGGGAAAAAGACCTTTTGAAAGACTAGAATTGAGTATTGCCTGACCGGCGTTCGAGCCGCATCATTCAGGCATACCCATTCACGCTTCCATTCAGTAGCATTGGCAGCCTTGTTCCTACATGGAAGCTGAGGCCAACGATAGGTGACGGGATCCTTGCAAGTTTGGAACTAGCACTACACGAGAATCGCGCTTCTAGGTATCATCGCCCGCTTCCCGTCGACACCTCTTCCGCCAAGATCTCCTCTCTCTTCTCCTCTGCCTCTACAGTAGAACTCACACTCTTGCTCCTTTCCTTCACTTGGACGATAACAACGATACTGGCCTCTCGAACGACCCGACTATGACGGACATCATGACTCAGGACGGCGACTTCGCCTACCAGGATGTCGATATGGATATCGACATGGGCTATATGGATCAGGATACAGTGGACAACAATGTTCACCCTGACAACGTGAGGATATTATATGATTCGAAGGATAGAAGAAATGCTAATTGGAGTGCCTAGGGGACAACGGGTGGGAATCCCTTTGAGGCTTCCAATGGACAGAGCTTCGGTGATTCAGCAACTTCGACCTTCCAAGATACAGGCGCGCAAACAGCGAACGCGAATCCTTTCCCAAACGGAGACAATTCGACTGCCGAGGCCGTGCCTGAAAAGGTTCATTTGCGCGGTCTTGATACCCTCGACACTGGCAATATCAAGACGTTTGCCGAACTATACTTCCCTTCAGAGCACTTTGTTCGCGTAGAATGGATAGACGATACGGGAGCCAACTTGATTTATGACACGGTAGATGCAGCTCTCGATGCGCTTGTCGCCTTCACATCGGAAAACGTCGATGCAACAAGCCTACACCCACTACAATTGCGACCTGCCAGACCACTCACACTCGAGAAAGATGGGCAGGCACAGACGTACGAGCTCTCGATACGGTCTGCAACAACTGCCGACGTCAAGGCGAGGAATGCACGCGAGGCAAGCAGATTCTACTTGATGAACCCAGACAAAGACCCGCTGGAGCGACGACAGAAGCAGGGCAGACGACGACCACGAGGCGACCGGGATGGAAGCGAGAATGGCGAGTACAGGAAAATGCGATATGATGACAAAGAACACAAGCGACGGAGACAGGACGATGAGTTTGATGCTAGCATGTACGATGACGATGCTGGAACTGGCTCAGCAGACGACCAGGACAGGCGGAAACGCGTACGATTTGGCGGGCGCAAAGACGAAGACTTGTTCGCTGGAAGCAATGGCCGCCTACGAAACCGCAGCGCATCCCCTCCCCGCGATGGAGACGGTCGATACGGGTTTGGCTCGGATCCAGACGAATCTTCGATACGTCGCAAGATTCGTCAACGCAGTCTCACGCCTCCTCGCCTGCGCGATCCACCTATCTCGGCACACACAGTGATGAATTCTGGCAAAGAGTTGTTTCCCCTTACGAAAGGACCCAGAGGTCTTGGACCTTCCCCTGCTGTTGACGATCTCTTCCCCGAGAAAGTTGGCAGTCCAAAGGAACTATTCCCAAACAAGAAGATCAACCACCATCGTCGCAGCAACGCAATCGATGCTTCGCCTGAGCGGTATAATGGTCATGAACGTTCGCCGAGCTTGAAGGATCGAATCTCAGGAGTGTCAGGCAGCTTAGCCGATCGTCTTACGGGAGGACCAGGGAGCAGCAGACTCTCGGATCGAGTCTCAGGGCGCTCACCAACTTCGAATAGCAACAGCGATTTCAGCATTCGTGGCTCGGCACCTATCAATATTCGTGGGTCACCAATCAACATCCGCGGTGCGGCTCCCATCAGCATCAAGGGCTCGGGTGGCATGAGCGTCAGAGGAGCGGCGAGAGAAGATGACAGAATGGAGCATGATGGCAGTGCACCGAAGGAATTGTTCCCGCATCTCCAACGTGCGAAGGGTGGGAATCAGGGCAAAGAGTTGTTTGCTGAGAAGCTGAAGGGTAGAGGTGGACCGAGGAGAGCTGCCGCTAGTTTCTTCTAGATATTTTGGACGAAGAATGAACAACTTGGGACACATGAGATAAGGGACGGGCGATCGGATGATACTCCACTATTTGATGCCGGGATGAGGTATAAACTATGGAGTTTATCTACAGGCGATTTATACCACGGGCTGTTTGATCTGTTGGGAATTTATTAACTTTTCGGCATGTATTTGGGACATTAGGACGGATGGCGAGGTATCGGGCTGGAGACAACCTGTGTATTGATTGAATGAGTTATGCTATAGGCTTCTGGTAGACTTGACGAAGATCGTTATTTCCACTTTGGTCGCTATAACTTGCCCACGAATCCTCTCGATTCCTCGTCGTGCGAAATCGCCTTGCGTTGTGATATCGACAAGGGACATGGGTTTGATACCTAGCATTGACGAGATAGTCTCATCCAGAATGGAGCTGGTAATATTTCTAAGACGACAAAAACCAGCGATTAATTCGCATTTGGAGGCAGTAAATCTGGGTATTAGCATACACTTTGAATATCTCGTTTATTCGATCGATGTCGATAATTGCCAGGCGAGTTGCGGCTTTTCGAATTCTAGAGCATTGCTGATACCGACCGTATCTGAGCAAGTGCAATCGATTATGGGTTTTCAGACGCCTGTCTGACATCAATCGTCGCGCCTGCTTCTTCTTGACTTTATGACTGCCTTATAAATTTGAGAGCTCCTCTCTTGATCTCTGCTCACCAACACACAACTCAACCATGCAACCAAACGAGCGGAAAAGAGCTTTGAGAAGCGGCGAGTCCCCGGCTGCGAAGAAAACGACTTCAGATCCAGAAACCGAGACATCGACGTTTGCACCGAAAGGCCAGCCACAACGGGTATACCTCACAACTCGCGAACTCCAAGGCCCACAGCTCAAAGACCCAGGAATGGACCTGTTGGCGGTATACACAACAGTGGAGGAGGCCAACAGTTCCATCAAGGCGCTTGCAAAGGCAGTAGCGGGATTCGACGATTTTAGCTGGAGCAATGGAATCGGCGGTAATGGGGAACTCAAACTGCATGGGATCGATTATACGACTGGGAACAGCATTGCCTTCGATGTGACAATTCTTGATGTCGATCCGGATAAGATCTCAATGTCATTTCCGGAGGATTTCTTTCGGGATCCGGTGAAGGAGGATGGAAAAGATGATGGTGGTTCACGCGCTGGACGCGATCTCGAGCTGGGCAAATACGACATAGGGTGACTAGCCAGATGGGAATTGTCGGGAAAGTCATGAGGGTGAGATGGCGCGTAGGATTCTGTCTCTTGACTGTGAGGATCTGCCTCTCAACTCGACAATTCAGGGAAAGGGTGCAAGGGATAGGAGGAAGAACGAGGGACGAGATATGTTGTTGGCCGATTTTTAAGCTAGCCGTATTTGGATTAATCACGCGCCTAGCTTGATATAGTACTCTACTTTTCTCCCTC
Source organism: Venturia asperata (assembly GCA_003689335.1). Lineage (NCBI taxonomy): Eukaryota > Fungi > Ascomycota > Dothideomycetes > Venturiales > Venturiaceae > Venturia > Venturia asperata. Next base: position 105,759 of record QWWL01000032.1, read on the forward strand.
TGCTCCTTGGCAATACCTCTTCATTCCTACGAAAAACTCAATAGGAATTCGATTATTGACAGATTTTCGGCGAGGTCAACATCAACAGTAGTCAGACATTGGACACCGACATGTTTGCCGTATTCGAATTCGAAAAATCAATCCCAGGTCGGGTGTTTCATGTGGTTATCGCGATTTGGTTCAAGAGCCTCGAAATGGCAACCAGAGTAATGGGAGTATATCAGATTAGCAATTCATGCCTATCTAGAAGCGTGAGTCGCATGGAAGACAAACCACCGAGGGAAAGGCGCTCTCGGAGCGAGCCATGTACAGTGGAACTATGCCTCAGGACAATACTTGATACTTCTCCTCATCTTCAGAGCTATCCTCATCCGAGTTGCTCTCCTCGTCTTCGGGGTACTCGTTCGCCCACTCAAACTTCCCATCGTCATCATCTCCTTCTTCCACGTCCATGTCCGCATACAAATCCTCGTCATCCTCGTGTTCTTCTCCTCCGTCCTTTGCCTCTTCGCCACTACCTGCCATCGCCATCTTTTGCACAGTCTCTTTATCGTTGTATTTTGTGAAGAAAGAGTGAGTTTCTTCCAGGGCTTTGCCTAGTGCGACGAAGCCGACGGGACTGTGGGCGATATCTTGCTGCTTGCGCCGCATTGCTGTCCATTCCAACAAGAAAGCGCGGGGCTTCGCGGTAAACTTGTATATCCTGTCTTTTCCTGTGCCAGATCTGGCCCCATCACTGGTGACCTTCTTGCCGGCCGAGGTTTCGATGTTTGCAGTGGATTCAGAAACATCGTCAGCATCGACCTCTTCGGTGAGACCATCTTCGATGACAGCAGGTTCCTCCGCGGAGCTAGTGTCGTCCATTTCGACCGCGCCATCCTCATCAACAAAATCGTCATCAGTTAAACCGAGGAAACCGCGCAGTTCTTGATACTCGTGCCATTCAAAGTAGAGCCGTCCAGCTATCAGACCAAGCTGAACCGTCAGCCAGGTTGGTGCCTTGAAATCGTTTGGCATGGGTGGTGTAGAATGAAAGTCTAGATTGCCGAAGTTCGAAAGCATTCGCTTGGTGACTGGTGCCATATAGTTCACAAGGTGAACTCGTGGGTCTTCCATGCGCCGGCAGAGGTGGATGATCTCTTCCGCTTCTTCTGGGCAAACGAGAAGAGCAGTCTCGGACAGCGTGCTATAGAGTAAGAACTGAACGGGGCGCTGGAACAACGATTAGCGATGATAAGAAAGCTTTGCAGAGAACTCACAATGTAGGAATCGCAAGGTCGATTGTATTGGACCAGAACCGTGCTGCTGAACTCAATCGTGCTGAAGATGGGAGACCGTGTAGCCTGCTTGCTAATACCGTGCTTGCGACCTATTTTCGTGCGTTGCATGGCCTCAAAGGCTTGCTCGTAAGCAGTCGATCTTGCACGGAGCAGGCCCGTCTCGACAAAAGCGATGATGTCCCTGCTCAGACCGCCGTAACGCATCGGGCTAAACCTAGGTGGACGCTGAAGAATGCGGATTTGTTCTACGTTGACCTCGACGGAGACTATTCCAGTTAGTAACTATTCTCATTTTCAAGTCTCATCATGCGAGATCGAGATCGAGATCGATATTGATAATTTCCGGAGATTCTACTTCTCAGGATCGCCAGAATTTTATCGATATCAGTAGAACTTTGAATTGTGGACTTTAGAGACAGTGATCGAGAAACTTACCTTCTCGCTCCTGTTCCACCTCTAGCAAGGCGCTGGCATGCACACTGTTGACATTATCCTGATATGCCTTACGTCGTTGATTCAGATTCTTCATGAAAGCGCCGATTGAGGGAATGTAGTTTGCCTTGGAAGAACCTGCCTTGGGTCTCGTGTTGGGCTCGTAAAATTCCTCCAAAGTCTTCTTTTCCGTTTGCCGGACAACCTTCAGGTATGACTTCTGTTCCTCCACGTCGCTCAAAAGGTCGGGGTGCGCGAGCTGAGCGTTTGTGCGACGACAGTAGTCTTCGCCCATAGAGTAGAAAAGAGGGAACAAAGACTCAAGGCTCCGACAGGTACTGTCTAGCAACCAATGTACAACGTGAGACGAATCCACCAGATCGCGAGGACCTAGCTTTTGAAGCTCTAGAATACTTTGGTGAACTTCTAGAGGCGCAAAAAATGTCACAGACTGGGTTGTAGACAATTGTCTACATCTCATAGCTCCTTGGACCAATGCATCCTTTTGCAAGGAGACTCCCAAAGTGACCGCAGCTCTTGCGTTTGCCGAAAGTCTCAGATCCTACATCCGATGTCAGTTATTGTTTAAGCGTGTTGAACGATTGGGGATAACCCACCACACCTCGGCCATTAGAGTGGTCGATGTACACAAGTAGCCCAGAGAGATCTTCTGCAAATGGCGAAGCTGCGAGTGGCTCAAGTCTGCCCTGCCTAAACAAGACGATGGCTCTATTCTGTGAGTCAAAATAGACAGCTGCAGACGCTTCATGATCGATATCCAGCCAGTGTCGTGCGACTTCAAAATTTGACAACTCCAGAATGGTGGCCCCAGTGTCGATCAAAAGTCTGATGCCAAGGTGGCAAAACTTTTGGAGCATCCCAACCTCCGTCAGCCGTCTGCCATTAGTATCTCTCAGGACTTCGTACCGGCGGTTTCGATTCTGAAGAAAGTAGGAGAGAACTTCTGCAGATGTATGAACTAAACTTGGGAGATCTTGCTGGCTGATCGTTAGGGGTAAAGAGTCACGTGTATCATTGGTGCCTGAGAAACCCGTGGTCAGACGTGCTTTTAAATTGACGGCTGTTGTCTTTGGAAGGTCCCATCCAGAAGTTTGCAATCTCGTCGAAAACTGCTTGGCAAATCTCGGAAATACGTAGACGTTCAAAAAGAAGTCGATGGCCTTAGTGTCGAAGGCAACCGATTTGTGGATTTCCAAAATCTGGTAAGGATCATCGGTATTGATCGCGTCGTAATCTCGAAGAGCGCCGGTCAGATTGGACGAGGACTGTATCATTTCCTCATAAGCGCGTTTGGGGTCATCGTGCTTTCCAATGGCATCAAGGTTTTCTTTGACTTGAGCGACTGTCAGCCCTGAATAGTATGTAGCGAGTATGGTGAACAAGATTGCAGAGTCGGGATGTCCGTATTCGCTGAGCTCAGAAGCAACACCTCTCGAGATGAAAGGGACAGCAATAGGATCTCCTATTTCAAGGGGTTTAGTGACATTCTGCAATAGCAAAGAGCTTTACTTACGTCTTGTATCAACTCCATATTCCACGAACCAACGTCTCCTTAGGGTATGAAGAAGGATACGATGTACCAAAAGGCCACGAAGTAGCATGACTCGCTTTCTCAGCTCTGGCCTGTCTGGGAACAGTCCTCGAACCTCGTCAACTATTCGCTCCGGCACTGTAGACCGAGAGATGAAGGTCTTGATGACATTTCGCTGCGAAGTGGTGAAGTCTCTCATGGGCAAGATGACGCTCCGTCCTGAACATATTTCACTGGTGATCCCAGTGATCAAGGCATTTTCGACGTCGATTTTGAGGAAGAAGATGAAGGGGAAGCCTCCGGAACTCCGATTGATCACCTCGACGCTGTCAGGGAAACGCTTCTGCAAATACGGGAGCCACTTCTGTACCAAGGCTAGGACCTGCTCTGCTGTTTGCCAGCGTTGTGAGCCACCATCGCAAAGCGAGAGGTGCCCTGAGGGATACACGAGCGCAGTTCGCACGGAGAGGACATCATCCGATTCGTCGATCACGCTGCGAGCATGGCTGTCCAGCCAGTGCTGACCCTGAATCATCGCGCTTGCTTCCTCCTGACATGAGTCCGAGAGTTTTTGAACTCCACAGAGTTGGAAGGATAAGATATGCCCAGGAGCGCAAACCATCACACCTCGTGCTTTCCGAATTGACTTATGGATGCCAATGTAACGATTGATGGTATCCAGAGAGGAGTCGGTTTTTCGGGAGAAGGGTAAATGTTTGATGGGGCGTCCGACCAAGCCGCCAATGTGACTAAGAAGCATTGAACTAGTCTGTGGAATCAATGATCTTGGCACAATAATTCGAACGAGGTTGTCCCCATCAGCCAAAAATGCTGCCACGATTGGAATGATCGCACTAGTCTTTCCCTCGCCACAGTTCAATTGAACTAAGGCGTTCGAGCCCGATTCAGGTTGTATAGTTGCCATGGCTACGGTGACTTGCTGATCTCGAAGCAAAAGGTTGGCATCAAGTTCGAAGAGTAGCCAATCAGGATGGTCGATGGGATGCCAATTACCGTGGCCTTCATTCTTCTGTTCGGCCGCTACTCTCGTCGTAGCAGTTCTCCGGAGCGCGTCATCCATTCGCAAGACGCGTTGCAGTTGAGACAACGCCGTAGCATAGTCAATCAACGCTTCCTTCATGCCAGCTCCAAAGGCAGAACCAGAAGTTGACCGCAGAGTTTCAAGAATACAGTATGTGGAAGTGCACGGCCATACGCGAGCTGCTTTCAACCACTTCGCTCGAGTTTCTTCGAATTCGAAAGTCTTGCAAAGATTGCTGTACCTTCGATCGACTTCACCTTGAGTACTTGAGAGCATGGCTTTCATCTGATCACTGGTAGGTATCGGTCGTCCTCCCACGACGTCTTTTTTGCTAGCGGTGCTGTAAGCCTCAAGGCTCACCTTTAGAGACTTTGCATAAGCTTTCCGAACAGCGGAGTCAGAATCAGCGACTGTATCAATGATTTGACTAAGTTCTTCAATATCCCTTCTTAACGGTTGAAAGACTGTTGCTGTGGCTGCGAGGCGGTTTTGGGGCTTGTATTGAAAATTGCCCACAATGCGGGGAGCTTCATGTTTTCCTAAAAGTGGTTAGCTCAAATCTTTGAAGACTGCTTGAATTTTGCACGTCATCTATGGGTGGTGATACGTTCCGGCAAACTCTGGAAAACAACGTGCCAAAAATGTTGTCACATTGGTCTCGAGTAAATGGGGCGTGGTACGAAAGCCACTTCAATGGAGATATTTGCTTACCAAGCACTGCAACTGGTGAGGTCGCTTGAGATGAGTTGGTACCATTGGGACGAAAAGCGAGGGTCGTTTGTTTGCGTGTCGTTAGAACTTCCGGCCCACGTTTTCCAACGAGGTCGCGGATCAGATCAACAATCAAATGATTAGAAGATGGTCGACTTGTCAAGCTCCCAGGACATTTTCGACCAGGCAATTTTATTGGTGGGTCTTTGCAAAGATGATCGTTCATGATCTCCTGAACTTGGCCAACGAACGCTGCTAGCTGGGCATTTTGGTATAGGCGAAGCCATTCCTCCTCGATGAGGCGCAAAGCTTTTTCGACATTGAGCGTAGTAACCTCGACAGAACCAACTGTGCTTGGCTTTTCCGACGGCCATTGGGCCAGGAGAAATTTTGCCAACTTTCTGCTGTCCAATTCGATCTGCTCTTCACGCTCTGCCGTCATGGCATTGAGCGCTGGTCGTGACAACATACTCATCTCATGTTTGGCCACATCTGAAGCCGCTTGATTCAGAATAGGGACTAGGAGATTTGAGGAAGGAGTCTGGTATCGACGAAAATGACTGTAAGAGCGCCACTTCAAAACATCCAGGCTCTTTAAATCTTCCAGGAATGCAAATGCCAGCCAGGATTTCAGTGCTCCGCTTTCGATACGTCCGAGACTGAAAAGTGCAAAAGCGAAAACGAGGTTGTACTTGTCCTCTTTGCGTTGTTGTTTACAGTATTCGACCACAGAGCCGAACTCCATTCCGAATTGAACGTTGACACAATAGTTGATCGAGAACGTAGGGTCAAAGACGCGTTGAAAACCGCCAAGCTGCTCATATTGTTCAAGCATAGACGCAAGATCTTGAGGCAATTCCAGATTTGAAGGCCACCTTCGAATCAGATCCACAATCTCAAAGATCCCGCCTCGCTCCTTGCTGGAAGGCGCGAAGTGTCGAGACTTGTAGATTGACACTTTGTAAGAAGGGAATCTTCCAGAGAGAGCATTAGGCCGCTCAAACTTTGAGCGCCTGGATATTGCTCGGCGGATTAGCAGAACATGAGGTTCGAGGAGGCTAAGGTCCGTGAGCTTGGCCTATAATGAGGTTAGTTCCAGCATATTTCAAGATCGAAAACGTTCGCGATGCGAGATCAATATCGATGAATTCCTGGCAATTTTTCATCAAGGAATATTCAGAATCTTGCCGAGGTCGAGGAAGGTTGAGCCTTGTCTTCGTAGATCCGTCTACAAAGTGGAAGAAGATCTGACTTACCTCTTGATGAAAGACGACCAGAGCATCAGATGCTTGGCATATTGCCCTGACCAAGAGACGGTATTCGTCTCGTTGTATCGCCAAAGTCAGCCCCTCGTTAAATGTGGCTGTCTGCATCGAGTTTGACTTGGGCGGATAAAAATCGCGGGATGGCGCAAGCTGAGCAATGATTTTGAGAGACGTATTTGTATTAGCAGGTAAAGGAGTGTGTGGCTGACATTGAGCTGAACTGAGGATCCTCATTGCCTGCTCGCTGCCAGTCTGACCTGTGAGTTGATCAGGTACGAGGTGGGAAGTAAGAGCATGCATCAGAGCAAGCTGATACAGGATTGCAGGCTCCATGGCTCCTATTAGACGGCCTAGTGTTGTATCTATTCCATACTTCAAGAAGTATCCACTTGGCTCAAAACGTACGGTCGGGTGGATATTCTTGCGAAAGAAGGTAACCGGAGACTTGGAGTTGTTGGCAAGCTTCGGAACGAGAACAGCGCGATGAGAAGGATTTGCTGTTTCTCGGATGACCAAGACACTTCTCAAACCGTACAAGCAACCTGCGTCCTGGTTCTCGTCGATCTGGCACTTCAGGGAAGGTGATTCCAGAAGTCCATCATAAGAGCCAACTCGGAAAGTCAGCTCGAGGCGTTTCAATTCCACCGAAAGAGGACCATCAGGAGGATAGTACACGGCGATGTGGCCAGGATCCTCGAACCCATCGAAGACCCTTCCTACTTTTCTTGCTACATCAGAGTGCGGGTCGATCAATCTGCTGCCGATAGGTCTGCCGGCTTTTTTGTTTCGCTCTGCGATACGAGTCGTCAGGCTGAGGAACCAGTTGCCTGGGGCTTTGAACCAGGCTTTGTTTTTTTTTCGAACCTCCAAAACGTGGCTGGACAAATGTAACCAATGATAGCACTCATCAATCAGGGAAAAGGGTAGATCTGAGCCAAATTCGCCATGAAAGACGTCCCTAGGCACAAGCTCAAGCAGTTCGCCATTGCTGGAAGCTCTCACTATCGTTTCTCCATTGCGTGTTCCGATGTGGACTTTATATCCATTTTGGCCCACAGTCAAGGCATGGGTCATGCCTGGGAGATCTGAAGGAATGACATAAAGATTTGCGTCGCCATATAACTCCCGAATAATCGACGACTTGCGATAGGAGTCAGGTAATCGGCCTAATGGTTGGCTGTTGATAAGCAGATGGCCTTCAGTGAGGTGGAAATTGACGGTCTGAGGCATCGCAAATGGGCTGGAACGGATCTGTATATTTGATTAGCTTATTGCCTGAAAGCTCAACTTGAATTGAGTTGAACTAAGGTTGCTCTAATCAATATCGACATCGTTAAGTTTCTGGGCAGTCACCTCGAAAGGGGCTTCCAGAAATTTATCAATATTGATCTCTACTAGTGAAGGATGAGTCCCACAGCCATGTCGATAAATTTCTGGCAATATCAATTTCAATAATTGCCAGAAGTTTAGCGATAGCGATCTTGGTCCAAGACCGATCATTGTGCGAGCGAGGTCGCTTTACTTCTGGTGATATGAATTTGAAACGCTGCCAGAAATTGAGCGATGGCGTTCTTGGATCAGGATGGCCCGCTGCGAAAACGCCCGCCACTTGGTTACTGGCAATATCACTTCGGACAAATGCCAGAAATCTAGCGAAAGCGATCTGCAGTCGACCCTCTTGAACTTCTTTGCGCTGTGAATTGGTGTTTGCGAGAAGGCCACATACCTGCATTTCGGCCCAATCATCATGTGGGGAGGCCAAGAGGCTGACATCAGAACATTCATGGCTTTGGTCAGGCCATATGATGTTCAAGGCTATACTCAAACATGTCGGGTGCGTCTCAAGGGACGTACGAAGCAAAGGCCGAAGAGAATGAACAAGCTTTGTATCTCGCACAAGCGCATTTTTGAGCGGCGTGGGCAGCTTATCTGGATTTGCTGATAAGCTGTTCTGAAGTGAAATGGACAAGCAGATGTACGCGAGAAGCGTTTGGGCTGTCATATCGCAATCTGCACCATCGCCGAATTCCCGATTCTCGACAAAGGTAGAGTACGTTCGGCGGCCTAGCAAAGCTGCTTGCAATTGGTATGTTGAGCATTTTTGGACGACCTGATCGTTGGTCGCAGCTCGAATCTCCTCCGTCAGGATTTCTGACCACTTCAGCAGTGTCGTTCGCACAGTATCGATGAGCATGATAGCTTCAGCGGCGATTGTGGCCGTGCCCAGCGAATGGAGTCGCAACAGAAGCGTGATAATCATGTCCATGCAATGCACTTCCCTCCAATTCAAAGTAAGAGTAGACAGTCGAGCTTCAACCTGACTAATCAGCTGCAGACAGAACGAATGGTCTTCAAAAACCGAGTGCGCAGCTCGTAGATAGTGAGAAAGGTCTCTCTCGCTCGGAATGCCAACCTCGGTCGCCAAATGCTGGATGACACTTGAAGTTATCTCACTAGAAAAGTTGAGAGTGGATGAACCTAACTGTGCGATGATTTGTTCCCATCGGCAGTTAGATGGGCCAAATAATGACTGGAACGCCAAGTATTCGTGAACGTTGAGATTTGCGGGACAGTCAGGCTCAGATGCTAACACCTTATTTGAACTCAAGCCTTTGACGACTTCAGAGTCGGGTTTGGTGACGAGATTTTCGAGTCGTGAAGAGCCACCGGACACCACAATTTTGCAGTGATGCGCGAAGCTTGGCTCAAGTCTAGTTGCAGAGACCCAATTTTTGAACCCTTCGTGGTTGTCATAGTATTTTAGCTGAAGGCCACAGTTTATGAAGAAGGATCGAAGGTCCCGACAGACGTGTACCGTGTTTCTATGTGTCTGAGATTCCATCTTCGTGCGAGAAGCAAGGCAGAACTTGGGCTGGCAGACGAATTAGTCAATGATAGAAATGGCACACCCAATCGAGCATTCGAAATACAATCCCATTATTCAAGATCGATATCGCGAAATTTCTGGCAGCTTGGTACCCCAAGATTGTCAAAAATGTCGCGATATCAATCTTGTAAGGAAGGACTCAAAAGGTAGTCGGTATGTTGAAGGAGGGTGGCCTGGCAAACTACCTGCTCAGTCGAAGAAGAGAAGTCTCTCAGACGAGGATAACCTCGAAGGAATATTTGGGGTGTCGCCTCGCCAGGACTTGTTGAACGCGCTACACGACTTGTTATAAGCCATGAAGCATCTCGGTAGCTCGAGAAACCGGCAGGAACATTTAATTCGAATATAGCGGCCTTGGCTTCGTGGGAAAGGCGAGACAGAGGATGCTCAAGTGGTTCAATTCTCTTGCCCCGAGCCTGCTTGTCTTTCGAGCATTTTGCGCATTTTCTCTGATTGTGAAGGACATCAAAAGGCCAGCTTTCTGACTGGACTGTAGTGCAATCCATTCCGGCCATTTCTTCCAGTAATTCTTCATACTCTGCTTTTACGCGCGCTTGTTCGGCGCTTTTTGCTTCGCGTTCAATTTCGTATTTGGCCTCAATGAGTGCATGGATATCCTTGAGCTTCGGAGAGTTGTCGTAGTACCGGACCGCAAAACAGTCAGGGAAGGGATCGTCGAAGATTGTCGTAGAAATGTCGCAACATCGCTGATATCGATCGTAGAGATAATCTTGAACCCTCTAAAGGCACGCGCGTTAGTCAGTCCCAACCATCGTTAAGCCAAATTAATTATCGAGATCGATGTCGTTAGACTTCTGGCGGCCCAGTTCTCAGACATGTCAGAAATTTACCGAAGTTTACCGATAGCGGTCCCGAGTTGAGAGGTAATAAAGCAATGGCAAATCGTGCGGAGAACATCAACAAACATACCTGGAGACGATGCATATCTTGCTGACTTGGTAGCCGAAGGACTTTGAGTACATGCAAAGGGAAGCCAGGGTTGAATTCGTGAAGCAGCGGAAAGGCCCGTACGGCACATTGATCCATCTCCATCCATAATTCCATCAAGAGCAGTATCGAAATGCTCATCTGCTCCGGATTATTGCTGTATGCAAGCTGCGAATAGTTGATGTAGTATTGGATGTTGCGAGAAATCTCACCGCACCGGTCTGCACAGTCCTTCTTCATCGCCGGAACAGGTTTCAAACTTTGACGCAGGCTCACTTCGCAGTCTGCAAGGGAGCGGTATTTTGTGACGAAAGCTTTGAACGCAAACCCTTTATCGATTTCGGCTCCGAATGTGAGAGACGTGTCTAGCACAGAGTTAGCGATGTGAAGAGCAAATGATGACTAAGACTGCCTACCCTGAGCAGGTTTGGTGGCCCACGCTGCTCCAATTGGTCGAGCCATGCCACTAGAAATGCCTTGTATATAGCGCCAGCTATTCGGTAGGGTCAGATAGAATGGGTTTTGGCCATATATCATATTCCCAATGATTTTCCGAGGAAGTCTTGGGATGGATCGCTGAGTCGCTCTCTTGAATTCGTCCCAAGGGCCATGCATCCGACTGCCAGATGCTTTGATTTGCTCCAGAAAATGCGGGCCTGACAAGTTGAACAAGGCATCGTACATGCTCCGCATGAAAACTGGCGCGTTGATTTTGTCTTCTTCTAACTTCGACAACTTTCTTGCCAATTTCGCGTTCAAAAAAGCCAATTTCTGATTATCGAATTGACTGTGGCGCAGAATGCCTTTCAACAGGTCTGAGAGAATGGCGGCAATAAAGAACTTGTAATGTGCTCGACCTGCTTCGTCCCCAAAGAGAATATCAAACATCCTCCGTAATCCGACACGCAAGACTAGCCAAATGGGCAGTCTTCGAAATGGGAACTTAGCGCCATCGTTCCAGCAGACATCATCGTGCACACGTTTGCGGATGTGCGGCACTTCAGGTACATGGCGTCCCAAAGCTTCCAGGATGGTGATGAAACAGGTAGTTACGAGATCGGGGTCCGCAGTCTGGCGTTCTTCGACTCTGTCTTCACCTGATTTGCGAGTGAATGGAGCGAATCGATGGATCGATTCGCGGGAGGCTTGTTCCAGGTGCCTGGCAAGGTTCGTCTGAAAATTTGTGTCGAGATAGGTTCCCACCGGAATGGCGACAGCGGAGCCAGGAAAGTCCCATTGGAGGGCTCCATCGGCTGCGAGAACGTCTTCCGAGCGAGGTGCAGCTTCAAAAGCCTCGAATATGACTTCTTCGCCGTTTTCACTGTGAAAGGTCAGAAAATGCTTTACTCTCCGTTATTCGAGTCCAACATCGACCAATTCCTGGCAGTTTTTCTTCGCCAAATCGCCAGAAACTGGTCGACATCTTTCTCGAACTGATGGCTTGTATCTTGAAGTGTTGCTGCGACGTACCCAGCTTGCCGCCATATCAGTAGCCCTGCGTTCTGCTCGGTAACATGAAGAATCAGGATACAATCAGGTTGAAGCTTCACAAGCTCTTCGGAGAGCATGCGGCGATCAAGTTTGCAATTGATGTGGATACTGCGACAGGCCCGCAGTGAGGTCTGTAAGGCTGCATAAGACGATTGCAGGTCTCCTGGGACCTGATTAAGGAGATTGACGGCTGTCGAGTGCACATGATCGAGGAGTGCGGATTCGACTGCCGCAGGATTGAAATCTTGGGTGCCGGGTAAGCGTGGCGGTAAAACCAGGTGGTAGTAGAGCGCGTCCAGCATAGACAGCGCCATGCCGGGCGACTTTCGTGGGATGAGAGGGTTGTGATAGTAAAGCGCGATGAGATTGAGACAAAGCGTGAGATGTTGTGTAGTTGTTGCTTCCAATATGTCAAAAAAGCTAGTCTGCAAACATTATTAAGCGACAGCCGCGCCGGTGAGGAAGCGCGTGACGATTTGTTTTGCTGAGGAATTGTGTTTGCGTTGGTGTTGAAAGATAGGCGCGCCGAGGGGGATTGAGTTCACCTGCAGTCGGCGGGTTTGAACAAGTCACAAAGCATTGAATAGGCGGAGAATTCCTGCGACATTTTCAATATTGAGCATCAGAAATTTAGCAAGACTTCGTACCCGATCTTGCGATTTTATCAGGGATTCTGACCACGTCTCCAGGTCGTAAATTATCGAGCACTTCCATGAGGTATCTTCACACCATGTTCAAGTCGTTTCTCCCTTGGTCGCCTGTCCAATTATCCTTTGAGAGAACGAGTTCCCTTCGTTCTATATCCAAGTGAAGGTAGTATTCACAGACATGCCAGGTCTATCTCCCGGTAATCTTGTTATTGGCCGACAGCATCCGAGTTGTCCTCTGATGAGGGTCAAGGAGATGTCCTCGGAGGTCATGATGACAGTGTCCCCAGCGGCTCGCGCTCTAGGCATGGCTTTCAAAGAATGAAAAGCCGCGTCTATTGAGATGCTCTCTACCTTGAAGGTTGGTGGTTAGAGGATAGAGTCACGACAGTGAAGAGGTTGAATGCTGAAGGGGTGGAGATGGTGCTCTAATTGTTCTAACGTCTTCGAGTCTAGCGAGGTGGTTCCGGCTGCCCCCTGAAAATCTAATACCTGCGCCGACGTAAGACCCGAACATCCCCTAAAATGTGCCGTCCAATCTGAATTCCTTACAAACCGCGGGTTTATGTCAATGAACTGCGGGTGGCAGAAATAACTAGATATGAATCTAGTACACAGCTTACATCTCCATTCCGGGACGCTCGCGCTGGCTAGAAGTCTAATGGCTCGCATAGCAGCCATCCGAAACAGGTACATGATGGATCCTATTTAATCTTGAAGAGAGTAGTAAGATAAGTGGATATAAAAGTAATAAATGATACAATCCCCTAAGATACAGAATAATCTCTTGAATTCGTGAGGCCAGGCTTTGCAATCGTAAATGGCACCAATAGTGATTCCATTTGATATTATATCAAATTGATAATGGACAGCAACCTGGATAGCTGTTCCCGTCAAGGCACGGCAAAGAAAGTCTTAGTCCGAGAGACCAGAGACCAGAGCACTTCCGTCTCTTTCAAAGTCTCTCTGTATTCATAAATAGTAGCGAAAGGAAAAAAAACCCGACGCCAACGTCAATAACGATTCAAAGGAGCTCAATATGAAGCGCTCACTTCCGCTCACGCGGTCAAACAATCATAATCAGCACGCAAGCTCGCTGGTAAAAACCAGCACAACCTAAGCATGCTTCACCTTCACACCAAGCACATCATCAACAAACCCATCCCAAATCCTTTTAAACTCACCTACCTCTCCACCAGCTTTGGCCCCGGCACTCCCAAAAGTGCTGCCAAGACCCTCGAAATTCAAATTGTCAGTCACCTCGCTCAAAATACTGACGTTCCCCACCCCGCCCATGACGTTGACCTCACTCCTCATCCCCGTCACAATCTCCTCCTCGGCCTTTGTATAGCTCGTCTTCGTACTCGCGGGGTACACGCTCAGCGGCAGCAATGGCACGCGCACCGTTGCGGGTGTGGACTTTGCATCCGGGTCGAAGTCGGGGAGGTAGGCGAAGTCGATTGTGGAGGTGTCGTGGACGGCTTTCAAGGTGCGTGAGGTGTTGAAGGTGCGGCCTGTGGGGGTGAGGGGGACGCGGTTTTTGGCGTCGTCGATGGCTGTTGCGACGGCGGCGCGGGAGGGCTTCGTGCTGGTGAGCAGGGGGGAGTTGGAGGAGGGACCCGTCATGTGGAGGGAGCGCGTGGCGTTGCGTGGTGTGGTTGTTGCGGTGAGTTTGGAGAGGGCACGAAGCGAGGCTGTTCTTGGGGCGGCCATTGTTGCTTGCTTGTATGGACGAGATCTGGTTGGACAGTGTGTTTAGGTCAAGACAATGATTATCACAGAAGATGTAGGTCTGAGGATTGAGAGTATTCGAAGTGGTCGAGTGACAATGTAATCAACGGGAGCTCTCGGCTTGGAGGAGGGGTAGCTTGTGCCTTTAAATTGCTGAGCAAGAGCGATAGGGTGAGACGTGTGGTCTGGGAGGTCAGCTCTATTGATATACTTAGAGTCTTAGGCATAGGGCCTATAGCTTCGCGATCCGCAATCGTGGGCTGGCTGGCTGGCTGACGATGGACGTGCAACCATGTGCGCCTCCCGCGTTATCTAAGAAAGCTGTTGGCAGACGGCCAAGCTGCTCAACAGCCTTGTCAACCAGGGGAACTTCCTTCTGCCCACCACGCTGCCAACACCCAATGCCCTTAATGTGGGAACAAAATCACCGTCACATGAATACGGTGAGGATGGAGTCTCAGCTCTTCTTGTACCCTTTTCCCCCGTCCTTGCTCGTTGATGTTCAACAAATGCACAAATCCAAGCTCTCCCAAATAGGAAAAGTAGATTCAACCGTCCCGTCAAACCGGACCCCGAAACCACCAAGCCTCCCACACCACTACCTGATACCTCTCTACACTTTCCACCACGGCACTCTCTCCCAATCACCCCTAAGCGCCACCCTCGCCTGCATGACGCACCATATCTCCCACCCATCTCTACGTCGTTGAGAAATCTTTGGACCATGCGACAAAGCAATGGGATTGGCACTCGCCGTGACGGCATTCACCGCCTCATTTTTCCAGAACAAAACGTCCCTCTCTCAGGAACCAATGGCGCAACGCACGGGTTGCGGGGTATGCCATGCTTCATGCTTCTTCCCTAGGAGGTAAGTCTCTCACACTTTATTTTAGCGGCCGCCGTCGTCTTCGGATCTCCAGGCGCTTTTCCCGATGCTTGGTGCTTGGTCACACCGCCAAGTCCGTGGCCGCGTAGGCGCATCGGTGCACTATGCGGAGGTGAGAGTGAGCATTGGAGTCGATACAAGACTTCCGAGTCGGTCAAGAGAGGTGGAGTGCTTGGTCGAGCGCTCAATCTAGAGAAAGAGAGATATCATGTCTTGGTGAAACTGATTTGGTTGCCTGTTTCGGAAATTCCCAGATCACCGAGATGTACTTCGGGGTTAACGGAAGTTGCCAAGATCCTATCTCCGACCCCTCCCATTCTAACCTATACTACTAGTACTGTTGTGAAATGAAGATCAATTACTCCCATGTGAAAAGCCCAGAGAAAAGCATATTGCAATAAGAGAAAAGCATATTGCAATAAGAGAAAAGCACAGAGAACAGCACAGAAATCAACATAGAGAACAGCACAGAGATCAACATAGAGAACAGCACAGAGATCAACAGAGAAAAGCACAAACAAAAGCACAGAGAAAACAAAAACAAATCGCCTAAATTGCCACAGAGACCAACTCATCGCCGACAACTCATGGCTCAAAAGCTCGGACAAAGACACACAGGTGAAATAGGTACATCTTCCCATGAGTTCCGTTCATCTCCTCGAATGGCCTACAAATCCCATCCTCCATGTATCTCATATTCCTCTTGTCCTGCATTTTAGGTAAAGGTTACATACTAACATCCTCTGTTTCCATCTTCCTTTTCAACGCCACATACTTCTGCCTAGGCCTCCCCTGTCTTCACCGCGACTCGACCTTTCGTTTAAATCTCGCCTATCCATCTTTCTTCTTACATGCTGCGGTGTGCAAGGCCCATAACTCTATAATGCCCTTGTCCTTTCCCCCAGCTTGGATGGTGCAAGATTTGATTCGGAGGAGCTTGCGATCCGAGGTTAGGATGAGAAGCACTGGTAAGCTCTTCTTTCGTGGCAGGAAAATTAGTCGGCCTGGATGAGGATTCTCGGCTAGTATAGACTCAATGACAGATTGGTGTTCGTCGAACTGAGCTTGGAGCTCTGATATTGTTAATCCTTCATTTGATCCATCCGACGAAGCGAGAGCCGACTCTATGGAACCAATCTCGTATTCTGAAAACCCGCCCGTGAAAATCATCCGTTTGGGAGAGATTGGCTTGGACTTCTGTCTCCAATGTGGAAACTGAATCCTCAGCTCGTGCACCCATCTTTCAAAGGTAGTTGTATCCCACAGATTTCCGAGCGCCCGATCCTTGCGCAATGCGGTGGCAGCGCGCATGTCTTGCCACGATGAGATGTGTCGATTCTCTGGAGTTATCTTTGGGGCATGGGCTATGCCTTTTCCATCTGTTATTTCCAGTATGGAGGCTTCGGAGTGAGTAATTTGTTCTGTGGATTCGAAGACGCGGTGCTTTAGACCATTCACGAGAAGATCCGCGCCTTTTTTCGCCATGAATGGGATCATATCATGCGTAGTCGCATCATGTGGGTATGACATCCCGGGAGGAGCTGTTTGGGCGAGGATGATTCCATGATCGATCTTTTGCGGGTGGAGGGTTTGTAGGGTAACGCCAGTGTGCTTGCGATCAAGGAGAATTGTCCAGTGGATGGGGGCAGGACCTCGCAGGCTACGAAGGATCAGACTCTGATATGGAGCACGACTGAGATATTCTTACTCTGGTAGCATAGATGGATGGACGTTCAGCCCCCCATACTTTGCTCCGTTGAGAATGCGTGGTGGCACGAAGAGACCGAAGGATACTGCGATGATCAGGTTGACACCTTCTGGGGGCTACATCTCTTAGCTTCTTCATCAACCACGCGAATACCGTCGTACCTGCCAGCCTGTGAAAGTGTCGATTTCATGCAGAGGAAGCTCGAATTGCTGAGCTGTCTCACGAATAGGCACTGTATACCATTACCAAATGTTAGGGTCGCGTACACTGCCGCTCGTACCCACAATGTCTAATGACTTTCAGACCAGCTCCTGTCGGTTTTCCCGGCCTGCACACAACATCGATTGACTCGATATCAGCCGCAGACTTGACCAGTCGCTCCTTGTTGAGAGCTGCCAGAGACGCGATACTGAACTCGTCAGAGCCGCAGAATAGAATGCGGAGAGGCTCGAAGTGACGGCCACCCGATTGGAATGAGCGTCGTTGTAAGGCCCATGATCTCCTGGTCGCAGTGAAAGGAATCGAGGAAAGAAGGCTCATGGCTGCATTGTTGTTTGCTGAAATCACTCTCGGAAAGTGACTAGCCGCATCAGCTTTGAAGGGCTTGACCCGCATGAGTTGCCGGCACGGATGTTTCCCTCTCCACTACTGTCGTGTATCTCGACACCGCTCTCCTCGCCTGAGTATCTTTGTACTAAGGTACCGTCCTCCTAGATACTAGTCTCTGTTTGTCCGCCAAGTCCTGCCTCTGCCTTTACAAACCCTCATGCTGAAGTCCATTGCCTGCTTTTCACCTGAAATCCGCCCTCCGCTCAACCTCTGTCCCACCTCATAGCCGTATCCCTACCATCATGTCTACCTCAGAGGGCAAAGTGGTGCCGGCTCAGCTGTCCTTCCTCGCCATATACAATCCTTCGCTGGGCACAACAGATGATACATTCGAGGATCAAATTCTCTTCTGGTGGTCGAAGACAGGCCGGGATCGTAAAAGAAACGGGAGCAACCCTCAAATTGCCCAACAAACGAAAGAACAGGAGAACGAGAAGCTCCGCCAGATTGGGCTTGCCCAGGGCATGGTCGACTTTGCAAAGTAAATTCTATAGAACATGCGCGTTGGGTAATCCGAGGCTCATGTTCGTATAGAAGCTTTGCCAACGGGAAACCAGTCGATCAGGTCGAGACCGAGAAGTCGAGAATTGTCATGCACGAGCTCGAACTGGGATGGTGGATCATAGCTGTACGTCGTAGTGGCTACTCTCATTGACAAGTCTAAGTTGCGACAGTCGATTGATCTTACGCGTCTGCCTCTACCGTCCAGTCCGACGACCAAGTCCTCCAAATCCGTCTCCGTTTCCGACATTCCAGCCTATGAGTACTCTTCACGCGAGGTCAGTCCTCCGCATCTCTTACTCGAACATCTCGTTGCAGGCCATCGCACATTCCTCCTACATAACGGATCATCTCTAAACGACCTTTACACGCGCTTGACCAGACAAAAATTCTGTGCATTGCTCCATCGGTTCTGGAACCGTTTCTCTCAGACGTGGGATGTGCTTCTGCATGGAAACCCCGCCGTCGCCCAATTCGGCGGTCTTAAACTGGCGGCTGGGGGCGAACTTGGCATAGGCGTGGGCGAAGAAGCCTGGGGAAGTGGCGAGCGAGAAGTGCTTGAAGATTTTGCTCGCCGTACTAATGGTCTGGTTGACCTCATGGTCGCAAGATTCGGCGAGCCTGCCGCGAATCCTGCACAGAACAGCAAATCTGGGGCGACTGGCAAGTCAATGAGGCATAAGGATCGAGAGCGGGAGCCCTGGCATGGTGCTGGTCACTTTCCGCAAGCCCCAGATGGCGTAGTTTTCTCTGGGACCGGGGCCCTATCCCGATCTTCGCTACGAGACATCTCGCAATGGGTGCAAACGATCCACACCTACGGCGAGCACGCATTCGGAGTGCGAGAATCGCCCACTTCTGATCGAAGGAAGAGAAGACGCAATGCCAGATCCCCGATCGCAACGAGAAATGAGGACAAAGTCAAGGACACATCTGTTGTTGGGGATTCAAATATGGCTGTGCGAAAGAAGGACGACTCCTTACCAGGCATTCCGCCGCCGATCGTTTCTGCGGTGGAACGATCTTTGGAGCGAGCCACATCTTCTGCTGATGTTTCCAAGCAAGGCGCCAACACCAAGTCTTCGGCGAATGAAAGCGAAGGCTGGTCAAAGTATCTCACATTGGGTTATGGTTCGTCATGGGGCGGTCGCCGAGATTCATCTAGCCCAATCCACAAATCTGAAAGTTCTCACGAGAATGCTGATGCTACGTTAGGTCAAGAGCAGGATATGCGCTATGTTGACCCGGAGCCAACCGTGGACAAAGATGCAGAATATGAAGAACGATTGAAGACTCAGATTCAGCTAGAAGAGAGTGGCCATTTCCTCATCGGTCTGAAGGGTGAGATACTGGACGAAGATGATCTGCAGGAAGACGACGATGCGGAAGGACCCAATAATCGAATACTTCTACGAACACTGCATGTCGAAGTTGAGCAGAAGCCTCGTACAATCGACTATGACTCTCACGACACTGGGACTCCAGACCTGACCCAAGATCCAGCATCACAGAAGCGAGCTAAACGCTCAAGATTGAGAGTAGTAGTCTACGTGCATCGTCCCTTCATATACACATTTCTTTTCACCGCACAGACTTCAAGTCTGTCTATGCCTGTCTTTTACCAAAACATACACAACTTCTTCTCGCCGTTGCACAAATCACTCACTGCAAGTACGAGCCCGTCTAATGTTGCGCGTCGTTTGGCGTCTGCATCTCAAACATACACAACATCACCACCCGGGGAAGTCCAGTTGGCAGAAGATCAACAGCCTATTTTTGCGCTTGTTTATGACCCAAGATCGTTAAGTATCCATGCTTCCGTTCCAAATATCCCTGCACCTGGATCACTGGCGGCAGAAGGTCTCAGCAGTGCAGCAGAAGGAATACCGGAGGGCTGGACCCGCATCGAAGCCATCAATGTTCACTCGGCGATTCTTGAGCTCGTCAAGGAGACTCGGCCAGCCACAAGCAGCGAGGGAGGGGGAAAACGCGAACTCGAACGCAGCGTCAAGACCGGCCGCGGCTGGTGGGTCGTTTGGATGAGGATGGACGATGATCTGCCTCAGCAGTTGGAGGATGCGCCACCTCCCGCAACTGAAGCTGGGTCCAATACCCCAACGCTCGAGAATCAAAAGGAGAGGGACAGTGATTATTTCGGGAGCTTGAAAGGAAGCGAATCCTCGCATGTGATGACATTTGCTGATGCTCGAGAAGCCATCCTTGTCAGAAGGGCGAGAGACGCAGTGCCTGCTGCCCAGAAGAATAAGTCTGGCGGAATATGGGGCTTCGGCGGTGGTGGGAAAGGGAAAGATACGGGTGCTGGTTGGGGCCCTGCTAGGTTGGCTGAAGGTGTTGGGATTGATGCTAGGAAGTATGTTGAGGGTTTGTTAAGTTTGAATCGATGAGTATCGAAGTAGTGAAATTGAGGATTACCTAGAAATACCCCGATACATCGTATACGTAGTTTAATGCCGAATCAAAGCCTACTTTTGCCTTGTACTTGGCGCTCTTCAGATTTCCTCAGCACGGAGGTTGCGAAGTGATGTCACGTGGGCGTGGGTGGGATATAGATCAGCAACAGAATTTGTTCCATCAAGAAGCAACTTTGCCTACTTCATTTCATCATTTCTGCACGCTTTATCATCTAACCCAAAGAAACAATATTCTACCATGGCAACGTCATTCGTTCTCTGTCAAATTGCCCGATTCTTGATTATCAGCGCGAAAATCGAGCTCCAACGATGAACCAAGAGGTCTATGCTTGGCTTGAGAGCCATCGACTATCATTCCTCTTTCGCGGTTCCCGTGGCACCCCTGACGCTTGCAAATCGTCGAAATCATTACACGGTCTCCGTTAAACTCCTGCCTTCGATTGACCACTCTCGCCCACCAGCCCGACTTTTCAGCCCGCGCTTTAAGCGACAGGCCGAAGAGATTCCGTCTTCCAGGGTTGCGTTTGTCTCGGAGTACTTAATTTCTCTGATTCCAAGCCAGTGCTGCAGTACCCAGATGAGGTCTGATCTTTGCGTCGACATTGAAATCTCACCCTTTGCTACCCAAGCAATACGCATATCAGGCCGAATGAGAAGCGCAACAATGTTTCTCCGCCTCAAACTCCCAGCAGGCATGTACAGCTCAGACACATTGTCCGACCAAGTCTTCACCACATCCTCGAAAGCAGCTCTTGTGCGAATTGAAATTCCGCCTGCTGTGACCCAAAGAAAGGTTAAGCTTGCCGAATTTGCTGCAAGATACAGGTCCTTCGTACCATACGCACTAGTCACTCGAGTGCCTATCAGTGGATTCTCCAAAGATCTTGTCGACGCACTGGCGATTCTTGGAAAATCATAGGCATATCCATCTTTCGCATCTCCAAAACCAGTCAGTCGCCGAGCCCATCGCTCATTAATGATCGGATTCTTCAGGCTATCACTGAAATCCTCGCGAAGGGCAATCTCCGCAGGGGTCATAGCCGTCAGCAAGGCCATCTGGGCCTGGGCGTCCTTGATCGCACCCTTTGCAGCCTGGCATCGTTCGCGGCTGTAGCTCTCGAGGATCTGTTCTGCAGCAGATTTGTTTGCAAAATTGCGATCTGCTAGCATTGCAAGCCTCCAGGCAAGACTCGTGGCGTCTTGTATTCCCAAATCCAGGTCTTGTCCTCCTGTCGGATGTAACTCGTGTCCGGCATCGCCTGCCAGCAAAATTCTTCCGGCCCTGAACCGCGGAACAGCCCTGCCAGTGTTTCCGAGCCTCGAACTCCATGAAGGGGAATTTTCATCAAAGTTTGAGCCAGAAGTGTCTGGAAGGGATTCTGGACACTCTTCTAGCGTGGAAGAATCATGAGAAGTTTCTCCGCCATTCATGGCCAGGTTCAACGTTAAAGGTCCCGCCGACGTGCTCCCGATTCCAGCTGGCCCCGAAGCCTGAATATCGGCCAAGGTTGATGTCAAGGTGCTTGAAGTGTCTTCGAAATCAATACCGGCAAGTTCGCGGACCTTACTTTGGCAGCTGTCACAGCCTACAATCCATTGAGCGCCAATGTTGACCTCATTTCCTCTACCCAGCTCATGCTCATTCACTTTCCGAACAGCAATGGCAGCCACACCTGCCTCATCTTGGGTCAGATGGACAAGCTCGAATCCCCACTCGAACGAAACGCCGATGTCCTCGCACAGGCTCAGCAATATCTCTTCTGCTCGCACTTGTGACAAAGTCGTGTTGAAGGCATGTCGCGTACCAAGGACCTCTTCGTTCAGAAAAATTGGCGTCCCAGCACAGTGTATTTCAACCACGCGCGTGGAATTCTCCAGGAACGGGTTTGCGATACCACGCGACTCGAAGGTTTCCAAAGTACCAGCGGAGATTGTTAACGTTTTGGAGAGCCTGTTCCGTTTCTTCCGGTTGTAAGGACTGTCTATGACCAGTACGTCGAGACTGCTATTCATTCGCTTGATATCGTAGGCTAGCCATAGACCGACTGGTCCCGCACCAACAATGAGGACGGTCGTGGTGAGCATGGTGTACGAGCTGGGTCTCAAGAAGCCACAGCCCTGATGAATTTAATGTGGGTATGATAAAGAGTCAACAAGCACGGTGCGAGCAGCAGGATGCCTTTTCGATAAATGTGTGCGTGGAGATCATCATGTTTTCAATTGCTTTCAACCAGTCCACACTCGTTCTGCTCCTCCGCACTTCTAGGTATCTTTAATCTGGCATTGCGAGTCCATACCTGGCATTTGCGCAGCATTTCCTAGATGAATGGTCTCCGGTATGGGCATGGAGTTTCCTCAAATTACCAGCACAGCCCAGGATTGACCGACTCGCGCTCGGACACGTGGACCGCAGCCTTGGAAGTCCTGAATAGCATGGTTATCGTTGGCAGCGTGGTCGAACGATTCGATGCAAAAGCAAAGATGTTCGCTGTCTCAACATACAGAACAATTCAATGGCCCTCCTCCACCCCCACTTTTGAGCTCGGCCCCACAAACCTCTTCACTTGCTTTACTATTTCACAATTCACGTCCTGTGATCCCGGACAGATCCGCAGATGAGGCTGATGCGCAACGGTAAAGTCCATCTAAATAGACAGCAACCAAAGCGCTGACAAAATTTGGTCGTGGCTGCCTTACCTTATCTACGACTTTGCGCAGAATCTGAACAGCAAGGCACATTCGTTTCCACGGAACGTCTTACGTTGAGCTCCTCGTATTTACGGACTCAGCCTCGAATGTGCCCGGAAATGTCCCTGGCGAGTCTCCTGCCGTTTCAGTCGTTCTCACTGTCGTGAACTATGAGAACACATTGCTGTAAACCGTGCCTGTAGCGGCAATTTCAAGTCTTTTTTCGGAGGTGGGACTAGGATGTGTTGGGCTTCTAAGAAGACCGCAGCAGCTTGAACGGGTGCTGACCTTTGTGTTGGCGAGACAGTAGGGGAGGAGAGTAGGGCAATGAGATTAGGAGAAAGCATGGCAAGGAATATTTCCTCAAATGCTTTCCATGTTTCTTTTTCTTTTCCTTGTTAACAGGATTTGATTCTGGATTGACTTGCTAGTATTTCGTCTCTCGATCTTGATGCTAACTGATCTCTTTGGTCCGTTCCATCACGGCGTGGACCGGGGCTGAAGACGAGGCTTTGTGCTGGGGTGATGCCTAGAGGGTTTCTCTTTTGCTAAGGAGGTGGGTCATCAGTCCTGTGTGTTGTAGATGACGGATGTCGCGAATTGTGGGGGTGGATATCAAGATGGTAGCGGGCCTCATCTTAACGAAAAAAGACAAATTGAGCGAGAGATCTGAAACATAAAGCAGTTAAAGCTGCGGTTAACGGAAAGACCGGAATCAAGTTGGACTTCGCTACTTAGCATGGTGCGCTACGACGACGTCCGGGAGCAGAGCGCCCCAGCATACTTTTCGTAGTCCGTACACATACCTCCATCCCGTCATGGGAAACAAGGGTCTCAACACGATTGTGTCTTAACATGTTGACTAGAGATTGCGACGATATATCTGCAGCTTCATCTCTTCCACGTTTTGTGTTTTCGCAATGTTGTTGGAAGAGAGGTTGATTCGTGCTGGGGAAACAATGAGCGGCGCTTGGATCTGCAAAGGACGTCCTTGGATCTCTCTCCAAAAAGCGCGCAGGTTGCGAAACCAACCACCGTGGTGTTGATATAGAGCACTGGTGCTGGAACTGGCGACAGGTGGTGGTTGAGAGGGTTGGAACCAGGCTTCCGGGAGACGCTACTCCAAGCCTTGGTGCCAAGAGAGAAATCAGCCTAACCTCACTTTGTACCAAGGTTGGTGAATTGTATTGGAGAACTTGGGTGAGGCAGGGCTGATGGCTGGTTGCTAATGGTGAAAAAGGGAAGCACGTGATTCTCATGCCAAGGCTGGAGAGGCCGCGTGATGAAGAAGTCTTAGAAGCAAGAGTTGGCCTCGGAGGTTGCGGGATGATCGAGACGCTATTCTCGTACTGCCCCCAGCATTGTATGCACTTTTCCGACTCCGCTACATCTTACATGTTGCCTATTGGCCAAGCACCGCCGTCCGCCAATGGTCTACAACCTGCAGCTGAGCACGGCCAAGGATGCCAAATGCGATTCTACTCTCTACACTTGCCATAGCCAATTGTAGACCGCACCAGATGATTCACAAACTTCCATCTTGTGTTACAACACTCACGACCGGGTCTCCGGATTCTTCACCAAGATTTCGTCCCGGCCCGTAAACATAGCGTGGGGCTGTGTTGGAAAGGATCATCCCGAGTCGTCCAACTCGCAGCATTATTACTCTTGTCTAAGAGACCGCAGTTGCTGAGCTTGCAGGACATTGGTCGTCAAGATATCTTGGAGGCGGATCAACGCTTACGTTATTGGACTTGGGACTCAATGAAAACAACGTATTGAGCACAGCGCGGAACTATATAAACAAGAAGAGATCGTTACCAACATGAGCTTCGGCACGCTCTCAAACATCCCTTTCACTCACGCCTAATTCGTGCTTACCGGACAAGATGAGGCCTCACCACCTTTCCCTCGCGGCGGCGGCGTCATTATCGAACCTAGTCCGTGCCAAACCTCTTGCGAATCAAGAAATTTACTTCAAAGGTCCGATCCATGTCGAATCGAATTCACTCCACAACATACACATTGCCTACGCAAACCATGTTGAAGGCGAGATCCGGGTTGTCTATGGCGATTGCGATATGAGTGCTGAACACGAGAGACATCATCACATTGCCGTCACTACTCTCGACAACAAATCGCGCCCGGATCGCCTCGTGTGGATTGTCCCTCGAGATATTCCGAGCCATGGCTGTCTTCATGCCTTTTCCAATGACAGACTTGTTGGTCGGTCAGGGTCAATTGGAGTCTCAGAGCCTCTTCTGAAGAGACAGCTGATATCGGATGTTGCGGATGCAGAGGGACCTTGGTTTGAGGGAGTCGTAAGTTACCTTCACTTTTTTGGAAATTGAAGAAGATGAAGCATTGGGTTATCTTTGTCAACGTTCAGAACATCGAGTGGAGCAAAGCCTTCAAGTTCCAAGCTGGATGACTGATAACCCGGTCTGCATCAATACATTCAAATCAATCACGTTGAATGCTTTGCCCGGGGTTTCTCCTGCTATGCTGCACCAATTGCTGACCTTCCTTGTTCTAGGCCTATATACAGTCGAAGAACATCAGTGCGACCTCATCGGCCGCTGCGAAAGCGAAGAAAATCGCTATTGTCGGTGGTGGAATGAGCGGCCTTCTTACCAGCTTGTTACTCGATACTGTCGGCATGCATAATTGGCACATCACTGAATCCAGTCAGAGACTTGGGGGCCGTATCAGAACAAAGTATCTCAACAACACTACGCCCGATCAGTACCAATACCAAGAGCAGGGACCAATGAGGTTCCCAGTCGCGGTCAAGTATGCAGGAACCAACGAAACTTTTGACATCAATGATCATAAAATGGTATTCCAGCTTGCAGACTACGTCAACAAGCTCAATGGCTACGATCCAGCGCTGAACGTGACATTCATTCCTTGGATTCAAGCTAGCGCCAATACCCCAGCCAATTCTAATGGCGTTCGATTGCCCAATGGCCGCATTCCAAGTGCCGCCCAGATTGCTGCCAACTCTTTTTTCGCAGGTTCTTCTTACACCTCAGAGAACGCGAGTCTGGAGGCTGAAGCTGTGGCAAGCGTTGAGGATTTCGTTGGTCTTACTCCTGATCGCATGAGGGAGATTGCGACCAACGTCTACAAAGCACACAAGGAATCCGTTAATCGGGGTCACTTCCACTGGTCCGAAGCCAACTACCTTCGATACAAGCTTAATCTCGACGCAAACCTCACAGACTTTATCGCCGGAGCCAGCGATTTCGAACCAATGTGGGCTTATGATTCTGTTTACTTTGCAGCAACGACGTGGAGAACCATCGACAAAGGTTTGGAATCTCTACCCCTTGCCATCAGACCGCTTGTCGCCAACAGAACCACCTTCGGTCGCAAGATCGATGGCCTCGTCTACGACTCAACGAGCGACAAAGTCTCTCTCACCTGGCGCGACGACCCCATGTCCATGACCCCGAACAGTGAAACCTACGACTACGCCATCGTCTCCGTCCCCTTCTCCAAAGTGCGAGGCTGGAAACTACCACGCTACTCCAGCCTCCTTTCCCGCGCCATAACAACAATGAACTACCTCCAATCCTGCAAAGTATCCCTCCTCTACAAATCCCGTTTCTGGGAAAAACTCGACCCACCCATCGTCGGTGGCTGCGGCGCCACAGACGTCTACGGCGTGGGATCAGTCTGCTACCCATCTTACCAAATCAACTCTTCGGGCCCCGGTGTCCTCCTCGCCTCTTACGCGTCCGGGACACCCTGCCGCACCGTGACCGCCCTCAGCGACGCCGATCACATCGCCCTCGTCCAGCGTACCATGGTGGAAGTCCACGGCCAGATCGCTGCGGATGAGTACACGGGCATCTACGACCGGCAGCTGTGGGAGATTGATGAGCATCACGCCGGTGCGTGGGCTGATCCGTATGTGGGACAGCAGGAATTGTTCCTCCCTGCCTACTACAACACGGAGATGAAGACGATTTTCGTGGGCGAGCATACCTCGTACACGCATGCTTGGATCTTCTCGGCCCTGGACAGTGCGGTGAGGGGCACGACGCAGTTGTTGCTTGATCTGGGCTTGGTGGATGAGGCCAAGTTTGTCGTTGATGAGTGGATGGGCAGGTGGATCTCTGTTTGAGGTTGGTCCCGAGGAGAAGCTTAAGGTAATGGCGATCTGTCAGCGCGTTCATTCGTTCTGTGGCCTTCGATAATTCTTAATCATATGCAGGCTGAGATCGATATTGATAGATTTCTAGCGAGGTTACTTCCTATCGTCGTCAGAAACTTATCAATATCGATCCTAAATTGGTAAGGTTTAGAATTGAGAGGAGACATCGTAATACCCGGTGACTGAGAGACACAGAAGTAGTAAACCTCCAGGGATCTGTGTGGAGATTATGGGGCGACTTGCTTTAAGCAGGCTTCATATAAGGGGCCGACATGATTACGATTGAATGTATGAGATATGATAATAGCTAATTGAAAATGATAATATGCTGTTTAGACTCCCGCTCTCCGTCGCATTCACAAACCAATCGAATCCTTTTCTGGCTAAATCATCCCAACATAGTAAAGTCGTTACCTTCGTGAAATTATAATTTCGCCCCCTCGGCCCTCCGAATCTCCTTCAATGCCCTGTCCCTCAACACCCTCCTCAGTAATTTATTCAGACCGTTCTTAGGCAGCTCGTCCACAAACACCACACCACCCCTCAACTGTTTGTATGGCGCCAGCTTTCCCTTGATAAAGTCCTGCAACTCCACTTCCTTGACGTTAGCGCCTTTCTGACGGATGACGTAGGCCCTGGGGATCTCAGAATGCGCCGCGCCGCCGCTCGATGCATTCTCGGAAGGGTCGGGGATGCCGATGACAGCGGCTTCAAGGACGGCGGGGTGAGAATCGAGGATCCCCTCTAGTTCTGCAGGAGCGATTTGGAGGCCTTTGTATTTGATCAATTCCTACAAGATGTGTCAGTTTTGCGTGTCGGCCAATAACGGATGTTTTGATAGGTAATGGTGCATGGCCTACCTTGATCCGATCAACAATGTAGAACTTTCCGTTCCTTTCAACAGCGACGTCGCCAGTACAGAACCATCCATTTCTAAAAGCCCCTTCCGTAGCTTTGGGATTGCGGAAGTATCCTTTTGTGATGATTGGACCACGACAGATAAGCTCTCCTGGGGTGCCGGATGGGACATCATTATCTTGTGTATCCACGATTCGGACTTCAGTGTTGGGTAGAACGGGACCAATCGATCCAGTATCGTCTCTCTCGCCCATTACCGGAAGGGTGATGGCGCCGGTCGATTCGGAGAGACCATATGCTTGACCTACCATCGTGTCGCCTGTCCCAACCTTTTTGTTCGCGGCTTTTTGGAGCGCGCCGTCCAAGGGTGCTGCACCACCAGCAGCTTGGGCCAATGTTTTGAAGTGGTCAGTCACAGCAGGATCTTTGGCAATCCGTAGATAGATGCTGGGGACTGTATAGATAGCGGTTATCTTGAGGGCTTTACAGTATCTGAGAAAGTCGGGCCAGTTGTACTTTCTCATCCAGAAAACTGTGCTGCCGGCTAAAGAGGGTCCGATTAGGTAATTACCCACACCGGCGATGTGAGCTGCTGGGAGATGTGCTAGAGTTCTTGGTGGTGGAAACTTGTGTCCCTCTTGCATCAACTTCATTCTGTGTTCTCGCGATGGGCCCTGTATGATCACTTGTTGGGCGACGAAGTTTTGATGGGATAGCATGACGCCTCTTAAAGTCAGCGATATACATCGAAAGCGAGGAGCATTGTCACCTTTTGGATCTCCTGTCGTTCCCGATGAATATAGCAAAGCGATGATACTATTCTCCAGCTCTTTTTCATCGGTAATTCTCTCCCATGGCAAACGATCGTCGGCGCTCCAACCTCGCAGTTCGCCATCTTCTCCTTGACCATCAATCCTCAGACTAAACTCAGGCTCGGTCCTGAGAACCAAAACAGTAATCGTTCTCTCCTTGACCTGGTTTGCCGCATCCCGTGCAGCGTCCAACAAGTCCTCGCTAGAAATGAGGATATTGGCGCCACCCTGCCTGATCTGGCGAGCTAATTCGAATGCAGTATAACTCGCACTGGCCAGCGAAGCTATACCACCAGCACCAATGATGCCACAGAACGCAGCAGGGTAAGCAACTTGCCCTGTCGAGAATAGAACAACGACATCTTTATTCCTTCCATGGGCACCAACACCGAGTTTATTCCGTAGACCAAACGCAAACTCTTGGAACAATCGTTGCAGTCCAGCTTTGTTCAGAGCTATACTAGGCCTTTCGGCATCGCTATGCAAAATGGCGTCGGGAGCGGCCAACGCGAAATCCGAATCTGAATCGCGGGGTAGCTTCGTTAGTTGTCAAGAACATATAGGCAACTTGGGAGACCTCACCAAAGAGAAATGTAAGCAGATCGAGATTGGGGATCGGATACCTCTTGGGATGATGGTATATTCCAGAGGTTCTCGACATGATGGCAATTGAGCGCTGAGAGTGCAGACGGGTCAGAAATGGGCAAAGCCAGCTAGGTATAAGAGGAATCTGAATACGGTGTGTAGAGTGGCGGGGCGTGTGTCTACCGAGGCACGACCTTCCTAGCGAAGACCCAAGGAGGTGGCACCATTGTTCGTGAGTCCCTAAACGAGAACGGGAGCTTGGTCTCTGGCCAGATTAAGACTGTTGCAGGTTGGATGTAGGGTTGATTAGACAAGGTAGTATACAGATTACTGTGTAATAAAAGGCGGCACGTTCCTTCTTTGACTGGTTCTTTACCTTGAGATGGGAAAGAAATACATACCTCGCCTATATCTTGGGATTATTACTGGTCGTAGCCAGTGAAATCCGGTCAAGTATGGAGTGAGCTTGATCGATGCGAGGCTGAGACGAGCGGGGTGATTGGCGAGGAGGAGATGCAACTCGCTACGACATGCTTTCTGTGATTCGTTCAAGGGAGGCTGCTAGTGGTCCTCAATGAAATGCTATTCGCCTCCGTCCGACCTGGTTTGAGAATAAGGATAGAGGAAGGGTGCTAAATGACTCGGAGATGTTTCTTAGATACAATCAAGGAAGATCTTTTAGACGAAATTTCAAAGGGACTTTGCTGAGAACACGTGATTTTATGGTGGCTTCTTGTAGTAATTATAGTCAAACTCCTATCACGATTATAACTCGGAAAATAAGGGCCTTCTGATTCATTTCCGATTAGAATCAAGGCTTGCGCGACTTCAATTGGACGAACGCTTTGATTTCGTGCATGTCGCACACTTTGGGGTATTCTATAACATCTCTGCTTTGCC
Source organism: Venturia asperata (assembly GCA_003689335.1). Taxonomy (NCBI): domain Eukaryota; kingdom Fungi; phylum Ascomycota; class Dothideomycetes; order Venturiales; family Venturiaceae; genus Venturia; species Venturia asperata. The sequence goes on from QWWL01000032.1 coordinate 135,886, forward strand.
TTCATCAATACCAGGATTCTTCCATCCTCGTAGGTAGCGCAGTCATCCTCAGTCCATAATCGAAGTAGCCAACTCTTTGTCCGAGATCATATCTCCGAAACCCTGCTCCGAATCCTTCAAAATCAACTCCAACATTCCCTGACGCACAAGATCAGCATTTGATCCCTTCACGTATGAAATAGTTGAGCAATAAGGGAGACAACTCACCTCGGGCATGATTGGTTTCCCCTCCCTATCCCTCATATAGCGGAACGGCATCTCGACACTCTCGTGATCATCAACCTTCAAGTCCGGATGATCGATGTATGGAATATCCTCCATCTTCACCTTATCTTGTACTATGATTCTAGTGACCCGAACGGCGGTATCTGTCGTCATCTGTACAGGCCCTAATCGACGCCCTTCAAAGCCTTTGATGCGGAGCTCGGCAGTGCGATCTAAAACTTGTTACTCTCAACCGTCCTTTACATAACCTCACCCATACACCATTTGAAAAAGTGTTCAATATGAAATGAGAGAATCCGCTTGAAATAAGATCTTACCTCTCGGAGGATGATCACCTAGAAGCCCCATCAGCAAATTTTCATCCCTCCTCAAAGTGACTCAAAAAACCTACCCAATATGCCACCAAACAAAAAAACATCAAACTTCTCCCCATCCTCCGGTCCCAACTCCACCTCCGCCTTAGGATCAAGGAGACAAACTCTCTTCGAAGGTCGTCCATCTTCTTCCCTGTGCAATTCTTCCACGCTCCTGTGTTCGACTGTCAATCCCTCTAGGCCTTGTAGTCGTTCAGGCAGAATCAATTCTTTGGGAACGGATGTGAGGAAGAATTTTGAGCCCGCGGCATGGGATTCTTTTGCGATGGAGGTGTATTCGCGGGAAGACCATTCTTCGAGTTCGATGTCGAGATGTTCTACTATGTAGGTTTTGGGCGTGCAGACGGACGTGGACATTTTTGTGGTAGGAGATATTTACTGGGTTTTGATGTTTGATTAAATTTGGGAGTCTCATTACCTGGGTTTTCACTATCAAAGAGAATCACGTGGATAAGGAGACAGGGTTTTGAGATCAATTCAATCGTTTCGCGTTACGTTGTCAAGGCAGCAGGTATCTGTATTAGGTTCTCTGGAAGACATGGCAGAACTGTGCTGTGGCCATCTTGATTTCCACCGTGATGATCGAGACTATTTCCATTGCCAGTTCCGCCCCATTACGGACAGATCTTACACTCCTCTCACAAAGACTGGACGTGGAAGAAATCGAGGATTGAAACTCGGCTGTGCCTTGTGATGTTTTTGATTCGATTGCTTCAAGCCATTCCTAGGCCATTGCAAAGTACGTGAACCCGTATAACCCCGTCCATAACCCAAGCAAATATCGCATCAACATTTATGATCTTGGCTTTTCTTTCTTCTCCTTCCACAGCGCAGAGAGACCGACACCAGAGACCTTGACGACCTTGAATCGCACACCGGGAATATCACCCTTGGCCTTTCCTTTACAACCGAAACCAGCGAGCAGAACCTCGTCGTTCTCATCCACAAAGTTCAAGCAACCATCGTTGGGGACTAAGACGCATGTTAGCTGCTGCAGTTGTGCCATGCTTTCCACCATGTCCGCGCTTCCACTGATGTATGTGACGTACCGAAAGCGGTGACCTTCTTTCCGTTCTTGATCAATTGTACCCTCACGCACTTTCGGATGGCGGAGTTTGGCTGTTTGGCCTCGACACCAACTTTCTCGAGCACGATGCCCTTGGCGTGGGATGATCCACCGAATGGAGACGACTTGAAGGCGGTTCCGAGGGCTCTCTTTTTGAAGTGAAGATCGGCCCACTGCTGCTCGCGACGGTGGGTACGCAGTTTTCGGGCGGCATAGAGACCTCTTGGCTTTCCTTTACCCATGATTGCTGCTGCTCGTTAGCTCTTTTGAGGTTCTGTAGGCGTTGGAGATTCGCAGCGGTTTTGAGATGATGCGCTTGACAGCAAAATACTGATGGAATGAGTCCAAGAGTACTTTGTCGATCGAGGGATTGCTGAGAAGTCGTACCGGTTGGATGTGGATGAAGTTGTCGTAGTTGTTCACAATGTCGCCTGCCAGACCGATTTCGAGATTGTGGACGAAAAAAGGCGCTAGTGGGTCACGTGCTTTCGCCCAAATGAGCCCATTACCAGCATGGGTCAGGAATGATGGAGCTTGCAGACGACCTTACTCTATGCGTAAAAGGTGTAGATTGAGACTATAATACTATTTCCAAACCACTGACCGTAAGCACTGGTTCATCCTCTCTCACGTGCCAAGCTTCTGTCTCGACCACCCTTCATCAACAACATGTAGTCTCACGTCAACATGTCTGCGCCGGGAAAGACTCCACCAGATGGTCCTAAAACTCAACCAGTAGACAACGTAAAGCCACAGCGTCTACCTGCACCGACACTCTTCGTCGGCCCGCCCTCTCGCAATGCCTCCAATATCTCCATCAACGCACCGCCTAAAGATCCTAGCAATGCAGCAAGGTTACCACTGAGTCGACAGCTATCCATTCTCGGAGCTGATCGTCAAAAGCCAGAGCAGCAAGACTCCCCTACGACATTTAGCAATGGTCTCGGTGCCAATCCTTTCAGTCGCCAACAGCAACAGTCGTCCAAGGCGGACCACAATAGCAACGAACGCATCGAGAATGCTATCGCTGAAATGCAAAGTACACTGGAAGATGTTGAGCTCAGCGCTGCGAGTGGAACACACGTCTTCGGCCCTGATCACTCCAAGGCATTGGAAGAGCTGCGGACCGCACAGATAGCATTGGCACAGACATGGGCGAAAAGTGAGGCAGGAGAGGAGTCACAGAATGCATCCAACACGAACGAGGCACATGTGAACTCGGTGAATACCGCAGACGTAATCGCAGCCGATCGCGCGGAATTCGCTGCCGAGGGACGTGCAAGAAGTAGCACGGACAAGAGCGGTGGCAGTGGCAAGACTCAGCTGGAGGAAGAGACTGAAAATGACATTGCGCTGGCGAGGAAGAGACGGGAGGCCAATGACAAGTACTTTCATCGTGTCAATAAGGGCGTGGTGGAAGTTGTACAGAAGCTGGAGGAGGTCGCCAAAGCGATGAAGGGCGTGGAAAGGGAGAGTAAGGAAATTTGGGGCGATACAGGTAGTATGGACTCTGGCAGCATATCATGAACAATGAAGTGCGAGATGTGTCCTAAGCATGCGGCAGTACATGTGCTTGTCCGCCAAGTAATGCTTCAGATATTGCATAGATGGGATTTGAACAAGTCTTATGACGCCGTGACGAAGCGAACTCATCAATCAAGACACGCCGAAAAGTGCGATATACTTTCATAAGCATGGCAGTCAGCAGCACTCATCCTGGGTGACATGGGTCCAAGGGAGTGACACAACAAGGAATCTCGAAACTGCTTTTAGCGTTCAAACCGTGATCATCAGGAGCGGTGGGGCAGAATCTTCGATTGGTAGGTAGCTTTTATTCTGTTCTGTGGTAGGTAGGAACAAGTACAGCATACATATCAACCAAGTCTCGACCTCCAATCCGAGCTGACCCAAGCAAAGACTTATGGCGGCCCTTCTTCTCGTGGTTTCCAGATCTTCGCCGGATTCCCGACCGCGAGTCAAAGTATTGCAAACTGTAAGCAGCGCTGGGTGGTTAGGCAGGGTTGAGGGTCAAGGAATCGGTCAAATGGCTCTTGCTTTTTGTTGATTACCTTGCCCTTTGCTCGCTGAAAGTTGAGGGACCAGTAGAAACGTTTCCCTTTGGTGATGTGTAACGATTTCCTTTGAGCGTGAAGCAGAGGCGTTTTCGACTTTTTCATTCTTATTTACTTATTTATTTGCAGGTGTATTCTAGCAAGTGGGTAGATGGCTCTTACTTTGCGATACGTCATCTCAATGGCATTATTAATGGTGGGGATCTCGTGGGGATTTCCTCTTTTCCGCGATCGATTGGGGAATTTGCGGTGTTGAGAGAGAGAGGTGATGGGATTGGAGGGGATTGCTGGTTTTGGCTGGAGAGCTACTTGGTCTTGCTGAGGCTCGTCCTCCGCCGCATACGTCCAAAGAATCTTTATCAACAATCCCACGTCGCGTAGTTGAATTATGGATATGCACAACACTACAGGGAGGCTCTCAGCCTTCCCCACCAAAAAGGTCTCACCAAGACCATTCCAGCCTCGCCAAGCAGACCATCCGCAAATCAAAATACACCAACCACGCAGGTCCGCCGCGCCGGACTCCAAACAAGCCCATATCATATCTCCTCAAACCGCTCGGCCCTCCCACGCGCAGTCGCAGGACCATCAGCGCTTCCGGGACGTCGTAGTAGGCACCCCAGCCACCGCTCCCACCTCCCTCAGCAACTCAGCAAACCTCTCAATCTCCGCTCCCAAATCAGCGCAGTTCCACACAAAGGTCATCGGTACCCCTGCTCGGTTCGACTTCCGAATCCGCTGCTCGACGAGGTACTCGTACTCCATGCCGTCATAGCCGGCCGAGCGCACGATGGAGACGAGGATACCGTTTGGACGAATGGGACTCGGTGCTGCGCGGATGGGGGTCGGGGTCGTGGGACGCATGGATGGTGTTGGGGGCGCTGTGAGGATGACTTTTATAGCTGCGATGGCGGAGGAGACGAAGGTTTTGTTTCGGGATGTGAGGTCCAGTTCTATGAGGGTGAGGTTTGGGACTTGGGACGGGGTGAGGGAGACGTAGTGATCGAGGGGGATTTTGGTGGGGTCGCTGGTATCGATGCTTTCTCTTATTTCGAGGGTTGATGATTCGCGTTTGACGGTCGTGTGGCGGATGGAGAAGGCGTTTGTGGTTGTTTGTGTCGTTTCGGTTGTTGAGCTTGTTAATGTGTTTGATTTTGTGATTAGACCTTCTGGTGTTGCCGGTCGGTCTTCTTCTGATGGGCGGGATGAGAGAAGTTGGAGACGTGTGATGAGTGATGTTGCTGGACGGTTGGGGATGCTTGTGTGTAGTATCGTGAGTCGTTTTGGCGGTGCTACTGGTATACTGCAGGTGTATCGCGATATCGAATAGTCGCCAGGGCGGGGTCTGTCACGAGCACATGATCTTAATCCATCCTGGTAGACCTTTGATTTCAAGAGTTCATTTTCAAATGCGAATGTGCGTGAATCATCTTCGGAGGAAGAATGCATTTGCGGTTCTGTCGTTGTTTCTTCGTCTGTCGTAAGGATTGTCTTCATTGTCATTTCGTCGCGAACATCAGCAAGGTCTGATGAATCGTCTCTGACTTGGTACAGAATGTATCGAGTCTGTTGATTTTGTAGCAATTCAAGTTGCTCGATCTGAGTGTTGCTATGATTCATATTAGTACAAATGAAGCTTTGATATCTCTCCGTCTTATTCATACCATCGAAAAGCCATCAATAGCACATCCAGCGCGATGGTCTGGTGCGATATATGACCGACACATGTTATCAGGATTTTGTGATTTGATTCTAGCCTCGCTCTTGTGAACTTGTTCAAAGCCTTTGCATCCGCATTATCAATCTCCGTGATCTGATCATGCAAGACACAGAGCAGAAGACGACAGCTAGCCAGTATTGCATCCGCAACCGTAATCAGGTGGTGGTGTTGAGAACTCATAAAGTCGCTCGCCGTGAGCCATGTTTGGAGCTCAGATAACGTCGATCGTAAAGTGCTGAGGTGAGAAAGGAGGAGCGTGGTGGTGAGATCGGGTTTCTGGTGCCGTTTTTCAGTCGTCTGAAGACGAGAGACGCAACTTGCCGCGAGTTCGGTGATCCGAACATATGTAACGGCCAGCGATGGTTCCATGATGGTCGTTGTGATATCAATAGATCCAGACCAGACCCGACGAAGATGATGACGAAGTTCAAGGATGTATAGCAGCAATATCGGCAAGGCGGCAAACTACCCGATGCGTTATCTGGTTCGCGCTCAGCTTGAGATCACCCTTTTTCTGGTCTGGGAGACCCCGGAAAACTCCTTAGCATTAGGAGGAAGGATTGAAGATTGCCTAGGGAAAATTTGAGATGCGAATCGTGTGCCAAGCAGAGGTAGAGTTGGCGTTCTTGAAGACGACACATGGTCGAATGGACATATCCAATCGACGTTCATAATCCCAGTCGTACCTTTCATGATTGCAGCGTACAGAAAGCAACTGGGAGTGGTGCATTCACCAGGACTTCTTGATGCCAGTGTTGACGTACCCCATGCTCACCATCTCAAGGTTTCGGAGATCCCTGCGGTAAGGCTGAGCATTCGCTTGCAGAAATTCATCTCCGATGAAAATATGGGGACTGCTTGACTCCTTCCGGATTCATATCAGGAAGAGAAGACTTTCCAGTGCTCCATCCGGCCTCGCCTCGGGTCCATGATTTCTCGGTTCTGAGATTACTGGGCCACTTCCAGGTCAACTTCACATTGATACTATCGGCCTACGCACTCTCATCCACTTCTTCTGCAGACCATCGGCGGGTTCTTTGAGGATCTGTGGAACATGATCTGCGCAGGAAGCGACAGTGCCGTAGAGTATGTCCAAAGTCGTACAGCCGCGTGGATGACCAACGTGGTCCTTGAAGAAATCAGAGATCTAGCTAGATGAAGGTTCCGTTAAACCTAAAAGAGCAAGATCTAATCTGGTTATTTCGAATTCGAGGGCCTCGTCAACCATCTACAAGCGAGTCCACCAGAACAGCGGCTGTAAAATTTCAGTCGTACTCTACGGTAGTCCCCAACTGAGATCGTCTCGAGCGTGGAGACAGGAAGTGATGCTTTGAGTGGTATTAAGACTTGGTCCACAAAAAGCAGCGCGTACAGGATGTACAACAGACATACCTTATCTATAGACGACCTGCATTGAGCCAGACACGATGAAGTGAACAATCCAACTGCTGCCCGATCGGGAATCGCTCATTCCCCCACATCAATTCGTCTGACCACGTCAATTCACATCCATAGGTAGTTGATCCCATACGATCTCTCCAAAGATCTACTGATTAGTGGTACACGCAGCTGGACTCTACGACGACGTGTTCGGATCTAGCAAAAACAGGAGACGGTAGAAAAGTCATCTCAAAAACAAAAGTCGTCGTGTAAGAGAGGAAAAAGATTCGGGATACCAACCGCGGCGGGGAGGCGAGATGCGACACAAAACGATATAAATGAAAACATGACGTCAGAGAAGAACACCACGGCGTCAGATACAGCAATAAACTCGCTGTCAAATAATCTCTCAATACCATCAGAAATTTCCCCCTCTCTCCCAATTTCAGTAAATCTAGAAATTTGGAGGCAAGTATCGCAATACATACCTAAGAGAGACTATGTAGAAATAATTTATACTTTGGAAAATATTCATAACATCACAGAAAGCCACGTGTCGGTAATGGAGGGTGCCAGTTTTACACAACAGATATACGTTTATCAAAGCTGATGGTAAACTTGCTGCACGTGGATGTAAAAGTGTAGTATTACAGGTTCGAACCATCACAGCCGCCATTCCTGACTAGAAAATCGTTGGTGTTGAGCCCATGTAACAATGTGCCAAATCAGAGCAAGATGTGGCCCGGTGGACCACTTCCTGGTTGCTCCGTAGAAATTAAAGCGCCCTGACTATTGTTCCAATCATCCATGACCCTTACAATAAGCCGTAGCTCCCGACTCCGCTTTGTGTGTATATCATCGCTGTTCTTGTGACCGTTCTCCACGTACGACCTCTGGCGCTTCAAGCCGTCGCTTCAAACTGTGATGATTGTTAACAAGCAAGCCCAATCACCTTGTCAAAGAAGAAACTTACTTGGTCAGCCACTTTTTCCACCGATATTTCTTGTCCTTTCGAATGAGAAGAGCAGCCCAAGTTTAGAGTACCTTAGCAGCATCCAGCCAAGAATCGACCTTTTCCAGGTTGGTAAACCCATCACATTGTCAGGTAAAGGCGTTTGCCGTAACATTTGGTCGATTCAGTCCATAGCACAGGTCGGCGAAGCCATAACGTCCAAACTCTCTGCGTGGATCCAGCGAATTGGCGATCACGTACTTCATGAAGGCTCCGTACTCCTTGGCGCGGAGTTGCACGTCCTGGAGAAGGTAGCAGCGGCTATGGTGGTCTGACCAATCCCCGACACAGCCATCCAATGAAACACTGGGCGTACCTAGTATGAGGAGATTGGCGTGTCGAGCCACATCGCGTGTGTAGCGATCGAGGTCCCATTCACAGTCGAATTCGCGGGTTTGTGAGTTTCTGATCAAGTGCGCAGCCTGTTCATACTGCTACTATGTTAATAAGAGTACCCCAATCGACCAAAAGTGTACTCACCGTGGCCAAGTTGTGGTTATCGCGGCAATTGTCACACATGGGTATACCAAGGCCCCATTGATGGCACTTGATGTGCACGCGAGCGCTACAAAATTGACAGCCAACCCCCAGCATGAATCGGAACAGGGTGAGGGCAAAGTCATACTGGTTGCCAACTCCAAGAGCAGCTTCCATTGAGGAGGTGTACGGAATGTCATTTTCGCGGAAGAACGATTGGAGAGCTTGTTTTGATATGACCTCCTCCCAGCCAGTGCGTGAGAGTTCGACCTTGATGTCCCTGACCTCTGCATGAGCCATAGTTCCCATACACGCTGCTCCCAGGGTCCGAAAACTAAGGTTGCCCATGATGTTGTCTTTCACTTCATTGGGCAGACCCATGCACCTCGTCTTTGTATATCCTGAAGTTTTAGTGAATACGGTCACCTTCCTATCGTTGTGGTGGAATTTGAAGTCGCAGCTTGAGGGTTTCGTTTGCAGTGGAGGCTCTACTATTGTGCGAGGTTGTTGGTGTTGTTGGGCTTGTCCAGTACTTGTATCATTCTTCCCGGAGTGGAGATGCCGAAGACGCTGGACTGGTGCGCCTTGTCCTTTGTCTTCGCCATGGTCTTCTAGTTCATGCTTGGCTGGTCGTCCCATACTGCCCAGAATCGTTCCGGAGCCAATAGGTGGTTGCGATGTCGACAGCTTCGGCGCACTGCAGTGTGACGAGCCACGTTTCTTTCCCCAACGCTGGGCCGAAGCATCTTCGAGATTGTGAGGTGGCGGAAACTTGGGTCGATCCTGGTTTTCTGCCATTTTTGCTGAGCGTGAATTTTTGTTTGAGTGGATGGGTCGTTGCAAAGGAGGGTCTTTAAAAAGACGAGGGAAGCGTCCCAGGTCATCGAACATTGCAGGGGTAGAATTATGTCATGGGTGTTGTCGTAACCATACAAGCAACTACCAGTCAAGTGTCTGTCTGGGCTTAGATAGTCCCGGTGCTAGGCTAATATAACAAACAACAGTCTGGAATGCAAGGCCGAAGAACTAATGCGCCCCCACCTTGTATACGACCGGTTGAGCATGTGCCTACCATAACACAGAGGTCGTACTGTCGTTAGGATGAAAGGGGGCCAAAAGCTTTCGAAGCCTTAGCCCAACGTGTAACAAGCATGCGTTGGTAGATCCGTAGCAGCTGGGCTACAGTCGATACTAGCATTCTACAGTTCAATTCCAGCCAGAGGAGAGTGAGATGCCCGTCATGCTGGGATATTATTTAATCTTCCTCCCACTCGCAACGTGCTTGTTTTGGAGGAGGCAGGAATAGTACGTGTCCCGAAAGACGACCGGGGACACGGCATTAGAAGAGAAGAAGGACCTTGACTTGACCAGAGCTGAGAGATATCTTGGCAGTGATTCAGGATTCGCAGCCATTAACATATCAACCGTAGAAGAGAGGAGGAAGGAAAAGAACTATGAAGAATTTAGATGATCAATTGGGCATATGAAATGGAGCAAGAGGTATAGATCCTGAGACTACGGGCCCGACGACGCAGTGATCAAAGCATTGGTGTAACGAAGGAGATGTAAGCGGGTGACATGCTTTGAGAATATCTCAAAGTGGTCAGTGAGAACTTTTTGATGGGCTTAGACATGCCAGGATCAACAAGAGACTCGGCCAAAACATCACAGAATCAATAAGACCAAATTTGATAGAGACAGAATGCGTAGGCCAGTCTGAACAATTCTGGGCAGCGATCCAAAATCTATCGCAGCCTACGAAGAATGGAGGTTTGCACAGAAAAGCAGTAGAAGCATGAGCAGAGCTCACCCAGGTTGCGGAATATCCTCACGTCGCGAAAGAGTGAGATCATACCTCGCACTGAAGAAAGTATTGGCTTCGAAGCACTCGATTTAATGTTAGAAGTGGAAATCTCTGGTAAGAAACGGATTTCCTGAGGACATTGTGTCAAGATCATATTCATTTTTGGGCAGTCATCAAGAACATTTTCCTCCCCATGCAGACGTTTAAAAGAGGTTCCTTGGAAGAGGAGGTCAATAGCTGTCTGTATGGAACCTGTAGGACTTCGGCCGAATCAACTTTGAAAAAAGGTTAGGAGTGAGCTGGTGGTGAGTAATGAATCAATAGTAGAGAGATTGGCTGTTCTAGTTGCGAAAGCGGCATGAGGGTGGCAATAAGACTGTATATGACGAGCCGCAGTCAATCGCACGTTCCAGGCCGGTGTACAGAGGATGTCGATATCGAGGCCAGCATGATAATTTAACGGTTATCTCTGGAGTTAGGCAGCGTGATGGTGCACTGGCAATAACAGGATATCGTGGACGTGGAAGTGAGGGCTAGCAATGTGATGCTTCGTAGCGAGAGAAGCTGTTGTCAAAGAGATAGGCAGATGAACGGCGATGATAATGAGGCAATGAGACAGGTGTTGATGGCGTGAGGAGAAGGAGAAGAAGGGGGAGAAGAAGGGGGAGAAGAAGAAGGAGGAGAGGGAGGAGAAGAAGGAGGAGGAACAAAAGATAGAAGGAGAGGGGCGTGCACGGGTGTGGCGCAACGCATCGCAACGGGCCCAAGCCGCCGAGAGTCACCGAGATTGAAGCGTTGAGCGTACAAGATTTCACAAAGCCGTGCCTGTTCTCACCACCACACAAATCCAGGGCGAGGCATGAGATGGCATTGCGGATTGCTATAGAAAGACTCCAGAAGATGCTCCTATATCGCACCTCGCTCAGGGACACGTGTGGGTCTTCCATCCACCTGGCCGACATGGCTTCAACTGGCTTCCAATCGCGGTAGAGGGGAAGGCCTAGGGGGGCCAGGACTGGCTTGTGGTGCCTCCCCTCGGGTAACCCCAGTGAGCCAGTAACGGAGAACCATGGTGTAGAGCCGCCTCAGTGTGGGGTATACACGCCCAGGACCCAGAGAGAGTATAGGTACCCGCCCAAGACCCAGAGGGGGTTGACACGCCCAAGACCCAGAGTGGTTTGGCCCAACCGCCTGCTCACGCAGCACCCCTCTGATGCTCGGCTTTCGGCCTTGCGGCTTGCAAATCAGCTCCGCCCTGAGAGTCACACTCTTGTGACTAGTACAGTAAGCACTGGATCGCCCACACTAGAAGAAACCGACTCCCCGCTCACAGAATTCGACACCACCGAGCATTGTAACCGCGAGAAACTGCTGCGTTGCACGCGCGACAGCTGGACACGATGCGCTTCGGGACCGAAAGTAGGAACTGAACACTTGTTGAGAGACAGGACAGCTAAATCTCAGTGGCAGAGAAACAAGAAGCCAGTGGCCTTGATTGGTCAAAGGAACCCACTCCGCCTCGACCGCAAAGTGAAGGAGAGTACGACGATGATCTGCATGTACCGTGTCCCTCGCATACCACGGAGAGGCGGCTGGTGAACAGGATTGACCTCCATGTCCTGCCATACCTCTGCATCCTTTACCTACTCGCATTCCTGGACCGGTCAGGGACTTCCTTTCGGGCTCAACAGGATTCTGCTAACAGGATCTGCAGAGTGAACATCTCCAATGCGAACATCTTCGGTCTATCCAAAGAGCTGGATCTACTCAGGGACAACAGGTACAATATCTGTTTGGTCATCTTCTTCGTGCCCTACGTTCTCTTCGAAATTCCCTCCAACGTGCTTCTCAAGAAGTTCAAGCCAAACGTATGGCTCTCCTTCTGCATGTTCATGTTTGGGCTCTGTACCATATGCCAAGGGCTAGTCAGCAACTATGCTGGCATCTTGACGACGAGATTTTTTCTAGGCCTTTTCGAGACAGGTAAGATCATGACTGCATGTGCTTGTAACGGCTGGTCCCGTTGATCCAACCTCTGCTAACGTCCAATTTTAGGCATGTTCCCAGGTATCAAAGTCCTCTTAACAGAAATCCTGGTCCTTTCCCTGCTGACATCGCATTAGGATGCTTTTACTTGATCGGCATGTGGTATCGTCGACATGAAGCGCAGCGACGCTACAGCTTTTTCTTCAGTAGTACCACCCTAGCGGGTGCCTTTGGAGGTCTTCTAGCATCAGCCATTGGAAAAATGGACGGCCTGCGTGGCTACCAAGGTTGGCGCTGGATCTTCATATTAGAAGGTCTATTGACATGCGTCGTCAGCTTTGCCTTCTTTTTCTTGATCCCAACATTTCCCGAGGACGCCAAATGGCTCACGCCAGAGGAACGTACCTATGTCTCAGCCCGCTTGAGACAGGACCAGGGCCGATCGGCTCTGGAGCGCAAGATCACGCTGAAAGATGTAGTCCAAGTTTTCAAGGACCCAAAGATCCTCATTGGAGGCTTCATGTACTTTGGCCTCATTGTCCCTGGTATATCTGAACCCGCCTTGTGCATGCTGTCAATTTGCTGACTTTCTCAGCGTATGGTTATGCCTACTTCTCGCCAGGCATCATCCAAAGTTATGGTTACAGCAGAATCCAGACTCAGCTTCACTCAGTGCCCCCATGGGCTGCAGCGTTTGGGTTCGCCATGCTCATTGCCTACTTGTCTGACAAGACGAAGCATCGATTCTTGTTTACGCTCGTTCCGATCTTTGTTGCCCTGGCTGGATTTGCGACATTGCTTGCTGTGCATAACAAGCAGAAGGTGCAATATGCCGCCTTGTTCCTTTGCGCGATGGGCGCCTACAGCGCGATGCCGGTCATTGTCTGCTGGTTCAATATGAATCTGGGAGGCCACCACAGGCGTGCGATCGGTTCGGCGTGGCAGGTTGGGTTTGGTAACATCGGCGGTAGGTTGTCTCGTCGAGGACTGGTGGAGCTATCGTTGCTAATAGTGCTGTAGGAATCATTGCTGTCTTTGCATTTCTGGCAAAGGATTCACCCAGGTATATTCCTGGATACAGTATCTGTCTCGCGTTCATCTGCCTCTCGGCATTGAGCTGTATAACTTACTTCCTCGCTTGCGCCTACCAGAACAGGCAGCGCGACCGGGCAGTTCGTGACATGAGCTTGACCGAATTCGAGAAGACAGAGCTGGGTGACATGAGCCCAGACTATCGGTACATGCTTTGAGAGTGCGAACACTTTCGGGTGTCAGTTCCTTTCTCATGTTTAAAAGCCGTAACTATGCTGCCTCATTAATGAAGACTCTAAACTATTGTTATTCTCATCTTGCAGACAGACAGAGTCCCTTACTGTCCATAGCCTTGAAACTTTTATCCAGATCCGCCCGCTCTTCGACACCCTCTGCAAGGGTGCGAAGGCTTAGAATGTTATGAACACTGTGTGGGTCACCCTCTTGGAATAAAACTCTTACTCCGAATCTTTCTGCCTTTCCCACACAACAACAACTCACAATCCACAACCCTCTCGAACGTCTGTTCAAGAGGCACTCAGAACCTCCTCCACTCCTTCTCAATTATACCCACCTAGAATTCACAAGCCTAGCTGTTGCAGTCCTTGCACTTGAAGACAGCAGCAGTAAACACTTGACGCAATCTGCGGTGCCTGCTCCGTACCCATCTATCATGGCTAACTACAGTGAGTTCCAACTCCATTCCTATGGGCGTGTCACTAAATTAACAATTGAAGAAGGTTCACACATCCCATCGGCAAAACGCAACCTTCCAATTGAAGGCGGCACTTACGAGTCGACCAACATTGACTCGCGGCCTTTCAAGCAATTGAAAGTCCTCAGCGCCCCAGAAGAAGCTTTCGAAGATGGTCCAGAGGGACTTGGAACTCCTGAAGGACTGCCGACTTCAGAAGACACGCCAGCTACTTCAACATCCGTGCCAACTCCGCAAGCCTCCATCGTACAGCAAATTGGACCGCCCGAGCCGGTGAAGAAATGGAAGAATCAATTCTATTTCGAACTAGCCAACGGCAGGTTATATGTCCAGTACTACAAACAGGGCAGGGACCGGAAAACTGTCGGAGGCTGGCGTCGCACACACTTGCCTCGGGAAGTCATGAACGAGATACTGCTGCAACTGCCCCCGAAGAGTTTCAAAGCAATATTCGTCGATCAAGGGAGGCTGCGATTGACTCTACAAGATACCAAGCTTGCACTTGACGACTCACTGGTGAGGGAGTTCTTGGCGAGGATAGGAGTACCATTGGATGCGCTCTTCTTCCCAAAGATGCCGAAGTACGCTCTCAAAGGTGCACTTGATCCGTTCGAAGTCCTCTGTGTTGTTATGGGCTGCGGCTGTCAATTATGTGGAGGCACCAAGATCCGAAATGTATGCTGGAGCTATCCGCTGCGCATATGCGACCACTGTCGCAAGAAGCACATCATCGAGGTATCTTGATACACGCTACTTACGAGGACGATCTGTACTAATATTCGCACAGTATCACGCTGCATCTGCGAAGCTCCAACAGGCTGGATTCGCTCATGCCGATCGAGTCGAGAAGGTTCTCGAATGCGTCCTGTACGTGTCATACAGTGGCGAGCGCTACTCTCTCAAGCGCCGACAGTACTGGGACGACGCCTTCGATGCATTGAATCAAGAATATCATGAGTTTGAAGCGAATGAAGGCATCGCCGGTACACCCACCTGGGATGACTGGTTCGACGGCAAGCAAGTGCGCCAGGGCACTCGTCTAGACTGCGCCAAAAAGATGGCGATATGGAACGGCACGGTCACAGAAACTCGTAGGGCGCAATGGGTTGCAGGACAAGCGCAGCGTATCTTGGACGTCAAGGCTCGAGTGGCAGCCATGCAACCACCTGTTCCCGACGATGTGTTGAAATGGTTTGCGCCATACCAGAACCAGCTCAGATGTTATTCGGGAACCTTGACGGATCGTGCTTGGAGCATCCTCGAAGACAAGATCAAGCGCGAGGCCAAGGCGAGGAGTATCGAGCATCGCACCTTCGACTATCTCGGTTCTCACACGATAACGAAGGAGCTTTTGCAATTGTGTCCCTCGTACCAGACCGAACTCGGCAAGCCCGACAACCTGACAGAAGGCGGGTGGGAAACACTATTTCGCAACATCAGGAGCGATGCAAAAAAGATCGTGAAAGGTGCTCTTGACGCACGACTCAATGCCATCCACAACATCACCCTTCCCGTCTTCGGACCCGCAACGGACTACCTCCTCCAGCACTCTCCAACCTGGGAAGACCAGCTCACCCTCTACAATCTAAGGGTCCTTCCCAAAACCCTGACAAACGAAGAAACACAAGCCATGGCATCCACAATCCAAACCCAAATAAACACCTACATCACAACCCAGACACGAGCACGCAATCGCACAGTCGCCACCGCCGTTTCCCTTCATTTCCCCTATATATCCCCAACCATACTGACTCACTGTCCCGCTTTTATCGCCCAATCGCGATACTGGCACCCCCTCTCCTTGCCCCACGTCCTCGAGCTCAACCAAATCCTCGATACCATCCTGCACGAATTCAACGCGCGGAACGGGCGCTTGGACACGGTTCGCCACGCTGTGGGCCTTCGCTCTTGTTTTCTCGTCACGGAGGCGGATTTGATGCAGTGTGCGGCGTGGAGGGCGCAGCTTGGGAATTGGACTGTGCTTGCGAGTCAGGTGGAGTTTGATGGGATTGTTGATGCTATTTTGAGGCAACTTGGTGAGGTGTGGGGGCTTGGTGAGGTGTGGGGGCTTGGTGAGGTGTGGGGGGTTTGGTGAGTGTGTGGGGAGACGAGCCTGAGTTTGTTCCTCTTGCTTAGAGTGCTTGGTGTGGTGTCGATGTGATGGTGGGGTTGTTGTTCGGAATTTTGCTACAGTATGCTGCATTTGTGCGGGTTTTTCTATTGCATTGGTCGTCTGCTCACCGGCGCTTTTGTATTGGCGGTACTAGCACAGAACCTCCTGTGGACTTGCAAAAAGTCGTAGTCACTCTTCTTACCAAAGATGATCTGGGGACACAGGAAACCATGGGAATTCCTTCCTCCATTGCTATAGAGCATACACGATAGATACTTCTATCAGACTGCCCCTTTTCAGATTTTCGGTTTTGTAGTACGCGTTACTGGCACAGAAACCTCTCTTCCATCGAATCTGCAAAAGATTATGCTCATAGTTGTAGGATGTCACCCACCTCTCGATCAGACGATCAGACGATCTGAGTATGCAAAAAATAAGAACAAGAATAGTAAAACCCCCTTCCACCAGTCCTTCAAAAGTACTTCCCCAATCTCGCCATCGCCTCACCATCACAATCCCCGACATCCACCAATCCCATCA
The DNA here is from genome assembly GCA_003689335.1 of Venturia asperata. NCBI lineage: Eukaryota > Fungi > Ascomycota > Dothideomycetes > Venturiales > Venturiaceae > Venturia > Venturia asperata. Next base: position 152,402 of record QWWL01000032.1, read on the forward strand.
CNCCAACTCCAAACCCCAACCTCACAAAACCCCGCCTAGCAATAACCAAATATCTCGAAGAAAGAACACATCCAAATCACGTTCCCAGCACCAACAACTAGCCCCGAAACGCAGTATTGGAAAAACCTACTTGAGGTGCCCAAGAGAGGCTATACATCGTTTCAATCTCGTTTCCCCTCGGACCATGCATCACGCCAATTTCCTCATCTCACGCGGTACGGATGGACTTCTGTGTTTGATTTGCTTGGGGTGATGAATACCTCTCCACGCGTGGAGTGTGCACTGTGGCGACCTGCATGTAGAAATTCTTGCGATTGAAGTTCGGGCCTGTAAGGCTGAGTGCGTGTGCCATTCCTGGGGGGGATGTTAGTGTGCTTTTTCTCGGGTGTTTTAGTATACTTAGCAGATAAGAAGTTCGCCTTAGAAAGGGATTTTGGGGAACTTTTATTTGTCATGCTGTTGTGGCATGTGATTTTGTTTGGGGGTTGTCTGTGCTTTGTTTCCACGAGGTAGACCTGATGCCGTGGCTGGGATTTCAAATAGCTGCCCACACTGCTATTATCTTAACGGAAACCAGGGGAAAGGAAGGGAGGGTCTGGTGATGAATGGAAGAAGGCTGAGGAATCGATGGGTAGATGTTTGGTAAGATGGTATTGCTAATGGTATACACAATAATAAAAAAAAATTCTATGAAGATCGAGTACGGGAATGTACGAGAAGCGAAAAGCTTGAGGATCTGGGAAGCACGTCCAGCACGCTTATCAAATCTCAAACGCCTTTTTTTATTCTTTCAAACCGAATCCAGGGAAAACTCATGTGCCAGACTCTCCAAGCACAATCGATCAGTAGTAAGCAACAATTGCCCTCTCAATCTGCATCGTGACCCTGCTGCCGAACAGCTTCCCAGCGGGCTGATTAAGCGTCGACTGCACACTCACAACAGCGTCTGCATACTCGTTGGCGCTATTCTCATGGTGTTTCAAAAGCCCAACGATGCCCTTCTTATCCCTGGCATTGATAGCAGGCTTGATGGCAATCCACTGGTCAACAGTCCGCTGTGTTATGAGCGCCATCTGTTCGATCGGTTGCAAGAGAGCTGTCGAATCGGAGACGGTGACCTTTGGGCTCGTACGGATATATCGGGCATCGGTTGAGAGGAGATCGGCTACTGCGTGGCCGGCTTTTTCGATGCGGGGCCAGCGGGAAACGACCTCCTCGGAGGACATTCGGGGAGTGATTGCCTTGAGCGAGTCGGCCAGCTCGTTGAGAGACTGCATGATGTTTTTCATCGAGGTTACGATGTTGGCAGATGTTGTAGGAGGGACTGGCGCTGCTAAGGTGGTGCCAGCGAGGCAGAGCAGTGTGGCCATACTGAAATGCATTTTGGGTTTGTGGTGGTATTCTGGCTCTTGGAAGGGTGTTTGTGGTCGTGATATCCCGCTCCAGAGCTACTGTGGTGATGTTTGCGGTTCTATATCATGGAAAGATTGATCGAAGAATTAGGAAGGGTGCCTGTCGAAAGATTGGAAGCTGATGATTGCTGTGTTGCTTGTTTGATCTCTCCTTTAAACGGGAGATCGTAATGACTTTATGCTCCTCAAGATACTTGTCCTCCTCGGTATATTGTAGAGTTCTATCATCTCAAGAGCCCCTGAGCCCTGGGTATGCATCTCCCACTTTCCCTACGGCCGATGTTGTTAAGGGTAGGTCGGTGGCCGTATAGCAGCCACGCCCAATCAGAACAGCGGGACACAAGGAGCATCGGGGAGTATAGTAGGGATATTCGGGGGCAGTAGTTTAGTAAAATGGAATCGGCAAAGAATGTGGTCATGCTCAACCTGATTCTTTGCTTGTGGGTGAAAGCTATTCTTCCTACCGAGACATGTGAAGCTTGCCGAGCTCAGTATTTTAGCAGCACGAATAGCGGTTCCATCTCTAGCGAGTCGCATTAATCTGGCGGGAGATTCACGCAACCGTGCGGATGCACGAACGGCTGTGAAAGCAATGGTCGTTGGTGGACAGGAGACTGGCTCTGGGGCAGTCTACCATGCTTTGCGGCATAAAACAACCGAGGAGGTCGAACCCAAAGCTTCCGAGGGCTCAAAGCGAGCCGTAATGAGATAATGATTATTTCCCGTCGTACGGACGGACTAGTACAGATGTTGTTGGATCATGAGTGGAGGATTGAGGAGGAGAAAATTTGTCCCGTCGGGTTGAGCGCGATCACGTGCAAGAAGGAACCACACCATATCTTCCACCAACCTTGAGAACGTTCTCTACTCGCTCACCACCGCAGCTACGAACAAGCTCCAGCGAATTCTCAGCATTTTTCATTCCAAATATACTCCAATAGCTCTTTGTTCAACCATATTACCCCAGAAGTTCTTCCACTGACCAGCAATAGCTCAACGTCAAACAGCCCCTAAGACATGATACAGGACGGGCCAACAGTTGCTCCCATGATTGCCTGGGAGTATCCGATCTCGCGGTCCACCATTCAGTATTTGTCAACGAGCTATCCCCAGGACCGAGGGTGTGTATTCGCACGTCCATTATTTGCGCGTATAGCACTTTCGACTTCACCACGGATCTTGCGTCGGACAAGCCCTCGGACAAACCCCCGACTGGTTCCATCAAAGCAGGGACTTTCATCGTGGGTCTTTTCACAACCGATTTTCGGGTTCCTGTCGATCTGGGTCCGTCGCGACCCTAGCTTCAAGCACATGAAAGCCTTACTCTGACTCAGTTTGTCAAACCACGCAATTTGTATTTGAGATACACATCTCGCTCGGGCTTTTTTGCGGAGACCCCGTTAACGTTTTTCCTCAGGATCTCGGTTGTGGGTTGTCCGTTTCTGTCCATGGGCTCGTATTCGAACATGGCGAGCCAGAACGCGGTCATCAGCACCCGCTCCAACTTTGCGAAGCGCATGCCGACTCCCGAGGGTTAGCGAAAGGCTGAATCATTTGAGCACGTAAGATTTACGACAAGGATGTCAGCAAGCATTTCATCCGAGCCATGCATACGGCGTTTTTGTGTGCTCTGCTCTTTCTGCCAGGTACCGAGACGTCCCACTTTTCTGGATTCTGGTAGATCTACCGATCATGATGAATTTCTGCTATGGCATAAGACAGAAAGGCTTCATCTGGAACCAAAGCGTCGCTGACTTTGGCGGCATGACCAGATATGTTTTTACGCAGCAATTTACCGACAGCTTGGAGCCTTATCTGTCCTTTAGACAGAAGTCAATGATGGGGAACTCGGTTTCTGTCGGCATGGAGAGGTAGCAAAGCTCCTCTACTAGAAGCAGAGTCGAATTTGCACAATGCTTTGCTGTGAAGGACTCGATCTGCTCTCAGACCCGTTGCTGCCATTTGGGATTCGCAGCAAGGTAGGTCAAGACCACCGAAGCATTGATGCCACTGTTCAACTGGCCTGCGAACATAGAGCCAATGATGACCTTTGTCCCACGGATATTTTTAACGCCATGGCCTTGGTCCAGCAGTACCTGCCTCGCATCCTCTGCCTTCCGTGCTTTCGCAACCCCGTCAAAGATCATATAGGGTTGTACCAGCATAATATTTTCTCACCACCCCACGAAACGGGAATCAGGGAAACATAATGGCTTTCGGGGTTCCCACCAACTCCATCATCCGATTGAGTCGCTTAGTTCCTTTAGCCAGTCTCGGGTCGTTAGCTACTTCTTTACATCCCACCATCGATTCACTCCTAATATAGGGCCTCCTTCTAGCACAAGAGTAGCGCCTTTGTCAGAAAAGGCTGGGCGCCATACCGTGGAGTGAATATGAAAGCGAGAAACTGCGAAAGCGATCGTGAGCGGCAAGCTGAACTGTCGCATTGGAAAAGCCATCTTTCAAGGTCTCATAGTCGAGCATTTATGAAATGCTGTTCAGGCGATATTCAGCTGCGGGGATTCTCACGCTTTGTAGCAGTTCACCTGGGCTGTCCAGCCATCAGGCTGGCAATGAGATCGTGGACCAAGACGGCTACATACATGGCTTCCGCCAAAACAAGGCGCGACTACGGCTGCAGTTGCTTTCCTCTGGAGTATATCAACTGACATATTCATGAACATTGGTTAGATCTCGTGGTTGTACAGATGGGGTGCAGGTCAGTTTGAAATCCAGTGCGCCCTACATACTGACATGATCCAGCCTTTCGCCATGTGGGTAGCGGCAGCCTCCGCCTAGAGGGTCCGGTCTCATGACGATCAGTCTTCGATCCTTTCCACTGTGCACAAGACTGCCGCTGTCGAGGTGTACTTGTCTCGTCTGCCATTGTCGCGTTCCCAGGACGTTCCATCATTGAGGCGGATAAATCTAGACAACTTTGAGCATATCCAGATCTGCGGTTTTTTAACTGATCAATTTGCATGATTTTAACGCTCTTAGCATGTCATGTAATGGGTGTAGTCGAAGTTGAAAAAATTGACGTCAATCAAACATAATATCGTAAAATGGTATATACGGCGAAGGAAACATCAAGAGCGAACAATCTACAGTTTAGCCTTTGGCTTCTCCTGCGCCAACATAGCTTCAGCAACGTTCTTCCTCTGAATCTTGCCTGTCGCGGTCTTGGGCATATTTTCCGTAAAGAAGACCTAGTCAAAGTTAGATTCTTCCCAATACTCAAGGACGCAAATGCTTAACGTACCTTCTTTGGGAGCTTGAATTTCGCCACCCGGTCCTTCATCCATTCTTTCAACTCCTCAGTGGTCAATTTAGCATCAGGCTTGAGCACGATTGCAAAAGCAACGTCCTGTCCATACATTTCATCCTCAATCGCGAAACTGACAGCCTCGCTCACTGCTGGATGTTGCGCAACGACGTTGTCCAATTCGATTGGACTGATCTTCTCACCACCTTTGTTAATCAATTCCTTGATGCGGCCGGTGATGAAGACGTAGCCATCCTTGTCCTTTTTGCCTTGATCGCCTGTTCTGAAGAAACCCCCCTTTGTGAATGAGGACTCGTTTGCGGACGGATTATTCAGGTAGCCTTTGGTGACATTCTCGCCACGGATGGAAATCTCGCCCTCAGCGCCTTGTGGGACTTCATCGCCCTCAGCGTTTAAGATCTTGACCTCAACGCCTTGTCCGACACCTACACTTCCAGGTTGTCGCTTTCCCACCGATGGCAAGGGATTGGAAGTCATTTGATGAGCTGCCTCTGTCATCGCGTATGCCTCAAGCACCGGAGCGTTGAATGCCTTTTCCAGCTCGTGAAAGACCTTTGGACTCAAGGGACTCGAGCAACTCCGTATGAATCTTATCTCAGGCTTTGGACTCGGTGGCGCGCTTTTGAGTAGAATTTGATGCATGGTTGGAACAGCAGTGTACCAATTGGCCTTGTGAGTAGTGAAGTCGGGCCAGAATTCGGACGCTGAGAATTTCTGAGGGACGATAACGGAGCCGTGCGAGGCAAGAGGTGCGAGGAAGCCAGCGAGAAGCCCGTGGACATGGAAGAGTGGCATTACAAGATACGTCCGATCTGATGGAGTCAACTGGTACGTCTGCTGAATGTTCTTCATGGTTCTGGTAAGGTTGCGATGAGTCAAAGGAACAGCCTTCGGTCTGCCTGTGGTGCCCGATGTATGCAATACGAGAGCAACATCATCAGCCTGAGCCTGCCCGACTTCCTTGTTGCCCTTTCCAGCCAGTTTGCCCTCGTCTTTCACATCCAGAACCACCTCTTGTCCATTCCAGTAGCACTCTGCTATCGCAGCTTGGTATTTCCGGGCAGCTCGAACGGCGGCCGCATCTTGAGCGTATGCTCCTCTAGGTACAAGGACAAGGGAAGAAGTCAGGTCATCAATGTAGAATTCGAATTCAGATTGCTTGTAGGCGGGGTTTAGCGGAGCTGCGATTCTGGATTACGAGATTAGCTTAGGCTTTCCTAATAGAGTAAGAGGCTGATGCATACGCTCTCTGCCATCCTGCAGCTAAAAAGGATACCTGGAGGGCATTAAACTATGTCCAAGAGCCTTCTTTTTGGAAAGCGATCGGCCTCTTACTATGAATTCGAAGCTGTTTGGTAGAGCTATAGATACCGCCGATCCATGCGAGATGCCGAGCTGAGCAAGTTTGTGTTGGAACGAGCTTATGTGGGTAGTCAGTTGCGTGAAGGAGATGGTCAGGGCAGGGCTTTTGGGTATGATAACTGCGGTAGAATCCGACTGTTTGGGGAACGAATTGGAGAGAGTCGACATGACGGATATATGTATATGAGACGAAAAATGGGCGCTCCAGAACCGTTGTTGAGATGAAACTTGGTCTAGAAGATTGATAGAACCATTGACCCTATTAAAGAGGTTGATATGCGTACACTGTCAAGTATTCGTGTAGCTAGGAGAAACGTGAAAAATTGGTTGATGGCCGCGGGCGGGCCCGTAGAATAGTTCGTGATGCAATATATCGCTTGATCACGAAGCCGGAAAAAAAGCAAAACACGTGAGGTGTATGGAGGTCAGAACGAGCTCCAAATTCTCGTGGGAAAGAGACGAGGAAGTAATCACTGCAGGGATTTCATGAGCGAAAAAATCAAAGGGAGCAATATGAACGTAAAGCTCAGGATCACCGACTTTGAGCAAGCTTTGTGTCACTTTTCGAGAAATCTTAAATCGAAGTCACTTCTAACAATATCTCCAATCACGCCAACCGCAAAGCTCCTGTAAAAGATCTTCACTTTCCGAATTTGTACTCGGTACTTTCATCCACTTGCTACTAGTATATACTACCCGGTGGTACTCTAAACAATCGACGAACCGTTCCACGTCGCTCGACGGCCAAAGTACTTTCTGCGTCCCTGGACTTGCTCCGACCCAAAGAAGGCATCGTCAGATTGGCGGAAACGAGCATGATGTCGATACAGCTGCACCGCTAGGCTTCCGGACTGACTGTCGTGTACCATTTCAAGGATTGGGGACCCGATGCTTGCTGCTGAGGTACTACAAAGTCTCCAGATCCACACAAAGTATACTCCCGTTCGCGTGTCGACCTTGGGAGAATCGGATATCGAACAGTCGCTCTCCAAGCACAGAAACAGCGGGAATATGGTGGAAATGAGTGCCGAATAATCCGCACACCAAAGCAAAGCCAAACCCAGAGAATCTAGGAGTGCGAGGAAGCAGGACACACATTCTCCTCATCTGGTTTGGAGACGCGATGCCCCCATCGCTTTTCTGGTTAGGAGACTCCAGGGATTTTGATGAGAAATTCAAGCCACCAAAGCAAAATCGGTGCTTTCGACCAATCATGAGCCACAATCTTTTACCCGTCCTTCCCCATATTTCTATTTCCAGAACCTCCCTCTTGGTTCAACTTCTCATTCTCTCTTCCGCTCCTTTTAAGCGGCTTCTTGAGCGTGTTCTCAGGTGCAGCAAATGTTGAATCAATATGATCTCGTCTCACAACTGCCCCTCATCAATGTTGAACACCGCTCGACAAGTCCGGAACCGCAAGGTCGCGAGGATTATCATTTCATACCAAGCACGGTCCTGAATCTGCAAACGCCTCATTCCCGAAATGCACGGTCACAATAGCGCGTTGGCGCGCTGGAAACGATGTTTCGCTCTCGGGAAATCCTCCCATAACCTTCGCTGACCCCTTCTTGTGCTATCGATTGTTTTCTGCTCCTTCTCCACCTTTCAATTCGATATCGAATCCTTCACTCGTTCAGGTTCTTTTTAAGCTTCGTCTCTATACCCATTTGATTGCATTAACTTCACGCCTAATACAAGATGCGCTCCTCTGTTGGTCTCCTCCTTGTCGCCGCTGGCATCGTATCTGCTGCCACTACTACGACGACGAGTGCTGCTGCTACTTCTACGTCGGGTTGTGCAGCTCAAAGGTAGCCATCTGTCAAGAAACGCTGATGTATCGCGATTGAGATTTTAATCCTGATCAGTGTTTTCGATCTATGCATCCAGTCCACCACGGATATTCTCAACACTTGCACGCCAGCCGACTACATATGCATGTGCCAGAAGCAATCCGCGGTCTTGCAGTATGTGCAGTATCGATATAACGAAAATGCAAGGGGACTAATGGATCGCAGATGCTATGACACTTGCCCGAACGACCCCTTGGCCTCGTCAGCCAAAGGCACAAACGCCTCATATTGCCAGGCTGCTGCTCAGTATGTTCACCACATTTTTGTATCCTCTCTTACATATAGTTACTCGATTATACCGGGATCAGATGCTGATCTCCATCTAGACAATCCTCAGCCTCAATCTCGGCGTCCGGCACTCCTACCGTCGTCTCATCCACCATGCGAACAACGAGCACAGCATCCACTACTACTGGAACCGTATCCGCAGCATCAGCCGCGTCTTCATCCGCGAAAGCTTCCAGCACCGGTGCCGCCACAAACATGTACGCGCCAGTCGGTGGTCTCGCAGCCGTCGCTCTCGGCGTCGTTGGACTTCTATAATCTAGACTCGAAGATTCTTGGGGCAAAATTTTGCAGCGCTTGGATACATTGCAGCGCGAAGTCACCAGGACAACAACCATTACTTTCAAGCGGGTGTCAGCGGGAGGACAAGGGAGAGAAAAGCGGGCTGGTTGTGGTACTTGCATATACTAATTCAGAATACCTTTCGCATGTCAGACGATCGAATCCTCAGTGCATGGAGGAAGAGCCGTTGGATGTCGCCTCGTCGCGTTTTTGTCGTTTTTGATTCAATTTAAAATGAATATGATCCCGCGACTGAATCAGGTGCGACGCTTGGCCACTGACCAGCCGAGATCTCTCAGTTTTCTGATCGGGCGTCTTGGCCGCATTACTCTATGTACACTGCTTGCGCAATCATGTTCTAGCCTCAGTCTTTGCCTTTGCCTTTGCCTTTGCCACTTGACGGAGTTTTGCACAACACGATAGGAGTGCGCCGGTCAGCTGCTATACAGAATGTGCTCCGCCTCGGAAATATTGTACCCAATGCAGACGTACCTAGCCAATTGTACTTGGACCCTACCATCACAGAACAATGGACTGCAGCCCTAATTGTCTCTCCAGAAGACAGCTTACCTTGCTAACAAACGGAACTGCTGGCAGTTTTCCAGGCGCGAATAATTCCGTGCGATCCGTACCTCTCCTACCATCTCTGAACCGACACCTAGCAAATCAACGCTTGGTTACCCCACCATCTGCCTCATTTTCAACCGTCGGTGGCTGGACGCTTGTCACGCACCATCTCCATCATGACCCCAGGATTTCTGTCTTTTCATTTCTTTGCCTGCCGAGTGGCTGGCCTGCCATGCCGGTCTAGTGATTTTCGGTCCCTCTTTTTTTGCATCATAGCTGAGGAGGAACCCAACCGTTTGGTGCTCCGCATCGCCTTACTTTCCCAACTTCTGGTTCCTCGATTCCTGTCTTAACTGTCTTACCATTCTTTCATCCTTGCCTTCCGACAGGTTGATGTCACGGCCTATTAGCTTGATTTGTCGCCGGCGATGTGTTCGAATTTGTTGTCAACGATCCGTTATCCTCTTCTGCCTTTGTGACGATTCGAAGAGGTGGTGCAAGGTACGCGACTAGATCATGGTATCGACGCTCTGGAAGGGAAACAAAACGTGTTGGTGAAACGGAATGGCGGATCTTTCTTCGCACCATCCTTCGCGAGGACCGGCCGTTCTGGTCGTGACGGTCGTCATGATGGTGCTGGCGACAATTTTTGTGCTGTTGAGGATGGTATCGAGGATCGGGATTGTGAAAAGAGTTACCTTGGACGACTATTTCATGATGTTGGCTTGGGTGAGTGAGGATGACTGAGGGGATATTGGCTGCTGGACTGACTGTGATAGGTCATTGCATTTGGATTATCTTTTGCGATTTGCTATGGTACCAAGTATGGCCTAGGAAGGCATCAAGTCGATATACCCTCAGACTGGAATACACCGCTGAAGAAATCGGAATATGTCTTTTCGGTTCTATACGTGCGTCTCGGGCATTTCCTGAATAGGTAATTACTGACTCGTCAACAGAACCCAGCATTAATGGCCACGAAAACCTCGATCCTATTGTTCTACCTCAACCTATCAAAATCCGAAAAGATCTTTCGATGGGCGACGCTTGCTACCTTGTCTGTGGTCAACTTAGCTGGTATAGCACTGACTTTTCTGAACGCTTTCCAATGTAGTCCGGTCGGCGCGGCTTTCAAGACTCCTGTCCCGGCTCAGGATCACTGCCAATACGTAGTCGTCCTCTACCTCTCTTCAGCACCCGTCAACATCATAACCGATCTCGCGATCCTGTTTCTTCCCATGCCAATCCTAACCGGCATGCGCCTTCCGACGAAACAAAAGATCATCCTGATCATCACGTTTGGTTTCGGTCTCTTCGTGGCAGTGGTGGATGTTATCCGCATCGTCTACCTCCAAGACGCCGCAACAGCCAGACTAGCCAAAGTCCAAAGCAACAGCGGCAGCAACGCAGAATCAGACTCTCGAAACACTACGGACGTCCCATGGTATTCATCTTTATCCTACATGTGGTCAGCCGTCGAAGTGACAGTAGGAATCATGTGCGCCAACGTCCCAGGCATGAAACCACTCGTAAGCCGCTTCATGCCCCAAATGCTCCGAGATCTGAACCGCACCTTTTCCAGTCCGGAGGAAAGCAAAATCGACACGGATGATATGGCTGCTGCGCATCGAGTTCCCTCGCTCCCGGAGTCAACCCACCACAATAATGCAAAAGAAGCAGTCGAAACACATGATTTCTCCCGCTCCGAAGCTTCGGAAGAAGGAGGGATGAACATGGTCGATTTCTTAACAACACCTTCAATGACCGACTTCCCAAAATGCCAAAAAACCCAAACAGCACTGACAAACACAACTCGCCACACCAAAGCCGCCACGCCAACTTTCTTCGATTTCGTGAACATCAAGAGAAGGAAAAGTATGGTGCAAATGACAGCAAAAGAATCGCTCTTCCCAAACGCGATGGTCACGATCTTGTTCCTGGTATGGGGCATAGCCTACGGCTTCCTCGACACACTTAACGACCAATTTCAAATCGCGGCGAAAATGACTCCGGCACAGAAGCTTGGGATACACTCCGCTTATTACTCGGCTTACCTTGTTGGGACCCTGACGTTTGGAAGGTTAGTGTTGAAGCACTGGGGGTTCAAAGCTTGTTACATGGTCGGACTTTGCATTTACGCCTGCGGCACGTTGATCTTCTGGCCCTCGGCGGTTCTGACATCGTTCCCGGCCTTCCTGGTCTCCAATTTCATTGTTGGTCTCGGTCTCTCGACGCTCGAAATCGCGGCGAACCCGTTCGTTGCGCTCTGTGGCCCACCGGAGTATATGGAGATACGTCTTAACCTATCACAGGGCGTGCAGGCAATCGGATCTGTCGTCTCGCCTTTGCTCGCCCAAAGAGTGTTGTTTAAAAATGTGACGGGGAAAACGGGGAGTTTGATCGATGTGCAATGGACCTACCTTGCGATCGCACTCTTCACGATCTTGCTAGCAGTGGCATATTACTACGTCCCGCTCCCCGAAGCCACAGACCAGGACCTCGAAGACAGCGCCGAACGAGCCGATTTCGCCAATTTAGCAGAAATAAATGGCGTAAGGTTAATATGGATAACCCTCGCCCTGGGCATCTTCGCTCAATTCTGGTAAGCCCCCAGTTCCTTCCCGACCAGAAACCAAGCACATCACCCTGCCTCTCACAAAGCCAAAAAAAAACTAACACACCACCCCAGCTACGTAGGCGCCCAAGAAGCAATCTCCACCACCTTCGACAGATACACGGGGGAAGCTTTCGACTCCCCAATAACCACTTCCACTTGGGCCGCAATAGGCCACACCTGCTTCGCCCTCGGCCGCTTCTTCGCAGCAACCCTCTCCTACCTTTTCTCCCGCTACGGTCTCCAACCCCGCCACCTTCTCCTCTTCTTCCTCCTCGCCTCAACCTCCCTCTCCATCGTCGCCATGCACTACAGCGGCACCGCGCCCCAAATTGTCCTCATGCTCCTCTATTTCGTCGAGGGGCCAGTATTTAGTCTCATCTTTGCGAATTGTCTGAGGGGACTGGGTAGGTGGACGAAAGATGGGAGTGCGTTGCTCACGGCTGCTATTTCGGGCGGAGCGGCGTGGCCCCCGGTTATGTATGGTGCTGCTAGGAGCGGACGTGGTGGGTATCAGTTCGCTTATTGTGTTGTTGCTGCTGCGATGGGGGTAGGGATCTTGCTACCTGTGTGGCAGAATTTCGTGCCGGCGGCGAGGAGGATTTCGGATCCGGTTCCCAAGATGCAGAATGACGGTGGTGAATCAAGAGGGAGTAGTGGGAGTAACGAGATCAGCAACAACTTTGGTTTGTTCAAGAGAAAAACTAGGACGCAGCATGTGGAGCGAGCTGGGTCTAACATTTCTTCCTCCCACGAGCGGGACGACAGGCTTGGACGAGTGGATACTCGGGAGAGTGATATGAATACCGTCACTCTGGGAAAAGCGAGTTCGGAATTGTAGTCTGTGTTGAAGAAGAGGAATTGTTTGTGTATATAACGACCGATGATGATCTGGATGAGCTTTGTTTAGTTGTTTTTAGATACCCCGAACTTCGCTGCCTGTCACCCGGCCATTTCACGTACTCACTTTTTCCGTTTGCGCGCTGTTCTCTTCTGTGGTTGATTGAGAGGTGTTGTAAAAAGAACATTCTTAGACGTGATAAGAAAGTGCTGCAATACAATACCAAATCGATTTGAATCGTTTGATTCGGAGTTAAAAGAATTGCTCTCTGAACAGGAATTGACAAACCTGACGTGAGCTGCCAGCATCAACAGAAAGACCTCGAATTATCTGTCTTCGGGCGTGCGTTAAAAAGATGTCCGCCACGAGACAAGCCAATGCCTGCCTGTCATCGCGATGGTCACCGCGCTGCAATATCACCACAGTATATTGTGTAAATACCCATGCAGAGATCGAGTTCGCGAACTTGTTGTCCGTGCCTTCTCAGAACTTCACAACAACAAACAACAAGGTAGAAGCCGATATATCGATGCCGGGGTTCGCCGAGATACTCAATTGATCCTGCCGTGCTGGTCGGGTAGAGAACAGTAGGGGTGAAAATACCCGCTGACGGCATATCCGACGCCCGTGCCCGACTGCCAGAAAACTGGGTTGCGCGACACTTTCCGACATGCGGCTGGATCTAGATTCTCAGGATGTGGAGACCACAAGACGAGTGCCTTCGCCATGTTTTGGCTACGCGTGAATGTCACCAGACACAATCTTCGACTCGGTAAGTACTTCCAAAAGGAGGTTGAGATGTACCAAATTTGTCCTTGAACTTGCCAGGGTTTCTTTAGAACTGTAGTGGTATCGACGACTCCAAGGCAATTGGAGTCTTCGCCCTTGCCGTAGTGTATTTAATGAGCAAATATGAAGTAGTTGCCTGCCACTCCTTGGCAACAATTCCAAGGCTGAGCCTGAGCTGCCCCGACGTCAACATGACGTAGCTAACACCCTCTGCGACCAAACAGTCCACGGGTTCCATCTCTACAAAACCTCAATCCCTCCCACCTCTACATCACCATTTCAACCACGACAATAGACACTTCTCCTCAAGCAACCTTCCCAATCAAACCGAAGCAATCATAATGTCTCTCCACTGTAAGTTCACCATCTGTTCATGTTCGGCGCCCACTGCAGCGATTGTCACACACGCTCTACCCCGCAAGGTTATTCGGAAGCTCAGCTACCATGGCCATGAACACTTTTGAAATCGAAAGTTGGTTACGCTGGGTATCAGGTTTATTTTCAATCTGCTGGTCACGGCACTTGTTTACGATCCTTCGTCTTGAGCCGGGTGATACCATCAAGAGTTTGGGAATGATCTTGCCTCATGTATCTGCTGCCGAGGGTTTGAACTCGAGCTTCCAGCTTCCAGCTTCAAGCTATGGACAACGCGGGATATTCTTCCGCTTTGGTCTTGGACGATTAAATCGCGATATGCTGCACAATTCGAATTCTCAACCGCCATCCAAACACCCTCCCTCTTTCAGCCACTAACACCCTTCCAGACCTTCCACCAGTCAAGCCATCGGCCATTGCCCTTGGCACCATCTTCAACCATGCCGCTTCCCTCGCCGTGATGGCTCCTCTTTTCGGCGAAACCTACAACCGCGCACAATCCGCCAACACTAAGGAGGAGTTCTTCAAGTCGAAGGAGGCTGCTACAGCTGCTGCAACCTGGGGCTCTTCCCTCGTCGGCTCTGCCATTCAGTCATATGGTGTTGGTGCTCTCATCAACGCCACTGGCACTCTCAGCTACAAGGGCGCCGCATACCTTGGTTCTTTGATCTTCTTCGCCAGCTCCGCTCCTGCTGTACGTATTTCAATTGCAACGCATATGTCAGCGGCTAATTTCTTATAGCTCGTCTCTCAGATCGTCACTGAAAAGCGACCGCTTGACACTATTGCTGTCGGTGCCGTCGCTCGTGTCTTCGAGACTGTCGGCCTCAGCTTGTTCCTCACCTACTGGGGTACCCGCACCAACCCTTTCGACTAAGCGTTTCGTTTGGTGACTACGGTGGATAGATTTCACCTTCCAGAAGCAAAATAGGCGTTAAAATGTGTACTTATAGCATGGACCGGACATGGGGCTTTTGACAAGAGCCGTGAGCCCCGATGGAACAATGATCAATACCAATAAGAACCAATAATCTTTGATAACGTTTGCCATGATGACAATTTGCATGTTGCTCAAATTCCTATCGCCTAAATTTTGCTTCCTACCATTCAATTGTTGTTAATTCGATATCACGATAACGTAACGCTGGGCTATATTGCAATCCTTTGCATATTGTCGGGCAGGAAAAACCAGTTGTTCATGAGTGACTAAAACTAGAAGTCATATTGTCGCACTACTATTCAAGTTAAATTTCGGAAAAAAGAAAGGAAAAAGTCCTTCAGCTCGACTGCGTAGGGAGTGGTCTGAGGACTGAACAGAGTGTGGAACTTGACGCGTATGCTCGATAGGAAACAAATTGTCGCAAATCTGGTCTGAAGTTGGAATGAGAGGCTCCCTGCTAATTTAGTGACGGGTTTTGAATTTATAGAAATTACGGTATAGAATCCTACCTGGATGATCTGGGGATTCGACGGGTATACTAGTGATTGAAGTTGCTAGACTGCTCTCACTTCATTGTTGTGTGAGGATTCCGTCAAATGCGGGAGCTCGATATGGGAGGGAGGGAGGTAAGAGACGTCGCCCGATCGTGCAAGAAATCGATAAAGTTTCAGCATGGTACAAAAGCGAGAAGAGGGAGTCCAGAAAGCAATGCTTATTCCCCCTTGTGGCTTTTGGCCATCATGGGTAACCACTATTCGTGACTTCATCTCCGCTGTAAGTCTCTTGTATACATGGTCGCTATCAAGTATCAACCGCCCAACGCCTTACCGCTATGCAATTTCTCAAATAGAAGCGAAGCCAAATACTCTGAACCCAAAGTGCCCTATTTGACTATCAGTGCCGATGAAGGTACCATGCCAGCCTCCTTCAGTGACAGTCCAAAGTCGGTACTGTCGAATACCTTTTTTGGGAAGTTCTGCGTGAAGCTTGTGACCTCCGTTCCATTCTCCTCGGTGATTGCGTGGGCGACTTCGAAGAGCGTTGTCTCGACGGGGAAGGACTTGGTGATGGTGCCGTTGGCCGTCGTCAGTCGTAGCCGAGTCTCCTTGTAGTCTGCGGCAGCCTTTGGTGCTGAGGGCGCAGAAACCGTCTCCAAAGGCATGGTGTAGGTACCGGCTCGCTGGGCCTTCTCCATCGCAGCCTTCTTCTTCCGATCCTCCTTGTCCTGTGCGATCTGGGCGAGAATCTTCTGCTTCTGGCGCTCATCCTCTTTCTTCTCCCGTCGCTTCTTCTCCGCCTCTTTGATCTGCTCTGCTTTCATGAGGTTCTCCTTGATATCGGCGCCCTCTTTTGTCGACTTCATGCGGATCTTCTCGTTATTCTTGCGGTCGATCTTCTCTTGCTCCGATTCCTTGGCTCGCTTCTCGGCCAACTTCTGCTTGAGCTCTTCCAGTTTGGCCTTCTTCTCCTCTTCCGTCAAGGGTTTGATCTCCTCGGTGGATTCGGCGAAGTCTTGGTGTTGAGTCTTGGATGCGTGCCACTCAGCCTGCGCTACACTGCGAAACTTCTTGTCACACTCGTTGCAGACCAGGGACTTTGCCTCCTCGCCGGCTTTGAGCTCTGGCATTTCGGATGACGCCTCGGCATCTTCAGCATTGATCTGCTCGACGGTTTTGTTGGCGTTCTTCTCCAGCCAGTCAAGCGCTTGTTGTACTGTCATGTCATCAATATGGGTATTCAGAGGAGCACTAGAGTATACTAACGGCCGCCAGCTTTCTTAAGGGCAATCTTGGCTTTCTCTTGATCGAAGCCGAATTCGACGAGTTGTTCAAGGTCGGAAGCCATAATTGTAGTAGTATGATTTCAAAATTCAGGTGATTGAGTGATGTGTAGAGAACAAGGGCGGGGGAGGAGGTTTATATAGCTTGTCGAAGCCTAGAACTGAAGGCAAAGGAAGACTGCTGTGTCGGACTGAGCAAACACTTCGTTGTGTCTTGGAATTTACAGGGAACACTTCGTTGTGTCTTGTAGTTTATAGAAAATTAATGTCTGGCCCGAAATTATGGAACACGCGACTGTGTACATCATTGTGGTGCTGCCCGGATTGTTTGGTGGCGATCATACCAAGAAGCGTTCCGGCGTCAATGAATCAGTCGTCACTGGTCTTCCGTATGAGATGGGGCCACCTACTCCAATCTACCTACAACTACATGCAAACTTCTATCCTCCTGCTGCCACCACCGACCTGTACAGTTTCCCCAACACCTGCGGATTGTGCAAGCTATCTCTCGGATCCTTCAGCGCATCGCAGTCCCAGAATTCGCCTGAGCGCATACCGGTACCTAGCCTGAACACAGCATCGCCTATCGCCACCACCAAACCAACCTCCGGGCATTAAAACACCTCCCAAACCAACAATGTCTGTCGAGCTTGATCCCCCAGAGCTTGCCTTCAAGCGTAGGTGTCATCCCTGTTGGCTATCTGTTGGCGAGACTTCCATACTGACAGAATCACTTCAGGTCCGTTCAACCGCGAGGTCTCCCAGATCTTGCGCCTCCGCAACCCTCATAGCGACCCTGTCGGGTTCAAGGTATGTCTACGAAGCTTACGAAGCCAATCGCATACGATTGCTAATGCTACTGTGTCAGGTCAAAACCACTGCACCGAAGCAGTACGTCACACTTGCCTGCAGTCATGTCTAGACCTATAAATTGGAATGCTTTCTGACATGCTGTTTTCAGATATTGCGTGAGACCAAACTCGGGACGCATCGATCCTGGAGGAGAAGTCGAGGTTTCTGGTAGGGTGGAATGATGATGACATACTGGATCGCAGGCTAACTTGCGTGCAGTTCTCCTCCAGGCCATGAAAGAGGATCCCGCTCCGGATGCCAAATGCCGCGACAAGTTCCTAGTCCAATCTGTCTCCATCACCGCTGAAGCCGACTTCGCCAACGTTTCAGCCTTGGTATGATAGCCGCTGTCGCGTGCATGTCGCATTACTAATACAGTTGGCAGTGGACACACATAGAACAGACCAACAAAGCCTCTATCCAAGAAAAGAAAATCCGCGTTGTTTTCCTGCCCGCAGATGCTCAGACTCCAGCCAGGACCAATGGAGCAAGCCACAGCCTGGAAACTCCATCCCGACAGTCCCCTTCTCCCTCTACAAGTACCCCATACCTTGCCTCTTCACAGGGTCCTACATCAAGCTTCGAAGACAAACCATCGGACAACAGAAGCCTCCAAGACGCTGTGAACTCAGCTTCAAACCCAGCCACGGGGGGCGTCGCGGCTACCGTGGCAAGTGCCATCCCATCGCAAGACGACTTCAAGGCACAGCTTGCAGCAGCCAATGAGCAGGTCGCGAAATTGACCAGTCAGTTGAAGGAACAAGGCGAATTGAGACAGCGAAAAGGCGTACAGGCACTGGAGGAGAAAGGCTATCCAAAGGCAGCACAAGCTCTGGCGCATCCCAATCAAGCTGCTGGCGTTCCATTGCAATATGTGGCTCTGCTGTGCTTTGTCTTCTTCATGATTGCCTTCCTCTTCTTCTGAATCTAGGTCGCAGCAGTAGTCGAGACGATATCGTGGGATAGAGCAGCTGTCGAGGGAGACGT
Source organism: Venturia asperata (assembly GCA_003689335.1). Taxonomy (NCBI): domain Eukaryota; kingdom Fungi; phylum Ascomycota; class Dothideomycetes; order Venturiales; family Venturiaceae; genus Venturia; species Venturia asperata. The sequence continues at coordinate 170,624 of QWWL01000032.1, forward strand.
GACGGGAAAGGGTTGCAAGAAGCAGAATTCGGCTTTACTTGACAGGAGTCCGGGGTTCTTGAGCGTGATATCATTTCTCTGGCCTCATCTTTTGTTCCTTGACACTTTGACACAGGTACAGTGGACAATGGTTGTCGAAGGACGGCCTTGGATATCGAGGCGATTGTATGGACTCACCATTGATTGACCGACGCTATTCAAGTTTTGGAAGCGTAGGAGAAGAGCCTGTGTGTGTCGTAGGGTGATTAGGAATGCAGGAGTTTATTATACCATACGCTGAATCAGTAGTAATATACAAGATGACCAAGAGCCAGCCAGTGATCTGTAATTGCAAGTAACAATCCAAGGGGCACGATTCTTCAAGCTGGCGCCGAAGAGTTGGGCGGCTGGATTCGGACTTCCCCTTCCTAAATTAACCGACGTATCGTGAACACCCTGTTGGTACTCGCGCAAAACAAAGCGCAGAGTCCCCGATTTTAATAAAGACGCATACACACACCATGTCGACTACTTACACTTCTAAGTTCCCAACAAACCCGACGCTCGTCAAAATGGCCGTCCCTGCTTTCTCTGATGTCGCGAAGCCCGCAAATGATGTGAGTTCTGCCAACTGCCTTGGGCTCCGCAATTGAACAAAGAGCGCCTATGCTAATACACTGCTTGCCAGATCATCAACAAAGACTTCTACCATGCCACCGCCGGTAATCCGCCCCGCGCAACCGAACACCCGTGTCGAACATTTTGCTGATACACAATAGCTGCGCTGGACGTGAAGCTCAAGGCTCCAGATGGATTGGCCGTCAATGTCAAGGGCGTCTCTCCCCACGATGGCGATATTACCGGCGCTGTAAGACACTCAATTGGCATTCACAGAGAAATCGCTAATGCCGAGCGTAGTTCGAGGCAAAGAAGGTCATCAGCAAGGGTATGTCGAATACCAAGTTCTGTTACATGGTCAATATCGACTCTCAAGACGTGGGCGGTGCTCTCCAAATATCAATCCCATCCGCAATGGCTAAGATTGGACGTATGAAGAGGCTACAAGGCTCCCTTTCTTTCGCTTGAAAACGACCCTGCTAAGACATTGGGATTGACTAGGAATTACCGTCACTGAGACATGGACGACCAAGAACTTGATCAACACCAAGCTCGAGCTTGAAGACACGATCGCCGCTGGCCTCAAGGCCGAATTCCTCGGCGCTTTCTCCACCAAGAAGGGCCCGCAAGCCCAGAAGCTTTCGCTCTACTTCAAGCAGGGTGCCTTCAATTCCCGCGCCTTCTTCAACTACAACCCAACGAGCGGGAATGTGGACGCAACCGTTGATGGTGTTGTCGCTCACGAGGGATTCGTCGTTGGTGGTGAGGCTGGTTACGATGTCCAGAAGGCTGCTTTGACCCGCTACTCCGCCGCCCTCGGATACTCGACCGTTCAGTTCTCCGGTGCCGTCACCGCTACCAACAACCTGAGCGTCTTCGCTGCGTCCTACTACCACAAGGTCAACTCGTCGGTCGAGGCCGGTGTCAAGGCTGCATACGACACAAAGTCGGCATCCACCGTCGGTCTCGAGATTGCGAGCAAATACAAGATCGACCCCGCTACTTTTGCAAAGGTAAATTCCTACAGAAAAATGCAGCCGATCGCTCTAACAGTTTGGAACAGGCCAAGATCAGCGACCGCGGCATCCTCTCCCTCGCATACAACACCAAAATCAACCAGGGCTTCACCTTCGGCATTGGTGCTTCGCTCGATACCCAGAAGCTCAACGAGGCCAGCCACAAGATTGGCACCTCCTTCACCTTTGAGGGTTAGACATTCTACACGCGGTCTGCTGAGAGATGGAGTGATTTGGGTGTGCGAAAATAGGATGGAGATGGGGCGGTGTGGGTAGACTTTTTGTAGAATACTAGAAGCGAGACTCACATATTCTGAAAGCGAATCTCTTTTCTATCACTATACACTCGGTGTGCGGTTTCTATTTTGTGAAGTTTTGTGGCTCGTTGAGGATAAACCATGGTCTTGTTGACGGGGGGTTAGTCTACTGACTCTACTAAAAATTGACAATTTATATGTCGGCAGGTACTTCCAGTGGCCAAGTCTGTCGAACACAAGTAAAGATGATGGGTTCATTGGGTGTGCAGTTCATGCTTTCATCTGGGTTCACGACTACTTATATGATATTCATTTCTCGTGCTACAGAAGGTGGCACAGATATATCCTTTACAGTACTCCCGTTTCACCAAGTAGATACACGATCGTGGTTTTGGTATTCATTTGACGAAAGAGAGTCTGATGCTTGCTTTTTTGATAGATAAGGAAGGGTACGTCAGCTGGATGGACTGGGGTGAAGAGTCGCGAGGCAGAGAAGCAAAGTGATGTGAAGCGTAACTTGCGGTTTTGCGGTGGCTTTCATAGTGATGGTCATGGACTTTGTGGATTTTTGTAATGGGGCCTGTGCTAGCGGTTTGTTCCTGGATTGCTGTGGAGATGGAATGGCTGGTTTTCGAGGTTTCTGGGCATAGTTCTTTTGGTATCGTTGCATAGGTAATGAGAGGGGGGACGCGGAGGGGTGATGGGTATTGCCAGGTCTTCTTGGTTGGATCTATAGAAACATATATTAATGATGTTCTTTTCTTCTTGAATACTCAAAAAAAGACCAGGCGTGTGAGGAATCGGATCCTCCGCGGATTTCGAACCCGCTGCCTTGAGATCATAGATTTCGAATCTATTGTTAGATTTCACGTGTACCGGATAGATTTCAAATCTATACTATAGATTTTATGTCTATCGTTAGATTCCAATTCTATCGTATAGATTTCCAGTCTATCGTAGAAATCTCGCCTGTTAGATAGGCCATTTTTTGGTGAAGGCCTTGCCAGAAACTAACTGAATAAAGCAATAAGCTACTGTTCCTTTTCTCGCGACACTCTTCCCATCTCAAGCAGGCGCCAAGGCTTGCAACATGTTGCAACACTTGCCCAAGTTGTCGCACGCAGAGGTGGGTGCAGTGATGAAATGAGAGGAAAGGAAGTGAATTTTTGAATCAGTAATTGAGCAGACATTACTTCGACGCCTCCATACAGCGTGCGAAGGTTTCACTCTGCATTTAGACCAACAATCACGTTCCGAACACATCGAGGGCAAGAAGAAACAGGATGATCAAACCTGGCGGGCGGCTGAGGCTCAAGAAGGAGGCTGATTCTGACAAGTCGACATGCGCGTTCGCTTAATCATGTTTTGCTCAATAGAAATTAGTTTCATGCTGTACTGAATTTCCGGTTCATTGACCATTGCCGCCTTTCCGATAAGATACCTTTTCCACGCCAACCGTCTCTTCACCTTTCTCGTCGGTCTTGAGCTGGTAGACGTAGAATACTACCACATCACCTTGTACCTGCACAACCGGTTAGCATCATATAGTCAATTGACCGGTGTAAGGCAGCTGCCGTTACTCACATCCATCAGCACGAAACTCGGAATTGGGTCCTCTCCATCCGGCCACCATCCAGTTCCCATAGCACCAGTAGCACTTCCCGGACTAACAAAAAACTTTCCCTCCATCTCATAGGCCTCAAACTTGTGGCTGCCACCCCATAGTAACACATCTACATCCATCTGGCGGGCCGCAATCAGCAAGCTGTCGCCATCTCCTGGCGGTATGATGGTATGTCCATGCGTGAAACCTATGCGTAGTGATCCATGTGTGACGACTTTTGAGAGGGCAAGTGTAGCGGAGGAAGGATCGCAATCAAAGTCGCCCTTGACGAGGTGTAGGTCGGGCGCAAGTCCACGAAGCCATTCGAAGGTAGCGCGATCAGTGAGGTTGCCTAGACATAGGATCTGGCCGATCTTGCCGGGGGTGAGGAGTTTCTTGAACTGAAAGTTGTGAGCTGCGAGACGTGGTGGTGGAGCTGTGGGGGAGCTGTACTTTCTGTGGTATATCCTATTACGCATGTTAGATCGTTATCAGTCCTGGGGGAGTGATAAACTTACTTGAGCTCTATCTGGAATGAAGAGATCGCCCAGGCATAAGACAAGCCTGGAAGTCATACCGCAAACATTGGGATGAGCTGGAGTAGGAGCTGTGAAGGCGCCGACGTAGAGGGACGGAGATGCTTGGCGAAGTGACTGAGCTAGCGGACACGGGAGTTCAGTCCAAAGTCTATCCCGAATGATCAATACGAAGGTATCCCACTCAACCACGAATTACTTGATCAATTGTGAGGATAACTCGACCGCGTCGCCGGCAGCATCTACAAGCTGCAAGCAAGGTGTCTTTTCTTGTCAAGACCCTTTTGAACGGGCGACAATCGCAACTTTTTCCAATCATCCTCAAGTCGTCTTTCAATTGATGCCGGTCTTGTTACGGAAGTTCTACCCGTAATTCTTCCAAAACCTCCAAATTGACGTGTCAGTCCCGTAAACTCCCTTTCCCACAGCGCTGCGGCATCGGATCGGACATGCTGGCAGCATTTGGCCGAGTGACAATGCGTGCTAGAGCTACCCCTCCGGCTCGACTGCTACTCATACAGCAGCATTTACAATCGTCGTCATCTATATCAAATCCCCCCTCAAGCTCCTCCTCAAATAAAACAACTTCTCCTCAAGCAAGATCCTACGCAAGTAGACCTTCATTTACAAAAGAGCTATCATCCAAAATGTCGAATCAAGAATCTCACCCCGCTTTACTCATTCCGGGTCCAATTGAGTTTGACGATGCCGTTCTGCAGGCCATGAGCCACTACAGGTATTTTGTTCAGTCTATCCTATAGCACCGAACTAACTTGATTGCAATAGCGAATCGCATGTTGGCATGCCCTTCGTCAACGTCTTTGGCGAGACATTGACCATGCTCCGCAAACTCTTCCAAACCACCGACCCTGCATCGCAACCATTCGTAATTTCTGGATCTGGAACACTCGGGTGGGATCAAGTTGCGGCCAATTTAGTTGAGCCAGGCGAGGAGGCCCTTGTTCTCCACACTGGGTACTTTGCCGACTCTTTCGCTGATTGTTTCGAGACATACGGCGCGAAGGTTACACAACTGAAGGCACCGATCGGCGACCGTCCTCAATTAGACGCCGTAGAAAAAGCGCTGAAGGAGAAGAAATACAAAGTCATTACGGTGACTCACGTTGACACATCCACGGGCGTGCTCAGCGAGATTAAGGCATTGAGCGAGTTGGTCCACAAAGTCAGCCCAGAAACCCTTGTCATTGTAGACGGTGTATGCAGTGTTGGATCCGAGGAAATCGCATTCGATGACTGGAAAATCGATGTCGTTCTTACCGCTTCCCAGAAAGGCATCAGTTGCCCTGCCGGTCTCAGCATCGTCATGGCATCCGGCCGCGCCATTGAAGTCTTCAAGGCTCGGAAAACACCACCAGGCTCTTACTTTGGCAGCTGGAAGAACTGGTTACCGAGTATGTACCAACGCTTTCCCGCCGGTTTCGACAGCAACTAACAGAGTGAACCAGTCATGCAGAACTACGAGGCCAAGAAGCCATCATATTTCGCCACGCCTTCCCCTCAACTCATTCGCGCCCTCCACACCTCCCTCACCCAAATCCTCTCCAAGCCCCTCTCCGAACGCTTCGCCACCCAAAAAGAAGCCTCACAACGTGTAAAAGCCGCCGTGACAGCTCTCGGTCTGAAACAACTAGCTGAGAAGCCGGAGAACCAGGCCACTGGCATGACGGCTATTTATCTCCCAAACGGCCTTACACCACCAGAAATCCTCCCAAGCCTGCTGAAAAAAGGTGTCATATTCGCCGGCGGTTTGCACAAGGAGATTGCGAGCAAATACATCAGATTTGGACACATGGGTGTTTCTGTTATGGATCCGAAGCGGAAGGATATCGACAACGCCATCGAGGCTTTGACGAGTGGACTTGCGGAGGTTGGATACTCGGCACCCAAGTAGACAGGCGATTGTGTTCGACTGCTGCAGAGCAGACTTGGAAGTAAACAGTATAGAAATGGGTGCATGTACTTACATGAAACGCTGTTCTACAAAACATACCAATTACGTATACAACCTCTTTGATTGATGCCTGGGCTGCGAGGTTGGTAGCGTTGAAATATGCATGACTTATTTTAATTCCGATCTTTTGCGCAAAGGTATAATGGTGTTGTGTGGTGACTGGAATGACTCCCCCTCCTCTTCACGAAAAGCGTACAGTCTCCACGCAGTGGTGGCAAACAGTCCATTCGATAACTTGAACGTGCAATTCGTATGCTCGGAGATGATGTTACGAATACACGGCGCATGAAGATGACTCCTTGTAATGTGTGAACCAATGTATCTCGAAGGAGACGAACTCGACTTAAACAAAAACGACATTTCGGCCTCTCGTGTGTAGTCGAGCTGCGTGAAGATGTCGTCAGTATAAACTGATCACATGTATATAAAGTAGCGAACCATATTTGCATCGCCAGGAAGGATGCAAAGTCAAGAATCCCTGAAGAGTCGGCGTGAAAACAAATGCTCGGCGAAAGAAAGAAGGAATGGAAAACATCCCAGCTTAGCGGGATGGAAGCTTCACGTCAATTCTTCACCGACGATCCGGAATGTCAAAGCTCGGCAACGTGGAAGTCGCGAAGAACTAGAGATGGTAGTTCTGCGCGGCTTTCTTTCTATGGACCATAGTGTGAAAAGTAGGGAGAGAAAGGACTGGCAAGGGGTGACCGCCTTACCAGCAGCCCAGATCCATGGTTCTGGAATCGTCATCTCTTGGCTTTACTAATGCCAGACATGTGGGATCTCGACGGTGTTGCAGTCGGATATGTAAATGCCGTTTTGGTATCGTCTATTTCTTGGCTCCGAGCTTCGCTGGGGATGGTGGGAGGTTAGTGCTCTGAAATATCCTTTGCGCAAGGCTGTGGGGTGACGCGGTGTTGGGTCCCGGGAAGGGCGGTGAAGCATGTCGAGAAATCTTGGTTAAGTAATACTAGTAATGTTCAGTCTGGGTTGTCTTAGAGCACAGATGGAATAGGGAACTATGATCGATCGTTGGGCTACTCATAGTACGCGTGAATTTCGGAATGAATGATATTCTAGCGACAGCCTTGTTCTCTAGGGATGTTACTAGTGTGAAGTGGATCATCGGAGCTTCGAGAAAATGTTTGATTCCGCAAGCACTTCCATTCGGGGGCTGGTCAGTTGAAATGCTAGCCATTGAATTGCCCGAAAAGCTCGGAGCATATGGGTTTATCTTCGCAAGCACAAGTTGGGTGTGCTGCATGCTCAAGCTAGCATGGTCAACCACGAACGTCCAGGAGTGCGCGAGCAATACCCTGACAAGCAACGAGCCGGAAACGGTGAGTCGACCCAGAACTATTACTTCCGAAAATTATGCTGTCTCTCGAATGTAATAAATTCGTTAACTCGGAGTTACCGTGATCCTGTAGAGCTGGAAGTGATTGAAGAAAAGAAGTGTCTAAAATAGAGAGTTGGTTGTGCCTCGCTGCTGTGGACCACGAAAAAGTAGAACAAAGCCAATCGGAATCATCATAATTCCACAGTGGCACACGCAGTCTGGATTGCCGGTTGTCCAGTCGCTGATGCAAACCACAGAGTTCACTTTCATTTTGAAGAGAAGCCTGTTGTTGATAAGTCTCTCAAAAGACGTGTCTTCAAAGTCAGCAGAATTTAATCGCCATCGGTGCCAATTAGCAATTGATAATTCGAATGAGAATGTTCATAGGTACAACCATTCGACGATCATAACTCGGTGCGGCTGGAAAACCATGACCACGTCAAGGTCTCGAGCAAGAATGAAACAAGTAAAGAGTTGCTATTCCTGACGCGCAATGTCGAACCACGACATAAGGAAACGACGAAAGCAGTCTCAGTCTCAGGAGGGAGCACAGCCTTGTGCTCATCTTTGCGAGCTTCATGTTGAACCAGTCAACCGGATCTTGGCTGTAGCAAAGAAGTGGTACCACCGCATGCGCCAGCCTTGTGTGGAACGCAGCCCCAAGGGCCAGCACCGCGATCTTAGTTGACGAAATTGACAGAGCATCTTGCTCACACCGGTGAATGAATCTCGTGACAGGCATGGAGGCAGCTCGCCTTCAGACTGCCAACATGACTATTAGACAAGTCTACGCTGGAGATCAGCGGTGAGCAATGCGTCTTGCCGAGGCTTTCTCGGCAACACCACGTATAGACGGGCCAAAGGATGAGTAAAAGTTTGCACAAGAGTCGGCGAAGTGGCATTGCTGCGAGTAATTCTGAGAGGCTTCCGAGCGCAGGAAGGACGGAATAGATTATTCTAGCGTCATGAAAAGAACAAGCAAAGCACGGGATATCTGGTCCTCCATGTGACAGGTCCCACCCGTTGGCTTGTTGGCAGTTGGCGTGCGCCCATTCGACAGGTTGAGAATTGGCACTGTAGAGGATGTCGAATAGCAAAGGCTGCTTATGCCGTGGGTTGCTCCTGATCATGCTTTTTGTTGACGTCTTTTTGGCAATAGCAGGAGGCTAGTCGTGCAGACGCACGCGAAGCGGTGCTTCCAGAATGCCATAAGGTGGTTGTAGATGCAGCGGCGGAGACGGCTGCGTACCTAATCGATAGGTGTCCACGGCAGCGCATGATTCAATGTCTCGGACGCCCAGTAGGGGTTTGAAGATTTGACGTTCAGGCCAGGCAGCGTCATTCTTACATGATCGTGTCGACATTCTCAACCATCTGCAAAGTTTGCACATAAGCGTAGGGAACAGTGGGCCTGCGAGAAAAAGCCTGAGGACAGCGAGTGAGAAGTCAGCCCAGTCGCGACCTGGTGCCGGGGCGATGCAGCGCAAAGCGATTCGCTGTTTGATACGCTTGTGGTCGGTCCGTTGAAGTCGTGATGACCAGAGAAGGGGCATTTGGATGGAGACGCTGTCCACGTAAGGTTCTGCTGCAGGTCCTGAGCCGTCGCAAAGTCAAAGTCAAAGTCTGGGCCGCTGACTAACTGCTAGCATCAGTCCCGTCCAGCCGAGCGCCGAGACCACGCACGAATCGCGAGACCTTGCGAGTCGTTCGTGGCCTCAGAGCTGCATACTGCGAGGAGGGCGGGTGTGTGTGTGTGGTGTTCTCGCCCTGAGGATATTTTCGGCTGTTTCCTTGACACAAATTAACATGCCAGGAACAAAGCTCCTGAGCTGATGGGATCTGCCGGGCCTCGGGAGTGCCTGAAGCCAATCCTAGTCCGGCGCCTTTAACGTCGCTGGCTTGTAGCTCTAGCCTTCATCGGGCCTGGCTCGCCTGGAATGAAACAATCTCACAGACTCACAGCTTGCGTGGACCGCCCAGACCTCCAGACAATGACTACATGCAGTATGCAGTGCTAATGTGTAGTTACGCACCCAGCAACCAGGAGACTCTGCAAACCGTCGTAGGGCAGACTGAACGTGATGTAGGAATCGTGGAGAGGTGCGCGTTGTTTGGCTGCACAAGAGGTACGAAGAAGGTTGAAGGTCCCACGCATCCGCCAGGACCGCCAGGAGAAGGCGATGCATTCTCAGCTGTGAGAAGGGCGGAGCAGGGATCGGGTAGGGATGTCATTGAAGCTGCGGCGCATCTTGGTCTGGTTGGGTGTAGTTGGGGCCGTTTGTGTTGGATGTCACCCAAGCCCCTGGCTCGTTTCTCCGTGGTCGCGGCAGCGGCAGGATGCTGCATATCAGACTGTGCAGGTTGCTCCCTATCACTTGGCCATCCTCTTCTTCTGCCATTCTTCTCTCCTTCTCCACTCTTTCGAACCACTCTTTCGAACCACTCAACTTCTAGTCGCATTACTGTCACTCACTACAAAAACCCGTTCTCCCCTCGTCCCTGTCCACTCTCTACAGGCTTGAGGCTTTGCACGGATTCTTTCATTCATTCAGGTTTCCCCCATCTCACCCTTAACCGTCGCCCTTCGTTTTCGGAGACAACAACAAACCTACATACAATCATTGCCAATTTGCACATCGTGTTGACCACGGACAACTCCTTAGTCCCTCAATTGCATCTTGTTCTTGATCGCTAGCCGATCTCCAGCTCTTCAGTCCCTACGATTCATTATCGTCTTTTCTGATCACTACATATATCCTGCTATTACAGCGAAAACAGTCAACATGAAGTACTCTCTAGCAGCTTCTTTCGCCATGGCCGCCCTCGTTGGCGCTGCCCCACTCAACAACAAGCGCGATGTCGCCTACTCGACCGCTACCGTGGAGGAATGGGTGACCGAGTGGTCTACCGTGACCGTCTGGGCAGGTGAAGCAACTCCTGCAGCTCCTTCGACAACTCCTGCTGGGGGTTTCTACGAGGTCCAAAGCAACGCAATTCCTACCATTGTAGCAGCTCCAAGCTCCGTCACCAGCTCTTCCAGTGCGCCAGCTGCTCCAGTATTTACGCCTAGCACAAGCATTGCACCATCTATTCCTTCTGCACCAGCCTACGTCGCGCCAACCACCCCATCTTCAACATACGTGGCACCCGCACCAACGTCGACCTACGTTGCGCCAGCTGTAGAGGCTCCAAAGACCAGCGCTGCACCAGTAGCAACCACCAGCGCTCCAGCCGCCTACATTGCGCCAGCCGCCTCAACTTCCCAGGCCGCGACTCCATCCGCCGCCTCTTCTGGTGGATCCGGAACATCGTCTGGCGACATGACCTACTACGACGTCGCAGTCGGCCTTACCTCGTGCGGTGTTAGCGGCTCTAACAGCGACTTTCTCGTCGCCATGAACAAGCCAGACATGGCCAACGGCATCAACCCAAACAACAACCCACACTGCGGCCAATACATCAACATCTACTACAACGGTGTCGGACCGGTCAAGGGCAAAGTCATTGACACTTGCCCCTCTTGTGTCTCTGGCTCCATCGATGTTACCGACTCTCTTTTCAAGGCCGTCGCACCAAATGGCGATGGCAGAGTTAAGGGTGTCTCGTGGAGCTGGGCTTAGGCAATTTCTGGTCCTCTGGCAGTCACATTTGATCCCTTGTTTTGTTTGCAACATCAGCATATACGCTAGCGCCGGTCGCTTTGCACGACACAGCCACGAATGACAATACCAATTGAAAAATATCCGGCATGGCATTTGCTCTTTTTAGAAAGGAATGGTTACGCGTGCATCGTTGTATGCGCGTGGACATGTCCTTTTTTGCCAGGAAGGGGTATATGGTGCTTTTTCTGACAGAGGGGATATCTTGTTGGAATCGCTTTTCTTCTCTTCTGAATGTATATACCGGACCGATGGTTTTGTCCTTTTCTTGATGATGAAATTCAACACGTTATAGACTATCCTATTGTCCCTTGGCAAGTGTGATGTGAAGTCGTTGTTCTTCTCAGGTTTTTGCCCAATCAATCCCCGGCACTCCAAACTCCGAATCCCGGCTCCTCGACCGAAGCCTCCATCCCTTCAATGGAAAATACCCATGCTCAACCCGTGTCGTGCTGTGTACATCCTGTCATCCTGAGAACGCCCTTCTTCGGCATCATCCGAACTTCACCCTTGCCATGGATGTGCGTTCAGCGCACTGTGGCTGTGGCTGTGGCGAGGCGGGTTCCCCGTTACGGAGTTTGACGGGTGGATCTTTTACAAATAGGAGTTCGCTACTATCCACACTCATTTCCACCTTTTCGGCCGTCAGCACTGTGCGCGAACCGTCCTCTTCAGTTTCCAGCACGCGCATTGTCGTTTCCAAAAACTGCTGCGCCTTGAATCGTCTCTGCTTTTGGTCGTGTCGGCGTCGGTGTCTGCCGATTGTGTGAGGGGCTTAACTGATTGGAATTTTTGGAGGATGTCGTCCTGTGAGGATGTGTTTGGGGGATGGGTGGAGAGTGGATGGCATTGGGTGAGATGGGTTTCTGCTTTGGGACTCTTCATCTTGCTGACGGAATGATCGGGTCACGGGGTGCTAAGAGTTTATGTTGGTGTTTGCGCGACCTTCGCCTTTGATCTCGATTCTTCCCAGTCGTTGACGACGAGGAGAGTGATGGGAGTTTTAAAATCGTTGTTTTGCACGATTCACTTGCTCTGTTTCCTTCCTTTTTTTTTAAACTTCAAGGGAAAGAGGTTCTACATGTCAACTTTCTTGAGCTCCTCACTTCTCAATTTAGGCATTTCAGTTACACCTGGTTATAAGCTTTCTTAGCCGCCAGCTTCTACGACTATATCTTACCTACATCATAGCCTGGGTAAGTTCCTCAGATCTCCTCAGTACCAGCCAACTTGATTGCTTTCCATTTTCCTCGCCTCGACAACTCTTTGAGCTCATATCTAGGTTCTCGAGATTTATTCCAACGTGTTTCAGTTCAGAACATCACGAGCACTTGTATGACCGCGAAATCTGCATTTCAGCTCGGAATAATAGACGTTCCAAGCTCTCGGCATTCTTGCGTGCCTGCGGAAAGATTGCCACCGCGAACTTTGGATTTGAGCGAAAACCTCGGTCTTTTACCCTCGGATAGCGTTTTTGAACGACTTCGCTCTCTCAGAACAAAATGTCTCCCGCGGAGAGCTGAATCACATTCGGGGAGTCTCAGCCTCTGCTGAGAGCTGTCCATATAAAAAATGGAGTATACACGAACAATAATTGCCATAGCCTATAGCATGAGGGGCGTCAGAAAGAGACGGCACCACTGTGGTTGGCGTTAATTAGGTATACGGATGACAAGGCCGCTTTGAGATATTAGGAAGCTGTATCGGCAAGGTGACTCTCTAAGTCGTCCCTTCCCTCGCCCTCCGTCATTATTGCATGCTGGACGAACAACCACTCCAAGAATCGATCCTTAGTGTCACGTATACATCGGCCTCGCCAACCGCCATACACGACCACAAGTATCAAGAATGAAGCTCTCCACCCTCCTCCCGGCCCTCCTCGTCCTCGCCACACCAGTCCTGAGCTGCGCCCACTATAAACAATGCTGGTGCCAGAAGAACAACCAAACGTACAACGGCAAACAAAATCAAAACATCCCCTGGGACGAGTCGACCGCCAAGGCATGCAGAGAACCGGGAAAGGTCCTCTACAACGGCGTCGATAACTTCAAGATGTGTTATCGGTACAAAAAGAGGTTTCCGGCTTTTATTCCGAGTTATTCGATCAACAATTGTGATTGGAATGATCAGTGTAAGAAAGAGGGAGCGGATGCTGGGTATTGCAAGGATAAGCTTTAGGTGGTGGCGATGGCGATATCGTTATTGAGTGAGACGGGGAAAGGTGTGGACGAGTTGGCTGATGCGAGTTTTGTGAACTTGGATGGGTGGATTTCAAATGTCTTTGCTAGCGAGTAGTCCGACTCATCGACATCACAACTTTAGGTCAGGAAGCCTTCATGACCGCAGGTACCAACGGAAAAACCCTCAAATCGATTCTCCAAGATGAGAACATCTCCAAGTGCATCTGGGATTGTCGCAACAACGCCGACGCCCTGTTTTCACTCTACCAGGTCAGCACAGCCGGCGTGACCGACATCCAACTCTTCGAAAACGCCACTCGTAAAGGCGAAAAGACCTACCTATACGGCCTCGCCAAGGCCATCGATCTGGACCTTCAGCTCAACTGGTCTGACCATCGACGCTGGCAAGATACCAAGAAAGCCGTCATTGGTCTTATGCCTAGTGGTGTCTTTGCTGCCCGCCCAATGGAACGCAGCACAATCGAATATTGCGTCAACGATCCTCTGCACCTACCTGCCTTGCTTGACGTGTAATCGGCTCGTCTCAAGGGCATACCTGGTAGCTGGACGGCGAAGATTAGAGACGCTACTGCTCGCCGTGTCCGAGACGCGTATTCGAAATGTTACGAGCCACGATCTGAACAGAAGAAGTTTGGTCCTTGGGGATACTGATTCGAGGAGGTGGTCTGGCAGCAACTAGTCTTGTGTCACATCATCATTCGTGATGATAATAGAGTAGGAATCTGACAAGCTTTGGTTGAAATAAAGTCGGCTACACAGGAATAGTTGGATTTGACCGATCGAAATGGAAAATGCAAGCTTGGATTGAGTGTTAGCGACTTTTCTAGAGAGGCCTAAGCTCACGACGGAACGACGGAACTAATCTATGGGCATATCTGGCTTCATGGCTAATGCAGATGATCGGGGGCATTAGCATGATCAGCACCAAATAGCACAAACAGATCAGCCCTTCTTGCAAAACCGCACGAACCTGCGAACTCATCATCTCTTGTACCGTGACTCTCGAGACGAATCCTGCTATGCTGACAAAAAAGCGTAAAACTAAAAGAGAGTCCTAATCTACTGTGGAGTAGTTGTTTTGCCGCTAATGTATATATTGGCCATTTCGAATCGTCGGGGATGCGCCCAGGGAAACGTCATTAACCAATCCGAGTACGACAGGTAAATTGTGATGAGCTCGCCTTTCTCTCAGGCCAGAATCCTCAGAAGCTGGATATTTTTCAACTGCATAAGCGGCTGGGAGCTGGGCTTTGCGGGATCAGATACCATGTGTCCACTATTTCGAAAGGTGCCTCCCACAAAGAAGGGTGATCATCGACGCCGAATCGTATTCATGAGAAGATCTGAGTGTCGCCATCAAGGCAGCAAGTGCCTTCAGGTTTGCTATAGCGAAAAATGGTGGCTGGGAAATAGTCGATTAGAGAGGGATACTCGGATCACACGTCATCTATTAACCGAGCGCTTGCGCTTAGAACCATCGGCGTCCTCCCCCAAAATCATCTCGCAAAAACATCTTTACCATCGACTTCTATCAAAATTCTTGCGCCAATTAACTTCAGGCAGAATGGAGAGTACTTCTTGCCCACTGATGGCCAGCACATGAGGGAGTGGCTTATCGTCGCTTCAACTCGTGAATTCTCAATCACTTTCCACCGAAATTACATCTTTCTGAAACTGGGACACTTCCACGAGGATCAATTGGTCCATATTTCTACTAAAATTCGCGAGCGAAACTACTCCTCTTTCTGACCTTGTCTCCAAATCTCCAGAACAGTAACGGCAGCGGCGTCAAAACAGCACCCAGACAACCCAGCATCGTCATCGTCCAGTGCACCCCAAGCGTCTCGTACATCTTCATATCAGCAACCACCATGCCTCCAGCCACGATGTATCTCATGAAGGTGATAGAAGACAAGGCGCTTGCACTCTCTGTCTCGTACGAATCAATAATGTACTGATAAACTGCAACAAAGATGCCATTCAGACTCCAGCCGAAAAGTGCAGCCGCAAAAAGACCGTTCCAGTAGCTGACATCGGAATCATTCGTCCACCCGATCCAGAACAAGCTTATCAACAACAATGGCGCTGCCAGAATGGCGGACCACAGCCTGTACTCTGGCTCAACTTTGATTTCGTCTTTTTCTGTTGAACAGCGTTGAAGCGCAGCTAGACGTCGTTGGTAACCTTTTGCATGGAAAGGCTGTGTGCAGGTGTTGAGGAGGACGCCAACGGCAACGGCACCAAAAGCACTTCCTTTCTCACCCGGTGAGAAACCATATGTGTCTGTGAAGATGTAGGTAAATCCCTGGAGATTGGTGAAGACAAGAACGTACACCATTGTCAAATAGAACCCAAGACAGATGACTATTGGCTCTCTGGTAAAAAAGATCAACGGTCGTGTCAAATTGGTCTTCAGCCTTTTGACAAGGGGATCTTGCAATTCGTGGGACGATTTGAATTTTGAGTTTTTTGTTGATCTGCGCAGGGCTCCAGCCTTCCAGGTAAGCATCAGGGGTGAGTAAGTCTCAGTCAAGAAGAATGATGCAATCAGCCATGCTACGCCAGAGAAGATGAGTGTGGTCCAGTCTACCCATCGCCAAGAGATCCATTTGAAATTGACCAGCCAACCAGATGGTATTGGTGCCACGATTGGTCCTGAAACACGCGTTAACAGAGAACATGAATGAGCCTCGATGGGCCATTGTAGCGCATCCATACCGAGCAAGGGCGATGTTGCAAATAACGGCCAGACCAAACTTCTCTCAATATCACTCCACATGTCTGCTAGACTCCCTCCGTATATCGTCAGAGTTGGCGAGGCGAACAATCCGGCGAAGAATCGGAAGATCAAATGCACAGGCAGGTTTGGAGCAAGAGCCGTAACCATGATGCTGACCAAGTACAGAGCCATCGAGACAAGGTACACAAAATTTCGTCCCGCTGTCTCGGATAACGGTCCTGACACAAGCGCACCAAAGGCATTGCCGAACAGGAATATGGGTGTACTAAAATTCTCTGCGAATTCGGAGACTCCAAAGGTGGCGGCAGCTCTTTTTGTTATTGAAGAATCGACCGCCGACGCGTACCCGCAAACAAACACTATCAACCAAATGATCACGGTTGCACGTATCCGTACCAAGCGCGACCAGGTTCGAGGATCTGTCCTCTCTTCAGCGGCACCAGATCCAACGAGGAAATTTTGCGCCCTGCCATTCTCGTCGTGGTCCTGGCCTGATACGCCCGAATGGCTGTGATGACTGGTTCCAACTGCATTGACGTTTCTTTCCACATGTTCTTTCAGTCGTTTGTTTTGGCGATAGGATTGCATTGCTCTGCAAGAAGAATGAAGTGTTTTACAATCTGATTGGTCAGGACTCGTTGAATGAGCACGGCAAGAATCGGCACATACTGACTGATTTAAGTTAAAGATACTCGAACAGAATTGAAATGGTCAAGGGGTCTTCTCTAGCACATGAGGACGCAGGGTCAAGAGTTAAGTAGGAAGAAGAGGTGGGGTGGTTGAAGTCATTGTTAAGGAACCGCAATATCTTCTTTTGCATATCGAATTGCCATCCCTGGCAGAATGGCCGTAAAGAGCGATAAAGAGCGATACAGAACGATAAAGAGAAGCAAGGGAAGCGCCACCTGTTTCTACGGGCACCAAAGAATCGATAGTTTCTCAAACTGAGAACCATTAAGAGCAGTAGAGCACACGACACCACGATCGCATAACGGCCAGCGATGCCATTGGTCGTGTTCGGATGGTAGGTACGATAGCTTAAGAGCAAAATCCAAATTGCTTCTGGAAAGCGTAGATCATTTGCTGTAACATACCGCGGCGTAGGGCCGAAGAGGCTGGCTAGAGGTCACTGCATGTCAGTAAGTGGATTATCTGAATTAGGGCCGACCACGAGATGTCTGAATACTGACCTCATGAAACAAAGCCTATCATCACGGATCGATCTCACACAAAAAGCGGAGTGTCCCGAAGCAAAGACTGCGCTGTCATGAGGCAAGTATGATTGGAGAGCGCGAGAACTTAAGATGAATGGGCATGAAAGATGCAACCTCAACAGTCTCCGAGATAGCAATGAGCCAAGTGATAGCTCCTCGTGAAGAAACACCACCAATGCTATATACATTCACTGCGATCGAATATACGAAGGGACTGACGCAATCCATCTAGATATCAAGCCTTCTAGACAATTCGTGTGCTCCCGTCGAGTCGCCTCCAAGATGCCTGCAAAAAGCCGGCACGTGATACCGTAAATGACGAATTTGTCATAAAAAGAAACCAAGATACACAATTGCGCCGAAAAGTCTCTCAAATACTCATAGACCCAGTCCAGTTGGAGCTAAAAAATTGATTCCAGCTACCATAAACACCAGCACCAACATGATGACGTTTCTCCGATCTCGGCCCTTCAGCTATCACGACCTCAAACATATTGACATACCACAAGCGCTCATACCTGACTCAGCCGCTATAACCAGAGACTGTGAAGACTGCCATGTTTCAGATAGACTCGCAAAGGATCGGAGCTCCCATCTGTCAGGGACGCTTAATTCTACTTCGTGGCAAATCTGGGTTCAAGTTTTCGCTCAGTATGCACACTTCAACCTCTATCTCAGCAGATCTCAAATCTCAAATCCCAAATCTCAATTCCCATTGCCCGGAAATGCTAACTCAAAGAAGAGAGACCATGGACAGGCGGCGATGAAGCTGCTAAACCTCCTTTCCAAATACCTGAACTCGTTGCACTTGCAGAATTTAAACAGCTCCTACCCTTTCTATGCTAATTCTGAAATGTCGCTGAGAACATCCTTCGGAGAAACGGAGCTTGTAGGAATCACTTCCCTTTCGGCGCTGAACTTGTCGGTATCTAGGCACAATGAAACAGTAACATGCCAGTCCAGAATGTAACCTCGATCATTCAGCTGAAGCTCTGCTACTGGGGAAAATCGCTGTAGGAAGAACAATAGCCGCCATGGGGTTTCTTCTGCTGGAGCCACGTCTTCGAAAAAGGCCAGCTTACCACCATTGACAGGCAGGACTGCGCAAACCTGACGTGAATGGGGGATGAAGTGGCGCGGGGTGTGCAGTTCTTTACGTTGGGGTTTGCAGTAGGTGGCCCCTCAGCAAGCGCCGAGGTGAGGCAATCGGATCTCAATGGGAAATCGGGATTATGAACCTGAAATCGGCATCGACGAAGGTCTGGCGAAATCATTTGGAACAGTTGCAAGAAATTTATTGATGGCGATCTCGAGTTGTGTACATCTATTCTACTTCAGCTGTCCTTCCAAGGGCAAATATTGAAGCAGTTACCGTACTCCGGATTTGTTATTGTTGATCCATTCTTCATTTCGCTGATAATTTTGATACAGATGCACCAATTGGCCTTAAGGCATAAGCTTTTAGGCGTCCTTGCTTGCAATCTGACCCTCTTCGGCAGGTGTGTCAGCAAACAAGGCAGACGTGAATCCCTCAGGATAACGTCCACCACGGACTTCAGCTTCCTCAATGACCTTCCGAATCTTAGCCTCTTCTTCCTTTGTTAGTTTCACTTGCAAAGCTCCCAGATTCTCCTCGAGCCGCTCAATCTTGGTCGTGCCCGGAATAGGGATGATGTCGTCACCCTGCGCCAACAACCAAGCGAGGGTCAATTGTGTAGTCGTAACGCCGTGCTCCTTAGCCAGTGCTTGCAGGGTATCCACGATCTTGAGATTGTTGGGAAAGTTTTCTTCGCTAAATCGTGGAGACATTAGACGGTAGTCACCCTCAGCCAGGTCTTTGCGTGAGCGGATTGTGCCAGAAAGAACACCGCGACCGATTGGCGAATATGCCACAACGGCGACACCAAGTTCCCTGCACGTGTTGAGAAGATTGATCTGCGGAGATTCGATATCGAGTGCCCATGGCGAGTATTCGATCTGCACGGCTGAAATGGGATGGACTCTGTGCGCTCGACGCAAACTCTCAGAGCTGCACTCGCTGAGACCGAGGTATTTGATTTTGCCTTCTTTCTTAAGTTCCACCATCGCACGGACAGTCTGCTCGATAGGTGTCTTGCCGTCGAGTCGATGACAGTAATAAAGATCGATGTATGGAAGGCCAAGACGCTTCAAAGACTTGGAACAGGCTTCTTTGGCGTATGCAGCGGTCGAGTCGATCTCCATCTTGCCCTCAGCGTTCCTTCGAGCTCCAAATTTGGTGGCCAGGAAGATGTTCTTGCGTTTGTCAGGATTGGCAGCAAACCATTTTCCAAGAAGATCTTCGCTATCTGCATACATGTCGGCAGAATCCCAATGCCACTCTCCCATGGAATAGCAGGCATCTAACACAGCCATGCGTTCAGGATCTGGTTTGGGGGCACCATAGAAGGCCGAACTTATTGAGCAGTCAGATTGTGGTCAGGGAGTAGTTATCGATGTAGACTTACAGTCCCATAGTGCCGAAGCCGAGTGCAGTGACATTTGGCCCATCTTTGCCCAACTGTCTTTTGGGCAAAGGGCTCATTCCGATGGCTTTCTTGACAGTTTGCATTTTATCTCGAGTTTTCGAAGGCGATGGAGATGGGGGACAGTCAATGGCACGTTGTGGGAGAAGTCTGATGAGTTCGCGAGATCTTAAGGAGAAACCAGGATGATGTAATGATACGGCGTTTGTGGAGTAAAGGTTTTATCTCCGAAAGAGAGATCTAAGCATCGCAGACAGCGAAAGTTAGCCGGTAACTTCTGATGGGGAAAAGCTTATAAACATACATCACGATTAATCAGCGTAAATGCATCGTTGATTCGTGTGTCGAGTGCTGAGTTGAAATTATGTTGCAGCTGTTGGCCTGGTCTTGGGAATGTTTGGAAGAGGCCGCCTGCAAGCTTTGACAGAAGGCCTTGGCGGGAAAATCCTATCGAGGATGATGTCGGCGCCAAGTGAAGAGGCAGAAGTACACACCCAGTAGTACAAGAATCCAGCGGGCAGATGCAGGGTCAATGGAAAGAGAAGAACAGCCACTCCCATCAGTCCATTATGCAGACGCTTGGAAAACTTGGACCTGGCGAGTCCTTGTCGAGCTCTCTGATGCTGTCCATAACGCAAATTCGCCAACATGAAGCCCGACACGGCGAGTGGTAAGATCAAAGTTGGATCGGCAGCCGTGAGGTCTGTTATTGCAAAGGGCCCCTCAAACATCATCGTAGGCTCAAACCAGATCGAGGAATCGGAGATGGCGTTCGCATCAGTGCTAGTGCTCAAAAGATCAGACTCGACATCATTGGAGGCAGAAGTTCCGAAGAAGAAGATGCCAGATCGCAGGCCCATCATTCTCCTCAACGTTTCCGCCATGACCACAAAGACGGGAATTTGCAGAAGTGGGAGCATGGTCTTCTTTTTCGACACCCCATATGCTGCAAACAGCCCAGCAGATACTGTTCGGAGTCTCTCTTGATACAGGACTTGGGCGGACTTTTTTGCCAGAAGGTTCGGATTCTCCACTATTGCCTTTTCTGTCTCCTCGCGCACATGTACTGCTTTCGCTGAGACCAATGGCATGATTTCATTGATTTTTGCGCGTTCACGACGTGCTGGCGCGATGGCTAAGGTCAGCAAAACGAAGCGTATGCTGATGGCTGCAACCGGAATAACGGCAGCCCAAGTCAGACCGGTGTTGTGTAGAAAGATCAGGCCTTCGTGAGGGGCCGAGAGGATCACATCTACAAAACCATTGCGGCAGGGCGAAGTGTGAAATTTTTGGACGCGCTGAGGACAGGCAGGATGGCGTCTGTATATTTGACGTAGTATTGGAGGCGGCCGCCTGAATGGTAGCATCTTGGGCTTTCCATGAGTAATTAGGTGGAGTGCTCATATCAAAGATGTGAATTGTGACTGCTGCTTACTGGTGAATAATGCTCTCTTCTGTTATGTTGTACCTTTGAAGCTCAGTGATTCATTCATGGTTCGTGAGGGCTCCGAGTCGAGTCGACGGAGCGAAGTACGACGGGTCTGAAACGACTACCAACCAGTACACACACACCAAACATGAACATCAGATAACCATGCTCGGAATACTATCACTCGTTCTACCGCTGCTGCTGCTGTCGCCGTGGCTGATCCCATTCCTTGCCCGCAATCTGGGAGCAATAGCAGGCTGGTTCATAAAGCAGAGGACACACTCCCGCCGCCAGACACTACTGAAGGAGAGCGAGAGGGGGAGGAGCGAACAGGACAATTCAAAGAGAGATTCGTCTTCATCCGAGGACGGCGAATGGGAAAAGGTCGGTAACCTGGCAGCTGGTCGCGCGCAGAATGAAGAAAAGGCAGATGGAGACTGGAAGGGCATCGTGGGCTTCTTCCACCCCTTCTGCAATGCTGGAGGAGGTGGAGAGCGAGTGCTATGGGCTGCTATAAGGGCGACACAACTGAGGTGGCCACAAGCTGTGTGCGTCGTGTATACTGGCGACCACGACGTCAACAAGGACCAGATCATTAAGCGCGTCCAGGTATATCACCATTCTACAGGAATTACAAGACGACAACTGACATTGCAGAGAACCGGTTCAATATCACCCTCCACCCACCTACATTGCACTTTCTCTACCTCTCCACCCGCCATTGGGTGCTCCCGCAGACATGGCCACATTTTACCCTCCTGGGCCAATCTTTAGGCTCCATAGTCCTTGCCCTTGACGCATTCACGCTCCTCGTACCCGATGTCTTCGTAGACACAATGGGATTCGCATTCACGCTGTGGCTCTGCAAATATCTCTTCCCTTCCGTTCCAACTGGAGCCTATGTACACTATCCTACAATTTCCACCGACATGCTTCAGTCTCTCGACTCAAAAGATGAACATGGTCTCAACGCCGGAGCAGGAAAGGGCGCAAAGGGTCAAGCCAAGCGGATGTACTGGAACTTCTTCGCCTGGCTCTACGCCCGTGTCGGTGCGTCGATCGACGTCGTCATGACAAACTCAACGTGGACGCAAGCACACATCAAAACACTATGGGGTCCAGGAAGAGCACAAAAGCCACAGTTATCGGATCAGCCGGGCGACATTGTTGTTGTCTTTCCCCCTGTCGCCGTGGAAGAATTGACCGAAGCAATCGAGGTCAGCAAGGAAAGCGAGGCCCATCGATTGCCCAATCTGCTATATATAGCACAGTTCCGCCCTGAAAAGAACCACACTCTGATCGTGCAAGCCTTCGCCAAGACCCTTTTCTCCCGACAATGGGACGATCGAAAACGTCCTAAGCTTGTCCTCGTAGGCAGCGTACGCGATGACGACGATGCAAAGCGCGTTTATAGGTTGAGATTGCTAGCACATGAATTGCAGATAAAGAACGACGTGGAGTTCGTTTGTGATGCCAGCTGGCCGCAGGTATTAGATCATTTAAGAAGGAGTAGCGTGGGTGTCAATAGTATGTGGAACGAGCATTTTGGCATCGGAGTTGTCGAGTATCAGGCTGCTGGCTTGATCAGCGTGGTCAACGATTCTGGTGGACCTAAGGAGGATATCGTTGTTGATTATCAGGATGAAGGTCCGACTGGTAAGAAAGACGATGGTCTGCAATTCACGAAAACGGCTTCTGCTAACAATTCTGTAGGCTTTCACGCGTCGACGGTTGAGGAATACGCCACAGGCTTCACGAAAGCACTTGATCTTAGTCCAGCGGACACAGTAGCGATGAGAATTCGCGCGCGGAAGAGCGCAGAACGTTTCACCGAAGCTGCTTTTGCGAAGTTGTGGGTTGAGTATTTGGGTCATCTCATTACGTTACAAGGTAACAAGAGGTAGAAGTGTAAACGATACCATAGACGAATGATACGCTCGCGTCTTCTCAACATTTCCCGTAGCTTTGAAAACGATGGCGGGATCGAAGATCAATGACCGCCAAGTACAAATTTCCAAAGTCACGAAAGCAACTGTCCCGAATAATGTTGAAATGAAGTTCTTATATTCGCCATGCTCCTCAAGGGCTGCGTCGGAACTCTGCGTGGCCGTGGCGTTGGACTCGGGAAGCTATTGGGCGCGACTGTGAGTAAACCACCCAAAAACCCGGCCATGGCGCAGATCTTAAGTTCTGACTCTTCAGAATCCTAGCGAATGTGCCTCCTGAAGTGGTAAGGTCCATGAAGGGGCGGACAATTGCGTGAAAGGAGGATAGACCGAAAGCGAGATTTATCTCGACCATCCAGTCGAGAATTGTCGGCTTACGTGTCTAGATCAGGCGTCAAAATTGGGGACGGCTTGCCTTATATGGGGCGTGGATGATGGTGGCTATCTGCCCGATCTCATCCTGTTCTTTGGAGGTATCAATACGTTCGATTCGAAGCAGGGGCATCGTCTGGCCATTGATCCTCGAACTCCGTCTCGCCGTCAACCAGCCTCTGCAAATTCATCCTCGTACTCCAGCGAATATTGTACGTATGCGCCTGCTCGTTAAATTCGTCCTCGTCTTTATCGCCGCTATTGATATCGCTGTTCTTCCTCGTGGAGCCAACGGGTCGATGGTGCTGGAAATACTGCGGCTGGGCTGTATAGCAATTTCGCGTTTTCCGAGCTCCAATACCATCACAGTATTCGCGAAGCATGATGTCGTAGGGTCCTCGTAATTCCTTGAGCCCCATATCGAATAAAATTTGTCTTGCAGCACGTTGCGTGACCGCGTAGGCAAGCGAGCACACAGTCTCTGCGGTATGATGGACCGCACGAGTGTGGTTCGCGTAGCGTCTGATCAGATCGTCGGTCCCAAATTGGAGACTTACATGTTGAGAAGAGGGAACTGTCTCGTCTTTGAAGAGTACCCGGCCACGAAGCAAGTTTCCATCTTTCTCTTTGTCAGGAAATCTCGTTCCGCAATGGCCTAACCAAAGTACATCCCAGTTATCGCCGTAGGGACTTCTTTTCGGCACAAGCGTCCGTGGTGCTGTTGAATCGGGGCCGATATGGAACTCTTCAAACTCGATGTCTTCTCTAGGCTGAACGAACGTTGAATCCGAATAGCGGGTCGGGTCAGAGGCGAGAGGTTGGGTCAACGCATGTATCGCTCCTGCGAACTGATGCAACTGCGATTTTATGCGAATATCCCAGTCGACGTCGTCTTCAACAATAAGCGCGCTGTTAAGATCTTCTGTGACGATTCTAATTCTCAGATCAGCTTCTTACTAACTCTGCTTGGATTCTCCAGGGACACACTGTTGGATCGCGTTGAGATGTGCTCGCCAGCTGCCTCGATTTCCAAGCGGCATCACGTATTCGCCATGATTTGGAGGCAGAGCTTTTTCGGGTACATCATTGCCGTCCACGCCGTCCACAAAGGTACCCTTGATGCCAGTCAGGGTGGAGGCAAGGATGAAGGCATCCTTGTGGTCCGTCCTGGAGGGCAGATTGATGATCAAGATCTTCTGGAACTATCAAAGTGGTTAATTGTACATCAACCTGTCACAAACGGCGCAAAGATACCCCTAGAGTCTCATTGTATATATCTCTCACGAGTCCGGCAGATGTATTGGGTCTGGATGGAGGAAGCGCCCAGCCGTGAGCCCGTTCTTCAGGAAGTACCGAGTGCCGGAAAGAAATGAATGAGAAGAAGAGTATGGCAAATATAATGGAAGTGGCAGTAAAGATAGTGCGCTGCGGCGAGGCGCGCAGAAGCGGCATCTCGTTCACCATCGAGGAAGAGGAAAGGGCCGCAAAGACAAGAACTGTGGAAAGGCTACGAAGCAGCGAGGTAGCTCACTGGTATGGTGCGAGCGTGCGATGATGGGCAACGCAGAGCTCGTCTTGTGGTCAAGCATTAGAGACCTACAACACGCAAGGCCACGGCGACAAAAAAAGAACTGGTTCGCTGTTGGTGAGCCACTGGCTTCGCTTACATTTATCGTGCATGTAGGCGCTTACCCCGAGCAACGTGGGCGCTTAGACCGGGACTTCCTCGCGCATTTGGAGGGTGACCCTGCCGGCACTTCGGGAAGAGGCCCCCAACTTATGCAGGGGCTTCGGAGCCGCAAATTCGTTGTCCTCTTCAACAACACTTTGACTTCATCCTTTATCCGCTGGCCTTTAATTACACCATCTGTGCTCTGCATATACGCCTCAATCCCTTACGGTAGGAAGGCTTTGTGTGCCATGTCTTCGTTCACCCCTCGACAAAGGGATCCGACCAAAGAAAATTGTGGCGTCGCCTGCGGGATTGAATTGTCATGAACTTATCGTGAATACCGTGCCAACTAAGCCAAAAAGACTAGAACATGGGCTACTGCTCATGTCTCTGCGGTATCCAACATACATGCCTGACATGAATCTGGACACCCTAGACCCAGAACAGACAGCTGTTAAGTACAACCAGGACACATGCATGTACAATCATTCCTGAGTAGAACTCAATAACATCAAGCAAGCGTTTAAGCGAAGTTGACGAGCGCACCTCGGTAGTCAATCATCAGAAGTGTGGAGCTTCAACAACCGCCGTAGTTCATGCTCAATGTGATAATAATAAGCACGGTAAGTGGTTGGGTATACTCGTCGCCTTCTTGAGACGCACCACTTTTTCCGATCCTTCAAGTTTCAGACCCGGCTTCTGCATCACTACATTGCCCTTTTCCAGCTTTTCCCAGGCTGCGTATATTCATCGGGAGGACTTCTTCGCCGTAAGCTCTCCTAAATTTCATGTTCAATCATCTGTACCATATTGTTCTCCCCTCAGCACTTCGCTATGAAGCTCTCCATTCTTTCATTAATCTCATCTGCTGTCGGCTGTCTTTGTAATGGCAACTATCTAGGCATGTTCCTCAGTCCGGCAGATGGTGTAAGAAACGCAGCCTGGATTACCAACCCGATATGGGCTACCGGCCAAAAGGTCACCTTGAAGTGGACCACGACTCAAACCACGTATAACGTTTCACTGTGGCAGCAGGACACCGCCACGAACTTCGCAGATCAAGGTGTATCGCCTGTGTTCTCCTGGAGTAAGTGGGCCAGCACGGCCGTCATGAAACCTAGAGAGCCACCGGCTGACACAGGAAAGGTATTGGGAATGGAAATGGTCCCGGGACATATGATTGGATTGTCCAGCCTGCAGCTTATGGCTTCGACATCAACTTCTCCCCCGTCTTCTTCCTCTTCATCGGCCCCGGGTTCTCCATCACAGATGCTGGATTCACCTCACGCTATTTCAATATCTCGCCATCTTCGTCAGCAGCAACTCTTTCAACCTCACCTTCGACTCCCTCAAGGTCTTCAATAAACACCTCAGCAGGACCACCCACTGCATCGACCACCGGGAATGGAAATGCCACAACAACCTTGCCAGCCCAAAACTCCGCAGATGGCATGTCCACAGCAACAAAAGTGGGCTTGGGTGTAGGCCTGGGTATCGGCATACCATTCCTCCTCATCCTCGGATCAATAACGGGAATGAAACTCATTCAAAAAAGGAACAGCAAATCACAAGAACCTGATGCGGCGCCGAGCTACCACGACCCTCGGTACCAGCAGGATGTCAAAGTGGCTCGGCATTTCGAACAACAGGAATTAGCTACGCAGGGAAGTCCCACGTATCAGAGGGCTGAGTTGTACGGGGGTCCGTAGTTGCGCAATATCGTTACGAGGTTTGGTGGTCTTTTGAACGTTTCTTGACTCTCGTGAAACTGGGCCTTGGTGGTATGGGTGTTGTGGATCTTTTGCGAGTGAGAACATCGCGTACACCATGTCATGAGCTTGGCCTCATGTGCCCCTCGAAAGAGATCTTAAAGGTGTCTTAATGCGGATTTTCATCTATAATTTAGGATCAATAGCGATAAATTTCTGACGACGTTAAGACATTGTCTCGCCACATATTTATCGATGTTGATATTAAGTTGGTAAGGTTTAGATTTGAAGAAGAATATGTGGTGATACCTAGAGATTGGGAGACGCTGAATTGATGAGCTACTGTGTGGCCAGTCCATCACCGAATCTTGAAGACCCTATCTTTGTAAAATTCGCGGTCATCCTTCAATTTCTCTCTTCTCTTTACCAACGCTTCACCGGCCATCATCTCGTAAACGTAGCATTCGCCAACCAATTCCCAGATGTCCTCACCAGTGGAAGTTTTGTCTTTCGTCTTTTCTAGAACCACAGGGACGCTGCAGCCATACAGGATGCAGATGACGTGACCTTTCCTGGTGTCGTACGGTAGCAGTGCTAACCTTCCAAGTTTGGATGTTCGCGCTAGAGTGCGGTTCCAGATCACTGACAAGACTCGATTGATGAACGATTTGAGCACGTCGTTATCTGGCTCTCGGTCGCGCACTGTGATGAGATTGATGCCATCCTCGGAATCGAACAATTTCTGGCAGACAAGCTCGTACGAGAGGGGCGGGTTTTGCCCGTTGGGACCCTTGCCTGCAATCATTGTCCTCCAGAACTCGTTACTGACACTCTTTTTAGTTTCAGGTCCCAGGGATGGGTCTAGTGGAGCAGATGGTTCATCTGCAAGCGGTCTCCGGTAATGTTTCAACCACCTCTTGGGCAGACTGCCAGACTGGGCCGCGTCGGCAACTTCATCGATGACATCCAGCTGAAACCCACGGGCTGAGAGTATCTGAGTGGATCCGTCTCTTTCAAATTTCCATCCACTTCGGAATTTCCCAGAAGCCTGATACGGAGACGTCCCCGGTGCTCCAACGAGAGTGTCTGCGTTCACTCTCTGGATATGGTGCCTCTTATCTGCTTTGAACGCTCTATCCTCCAAGGTACGCACCCAAGTTGGCAGCCATTTTTCGTAACCATCAGATCCTTTGGTAGGGCTGGGAGCGGTAGGGGACCAAGGACGGCAGATGAGATCGAGCGACATCGATTGATCCGTTACATACGTGTATAAGTCATCACAGACAGCATCGAAACCTTTCGTGTAGTCTACGGGAAACTTCTCGAGTTTGAGGCGGCGCATCACGTTGTTTAGCACGCGCACTTTGCGATCGCAGTCGCAAGTATCTTTCTGGACGACGGTGTTTCGCTTCTCATTCAAGGAGTCTGTTTCTCGCCGCTTGCGAGTTTGTAGAGAATCAGGTATCGAAGTGATGTAATCCAAGATGTCGTGGAAGATCTCAATCGACCATCGAAATGCGCCCCAGAAAATCCACTCGGCAGTCTTAACCATAATCGTGACAAGACACATGAAAAGGGTCCCGTAGATCCAGTAGTTGACTCCAAGACGATCGATGTATAAAAGTATGTCGTCGAAGCCCAAGTACAAGGAGCCAAATGTATAGATCCAGACGAAGAATATTGCTACCGTTAGGATAGTCCCAAATCCAATGGCCATCAAACTAGCGCTATTGCCGTGACCAGGTGAATGTATCTTGCAATCTTTCCGCAAATATGGTGGCAATTCGTCCGGAGTGAGCTCAGCTTTGAGATTCACCGAAGGAGGTCCCGCAGATACATCTTTTGCGAGTGACAGCACCGCGTACACCACATCATGAGCTTGGCCAGTATTGAAAGGCGTCAATGTTGATATCAAAGACTCGAGAGTCTCTCGCTTCTGCACAACGCGGCCATCATCCCTCCTGCTTACAATTGCGGCGGTGACTTGAACCAGACGACTGGCGTTGAACTCCTTGATTTCTCCATACATGTCCGGGTGGTGTTTGTATTTCTTGCTTTCGTGATACATCTTTTTGACCCGCTCTCTGAGGCCGCCCTCAAACAAGGAGACTGCCTGAGCAAACTCAATCCATGGAATATGCGCAGCCCCCCACCAAAGTTCTGTGCTATCTGCCCCAGCCAGGACTATCTCTTGAACGATCCAACGGCGGCTAAACCAATTCCGATTCATCATGGCATGAAAGGCCTCCCACTCCTCGGGTGTCGTTTGCTTTTCTACCACTGTGTCATAGTCTTCCCATTTGATGATTTTCTTGATAAGCCCGAATGCCATAGCAGTGTCGATCTTTTGAGAGTCCTCGAGATCTTGCTCGCCAAGCCAGACGCACACTCGTTCGGCTTGGCCATAGATCCTGGGCATCAGAGGAAGTTGCTGACTTTTCTCGGTTCTGTCGTCTTGGTTCATACAGACCGCATCCGCCCAAAAGGTTCGCGGTTCGCTGAGGTCGCGTAGTTGTAGAAGGGCAGCTTTCAGGTTCTTGGTCACATTGAGGGTTAAGTGTCCACGAGGGCCTCGAATGTAGATACTCTCTGTTGGCGTCTGGCCTTCCCATGAATAAGACAACGCTGTGTATCCGTGACTTGTTCCCAAAGATGTCCAGAACTCGGTGACCTCGTTTGGCGCCCGCTGGTTTTTTGCATCCTCGGGAGTTTGAAGGCGCGGAAGCAGGGAAATCTCGATGCTGCACTCCAGACGATCACCTTTATTCCTGGCCGGGTGAACGATCAGCACACGAATGAGGTCCGGCTTATCTTGATCATCTGGTGTCCTGGTCAAAGGTTCATAGAAGAGGTTTCCGCCGTCCGTAGCCCTCACAGCAGGCGTCTTGCCTGAAATCAGGTCTTGTCGAATGTTTCCTCGACCATCGTCTTCGATATGAAAAGGTTCACGGAACCAAGATTCAGCCTGTTGGTCGTCCAGCCACGTGATGATTCGTCTAGATGCGAGACTAAGCAATGTTATTTAGTCTACTACAGTTTGTATCGTAGTAGCTTTATTGATTCAGAACCCCTCGATAAACCTTAACCGATTCAGGATCCGCAACTAAGATCAATACTGATAAATTTCTGGCAAGATAAATTCCTAACATCGCCAGGAATTTACCGATAATCGATCCTAAGTTTGTACAGTCAAGATTTAGAGGAAACATGGCGAGATCTAGAGAGGGTAAGGGACGGTGAATCGATGAAGCCACTGCGGTATCATGAAACTCAACCTACTGCAAGAGACGCCAATACCAGGGCCTAACTTTAGTCTTTGGGGCGACTCCCCTGTAAGAATGTCGCGATGGTGATGGTGATACAGTCGTCCCATTGGAGTAAGCTGGCACTTCTTGCTCCGCAATGTTCCGGCTCGCGCTTCTGGTGCTTTGCGCAGGGCCCGTTCCTGAATTTGTCGATTGGTTGTCGTTCTTGCGTCCAAGGGTGCGTGCCGGAGCGGGCTTCTTCTTCCTCCCTCCTTTAGCCATGAGATGGATGAGTTCTTGATATTGCGACTCGAGCTGAGCATTCTCAGCACGAGGGCGCGACGGTCCCGCCACCCATCTTAAGGCGCGGGTTTGCCTCCCCCGGTCTGCCAACTTGAGCCGCAGAGGTGCCACCCCCCTAATTCTTGGAAGCAAGCCACCGAGATGATGTCTCAGAGCATTGGTGGATGATAAGCCATGAGGAGTGACTACCGAGCCAAGAGCGAATGAGCCTTTGCGAAAGATATTCGAGCTGCAGCTCAATTTTTGCGGCCTCTACTCCATCCCGGGTTTCCTGCAAGAAGCATCCAATGAAACAGCGTCGCAAAACTCGACGCATGCATGATGGGCGCGTCGCGACCGCTGCCGGTCCAGGTCGAAGAAGGTGGACGACGCTCTGGGATGGTGGGACAAGGATTCGTCAGATCAGTTGGCGAGCTTCAACGGACGAGGGGGGTGGAGACAAGATGGAAGAGATGGTGTTGTACGTTCAAGGAAGATGAGAAGAGAGGACGTCGGTTACTGGTTACTGGACCCCGCTAAACTTAAGGGCTCCTCCAAGACATCCCCTGCACTCCCTCTCCCTTCGATCTGTAGGACGACCTTATCCAAAACAATTCTCTATCGTAATCTGATTACTCATTGGCAATTTCAAGATCCACGCTCTTAATTACTAATATTCTAGCTCGGCACTTTCTCCTCCTCCCTTTCAACTCCCTACGACCTCGACAACGGAGCACCCATTCGACGATTGCATATCGTTCAAAACCGACGGCAAAAAGTGTGAAAACAATCGAACCAAGGAAACATCTCAACCGCTAAGTTCCAGGCATAAACTGTGAATTACCAATTACGCTATTATGTCCAGCCTTGCAATACCGTGATTGCAGACTAGTGTATTCCTACCATCTCATAAATCATCAAAGAAAGTCGTCGTCGTCAACGGATCCTCAAAGAGCGTCATCACCATTGCCATTCAAAATCCCTCCAGGCAACCCAAACGCCCTCAAAGCTTCGCATTCAGAACTTCCAGCCTTTATTGTAATCATCATAATCTGCACAACACACAATTAGCCAACATCCCAAGACCAATCGAGCAAAGACAGAGAGCGAAAAGGTAACCCACCATAATGATCCCCCGCCCACTGAGTCTTACAAACAGTCTCATACTTCTCCTTCGTCTTCGTCGCAGGCTTATACTCCGTAATTGTACTAGGATACGGCACAGTCTTCGTCTCATAAAACGCATTCGTCTTCTTCTCCTCGTATGGCACCGTCACTTTCTCCTCGTAAGGGTACGTCTTCGTCTCCAGAATCGTCTTCACCTCCGTCTTGTATTTCGTCAAGACATCCGTTTTGTACTTTGTGTACACATCGGTTTTGTATTTGGTTTCGACGTCGGTCTTGTAGTTCGTTACCGTTTTGTAGGCTTTGTCCGTGTAGGTCTCGTAGTCGTATGCCGTCTTTGTTTTGCAGACGGATTTTTCATATTCGTGGTCTTTTTGCCAGTCGCCGGGCATGGCGAGGGCGGTTCTGTGATGGAAACGGTAAGCATTCGGGAAAGACGGGGCAAGGAAACGGGATGAAGAGCACGGTTTGAGTGGGAAGAGATGACTTACGCCGAGAGCAAGATAGCGACAAAAGTCTGGAAGAAGAACATGATGATGGTGATGGTGGTCAAGCCTGGACTTGGTAGTGAATGTTCAAAAAGCGATTGTTGAAGCTGGTGATTTTCGAATCTTCCGCAATCATCACCGATCTTTATACACTTCCCTCCACTGCTTGGCCATGTCGATATTCCGCAGTCACGGCTCGTTGAAGTCTATCCACCTCACCAATTCCCCGCACCTGAGCTGGTTTACAGCATCGCATCGGTCGGCCATCCACATGCGGTCAGCTTCGTAGAGCCTTCTGCATACTAAGACTGATGCCAAGTTGTGGCTTTCGGTGTCTTTCGGTAGGCGTGTGGGAGCAACTCAAGCATCCAGCCCACCCACGGCAGACGGACGGAAGGTGTAGTCAGATCATCATCGCAGGAATGGGACCCAACCAACAGCCAAGAAAGCTGGGCACCTGCCAAGTTTATATACAGTTGGGAAGATCCGAATAAGACTATCGAATATCTGCATAATTGCATGTTCCTACGGTCGTTCATGACAGGCGCAGAAGCTTGAGTGCCTTGGCGATGCGGCGAAGTGCACGGATGAAGAGGCTGCCAAGCCCTGAGGCTGAGACGATTCTTCCTCCTCTTTGCCGGCCGTGAGGAGTTTAGTGGTGTCACGACCTGTGTTTGAAGGCTCGGTGGTGAAGACTTGAAAGACTTCCTTTCTAAAATCTTTTAATCTCTGTCGTAGTAAAGTCTGCTCCACCTTGACTTTTCGATCGTTCCGCTGCTGCTCACCTCGAAGCATGGGTTTTCGAACGATGTCCGGACTGCTCTCGTATGATATTTCTCGGCACACTCGAAAAGCATGTTGGTCTACCGTTCGCTCTGGTAGAGGTCGGCAAGGGCTATGTTAAGCCCTTGCCAGCAGAAGAAACGAGTTGGGACTGATGTGCTCCTCGCTAGGAGTGGTGTTTTCAAGCTCACAGTCTAGGTCCAATTGCCTCTTTGCGGGGAAGACCGGTGTCCCATGCATGGAGATTCTACAGAGTGAACGTCAGCCTAGCAATCTGTGACACATAGTCCTAGAGACCGCATGCGGCTTGATGACCTCCACGAGACATACATACAGAAAAATGCCGCTGGCTTGAAGAGGTCATTCGATAACATGTATCCGTTCGAGCATAAGAAACTGAATGGCACTCCGCTGTACAAGGGTTTTCAGTCCGAATGATGCCCTGACGTTGCTGGCGATGGCAACGGCGTGGAAGAATTTGTGTGCAATTATTCTCGCTCGACATGCCCTCTTTGGTATAGACGCTGATCTTCAGTCTTGTGTCCCCATTGTAGTCAACCAAATTTCATGTTGTTCGGTGAAATGATGGTCTCTTGGCTTCGACGTTGACTTGCAGGAAGATCAGCACTCTAGCTGCATAAGCATTTCTATATTTGGACGCTTCATACCTAAACATCGACCAGCACATCACGCTTTCCCCGCACTCACGGTACAGGTGAGACTACCCCGTAGCTTTGTTGTCATTTCGTCAGCATTCGCGAAGCGTTTTGTGGCTCTATGGCTTAGAAACAGTCTTTCTCTTTTGCTGTTGAAGCGAGGCTAGTTCTTGACCTTTCAATCCTGATATTGCAATTTTAAGGAAGATTGGAGCGCGTTATTTATCCGTTAGTAGGTCCTGATTAAACCTGAGCGATAATTATTGATGCATGCGTTTTGAGACTACCAACGGTGAACATCGAGCTAAATCCCATCTTCGTGTCTTCACAACGAGCCACCAAATGCGCGGGACATCAGAGGAGACGTCATGAGAATATGACGATAGACCTTGCTCGCGCCCAGGCGAACGCAGGAGGAGTAGAGCCAGACATTTATCTCAGCAGTCACTACTAAATCCCAGGTATCCCAAGTAGCATTAGTACAGGTGAGGCAACGAAATTGGTAATGGCGGAAAAAATGGGAAGAGAATCCGACCCTCTTGGAGAGCCATACCCATTTATTACCGTTGAGATCTTGCGAGTCGCCTCAATATCTATGGCAGCCTTTTCTGAACCAAACAGCCAAATTGCTCTAATTACTTAGCCAGTCCAAAAATTCTGGCGTAAAGTAACTGATGACGATGGTCGCACCCGCTCTTAGAATGCCCTCTGTGGATTCAAAGGCCATAGCCTTGAGGTCGAAAACGCCAGCGCTCGCAGCCGCGTGTATCATCGCGAATTCGCCAGAAACTTGATACGCTGCTACAGGCAGGTCTTTGCCCAACTCTTTCGCGTCAGAGATGATGTCCAGATACTGACTCGCTGGTTTGACCATGATTATGTCCGCCCCCTCGTTGATATCCCGGACAATTGCACGTCTCGCCAATCCACGGCCGCCATGTGGTAGCTGGTAACATTTCCGGTCACCAAAACTCGGGACTGATCCTGCAGCATCACGAAAGGGACCGTATAAACACCCCGAGAACTTGGCCGCGTAACTCATCAAAACAATCTGGTGTGCAATTCCAGCTTCGATCAACTTGAGCTTGATGGCTCGGATTCGCCCGTCGTTCATATCTGACGGTGCTACGCAATGTGCACCGGCGTCGGCGTATGCCATTGCGACATCTGAAATACGCTCTACCGACAACTGGTTGTTCAGGCTTCCGTCTTCACGAAGAATACCGCAATGTCCATGGCTTGTGTACTCGCACAAGCAAACGTCGGCTACGATGAAAAGATCGCGGAAGTGTCTTCGAAGCAGTCTGATGCTCTGCATCACGGGTCCTTTGGGGTCGTCGGCCGATGTTCCAAGAGCATCTTTTGTGCCTGGTGCCATTGGTACGCCAAACACGATAACAGACTTCAGCCCTTTTCGCACGAGCGGTTCTAGAAACGGTACTAGGCGATTGATGCCTCGGCGGTGTTGGTTGGGGAGGGAGGGAATTAAGGTCTCTTCGTCCGGCTGGTCAGAAATGAAGATTGGGTATATGAGCATAGACTATCAATAAGATATATTAGACCCGCCAAGTGAGCATGAGTCTCAACTGTCCATGCTTACCTTTGTCAGCTGTCTCTCTGCTTGCCACGCTCGAGCAAGTGGGTGGCTGTATCCGCCATGGAGTTGACTTGAAATGTCCCCGGATATGCTAACGCTTGTGGCCGCTGTGCTGGCGTATGAAACACCCCTCGAGAGTTGTGATCCGCGTTCGGTACGTCTACTGGCGCCATCCTTGAAGGTGAGGTCTGAGACGAGAGAGGAGAAAGACATGATGGCGTCTAGCTGTGGATTTCGCAGATGTGATATGTGTACGACTGGAAAGAGTCGCTACTAGTTGAGAAGCTATACGTATGTGCCTCTCAGCCTCGAAGAAGGTGTGTCGACAATTTCCACCTGGTGAAACAAAGTTGTAGGTGGCGGACCCGAGCACCTGGTGATGGAGGAGAGAATGGTCTGGGAGGCTGGAGAAAGTCTAATTGCGGTCGCGGAGTATTTGTTTGGTCACTCGTGGGTAGGATCGGGGAGAGATGTGTGGTATAGGAGGCGTCGTATGGTCTTTATGAGATTGAGACAGCGAGAGTGAGAAAAATGTAAGCTCATATCACCCTTGTCTGATTGGCTGAAAAGTCCAGTATGGGGGCGGCGTCGGAAATCGGCTCTCGGCTTTGGATATTGGGTTCCAGACGTCCAAACAGACAGACCTCCCTAACACTTCCACTTCTCCTATCCTACGCCCTGGTTGAGGGCATACATATCTGCTCCGTATCTGTGTATGAAATGCCAAAACAGCCTCATTATTGGTGTCAAAATATGCCAGTCGGTCGGCAAATCGAAGCCAACTATAATCAGCTGAGTACTACGAGGTCCTGCTTGGAGGCTCTCGGTCATGTTAATTCCAAGCACCGCGAGTCTTTCGTTGACAACACAAGTTTCTGTGAGGAGGGCCATGATCCCCTCTGCCTCCAAGTCAATGGGTGAGCATCATAAATCATGCTACCATAAACCGATGTACAGGCTGTGGCAAAAGCTCTATTTCGAGTTACCCTGCTTCATCAACTAGAGACACCAATACGGGTTTGCTATTTATGTGTTTCTCAGCTACCAGGTTTTACGATGTCTCCTCTAAGTCTACATTTTACCAACTTAGGATCGATATTGATCATTTTCTGGCGATGTCAAGAAATAATCTCGCTGGAGATATATCAATATTGATTTTCAGCTGCACATAATCAATCGTCTAAGATTACACAGTAGTTAAGGGACACAGAATTAGTGAACCTGCTGTGACACCATTCCGTCAAGATCGAAGCGGAGATCCTCGTGGATCAAACACAGAACAGAATGACCACTCGGTATTCTGTACGAAAATCAAGAGTGGGCAAAGTCGTCACTGTCATTGTTCGAATCATATCGTCTGACACACTCGTCTCTACCAACGCACTTCTGTGTAGTTTCCAGTCGATGATGTCGCTAAACCATCCATCAACCTCTCATGTAAACCGAGACTTCGCAAAAAGGATTGCATAACCGGTCAATACTCGTAGTCGTAGCACAGATAACCGCCTTGGATGTTGGCGACGTCCGCAATTGTGACGTTGGGTAAAATACCAAACACACTCATTTCGTAGTTAATCGTCATCTCAACAAATCCTCCAGGAGGTTCAGTAACGGTGGTATTACCCTGCATGGCAAACATGCGATCTGTAGCATTGATTTGCTCCCACTGCCACCAGAGGCGATCAAGATAGGCGTGGTGGAGATAGAAGAGCGGATCTCCTGGGGAGGAATCCACGTCGGTCATCTACAGGTGAGGTTAGGAAGAGTTTTACAACAAGAACTATGGATGGTGGTGAAGACTTACGACACCTCCTGTTGCTTGATGGCCAGCTATATGGGGGAAGGCAGCCATACAATTGTAGAAATCTTCAAAACTCTCGCCACCAAATTCGTAGCATGTATCTACATTCGATCGCGCTCCGTACGCCAGTCCCTTGGTTTCGTTCCACTTCCTTGCAAAGCAGTAATCGGTTGTCTCTTCCAGAGGGCCGACGTGAAGTGTCCTGTTGGCAAACGAACCAGTGGTAACGCAATTATCGACCGAAGACCCGTTGCCGCCAAACCACCTGTCTTCCCACATATCAGATTGGAAGAAGTCGCCCGAAGCAGCATCTTGAGCTTCGTCCCACCATGGAATTGCGCCGGTGTAATTACATTCTTCCCTCAGAATTGTTTCGTGGGTGTGGAGTTGGAAGCGGTGCCAGGCCAAGAATTGGGGCTATGATCCATATTTTAGCTGGCGTTGCAGCAAGAAGGACTAAAGCTCTTACAGTGTAGTGAATGATGTCGCCGTAGGTATTGTTTGTTCCTCGTTGGTGAGAAGCTTGGAAATCATCAAATCTAGAAACAGCTCCTGGTAATCCAGTTTTGCCTGCCAAGTTCATCAAGCAGAGCTCGGCCTCAATGAAAGCCGTCTTCTCGTCGTCGTGAAGCGAGCGCCATTCTTTTCGTATGATTACGTTGTCCTTCGAGCAGGTTCCGTTAAAGAAAGTTCGGCTCGTAATGCTTGCGTCGAGGTAGCGGCCATCTGTGACTTCTGTACCATTGTGTGAGAAGGTAGAGTTACGAGCAGTCAGAGTCAAAGCGTTGGCAAGGGTGGTTATCCCAAGCAATATGGATAGAGATAACATGGGGAAAGTGCTGGACAAAAGGAGACTGAAATGACTGACAACCCAGAAGCAAGAATCGGTCAGAAGAAAGAGAACTGATCTGTGACTTGTACTCCGTTCCTCCACGACGATATCAAAAGCGGACCATTTACCCTGTCACTAACGAAAGATTTGAGGCTTGACACGCCGAAATTCGCATCCACCTACATAGCTTCCCTTCAACCTGTTCGCGGACCGTGGTGAAATTTCCGTCCTCGAATAAGTACTTTGATGAGGATTTTGCATGCATCTGTAGCCTGTCTTACCTTGCGGGCAAATTTTCATGCCCGCAAAGCCGAAATTGGTAGAGGTAGGCGTGATTGTAGCTGCTTTTTCTCTTGTAGAGCTCCACTATCCTCTTCTTGGCACGTTTCCCGCTTCATAATCCGTAACATCTCGACTTATATTCACAGGTGACCCTTCTCACATGACTTTCAGGTTCAAGGTAAGGATTGGAAGAACTTGGTCGTATTTTTAGGCTGGTAATATAACTCCTGTGAGATCCTTGAGCACGTCCCGATTTTTATGGTTTGTTTCGTCTTGTCCCGTTGAGCAGACCAGGAAAGTCTCAGCATTGATACATATGTCGAGCTCATTCTTTGGGGCAGTAGCCTATCTCTCCGCTGAATTAGTGAGAGAATTGGCGGTGCATGGCGGTATGACTGAGTGCCTGTACCTTGGCCACCGCACGGAACCCCACCTCTGTTTCAACTAGCCATCCTTGATTGTCTCGAGCGAGGATAATGAGCCAAGATTGTCTATTAGACATGTTGGACTCCTAGTAGAGGGGGTTCGAGGGCAAAGAGAACTCACACCAATTGCTGGTGGTCGTCGTAAGTCGGCATGAACATCTTTCCTTAAGTGTTCTCAGCATTGGTATTCCAAGACGACTGGCAGACTGAGAAGATTTATCAGTGCATTTGCTGATGAAAGTAGTAAGAGATCTATCTTGATGTACGAGCATGGGAAATGCGATTTTTTATTATCATGACTTTGATGTGTGATGTTCTTGAGTCGGGGAGAAGATGTTTTGGTGAGGGGTGGAAGTCGAGGTGGCTATGAATGTATGAAGGTAGCCGTACCGGATCATCATCCTCCGAGTCGTGAGCTAAGATTTCTCGGTCGACAAATCGACATTTACACGGACTGAGGCTATTCCACCAGTACATCGATCACAACCACAATGCTTCCCCGGCGGCTTGCAAGAACTTCCCTCCTTCAACCCTTTCGGATTTTCACACTTCAAAATGCCCGCCGCACCCTCGTAACCGCGCCCAAGGAAGGCGACGGCCCCCTCATGAGCAGGCGATCCGACCGCGCTCTCCCCTCCATTCCGATCACAAACACGCGCCAATTCCTAAAGTCCTTCCCTCCATTACTGCTCGTTCTCGGCCTATCCGCGTTGGCGATCTTCAACTACCAAAAATCCTCATCCTCTGTCGTCTCAAGTTCTTTATACGCATTGAGAGTCAATCCCTCGGCGAGGGAAGCATTGGGCAATGAGATCTACTTCAGAGACAAATTTCCATGGATATTTGGAACGATAGATCAGCTACATGGGAAGATTGACATTCATTTTGGGGTAAAGGGGACGAAGAGAACGGGTGTGATGAGGTTCGTGAGCGAGAGGAAGAAAGGCATGGAGTTTGTGAGTCTTTACAAGTATCTTAGAGGGAGAAAAACTCTAATAGAAGATTGCAGTTCCAAACCTCGGAATGGACACTCACGCTTGACGATGGGAAGGTTATTGACCTGATAGAAGGAGACGATATACAGGATCCATTGGTAAGAGCGGAGCTTGGTGTGGCTGCATGAGCCAATGAGGAAATGGATGTACAAAGATGGTTGCAATATGTTGGCATCGGGGGGCGCATATGGCGTAACTCGACATACATCGACGACGATGAGCTATGTCACAACTGTGTTGACTCTCAAGGTATTGGAGTGGATATTCCTTCTATAAGTTGTCGAAACGAGAAGGTATAACAGCAATCTGACGTTGCACTCTCTTCCCCAACATTCACAAGGGAAAGACATTTACAAATAGAAAATTGAAAAGACGCTCAACTACCTACAACCTTTTCATTTGGACAACGAAACGACAATAAAAGCCCTGATTGTCTCAATCTCCCAATTGTGGCCATGGCAGGCATCGGATCTGGAGGTGACGCCTGCTGCGAAAATTGCATTGGAACTCCTTGATGGTGAGAGAAGGCATTCAAATGTCGTCTGTGGTGCGGCACCACTTGGTTCATGTCAGAGATGGAGCGTTGAACATGTACTGGGAATAACACAAGCTTACTTTGGACCTTGTTCTCACTGTGAATGCTCTTCTCAGAACCATGTCTACAAATAGAGGAACAGCAGGACTACTTAACCTGATCTGACATATACATTTCCCCGTGATTTGATTGCGAGTATGTCCAGCATTGCTTTCCAGCCTTGTCAGAGATGTATACTATTCAAGTATGAATCCGAAATCATGGTCATAATCTCACGTGCAAACAATCTTAACACCAAAGACGTGACTTCCACCTTTCATCAACGCGTCGAATTTCTACCTCGTCTCTTTCCCATCTCCTCTTTCCACCCCGACTTTCCTTGTTAGGAACGCAGTATGCGTATTCCAACGCGTGAAACACTAGATGGAAGAGAAAATTGGCGTGGTAACGGATAAAAATTCGCCACGTAAAGAGCTCAAGCTTCGTCAATTCTTGCTCGCCTAGAACGACGCCCGCTCAGCAACAGTTGTTTCGAGAAGGTCAAGAGATATTTGCCGCGTGATAAGTCAATATCGTGACAATGCCAGTTGATCAGAAGAAAGTGCGCCACGTAGATCCCGAATTTACGCTCAAAAGAGTTTTTGGCAAATCAAGCTTCAGGTGAACGGGTGAACAACGATACTGCAGCTCATGACTGACAAAACATCAGACCTCTCCAAAGAGAAGTCATCACCGCAGCCCTGGATGGCGAAGATGTCTACCTTCAGGCAGCTACTTCTTTCGGCAAGAGCTTGTGCTTTCAATTACCAGCAGTAATCGATTATGGCAGTAAGGACGCGTACTTATCTCAGAGTTGTCTCCACACTGACTGTTCCAGTCACCATCGTGGTTTCGCCTCTGCTTGCCCTCATGAACAACCAGATAGCTGCATTGCGAGCGGCAAACATTCGAGTCGAATCGATCAACAGCTCCACGCCTCCAGCCGCTCGGAAGACCATCATGGATGATCTCCAATGCGGACATCCTCGAACTCGTCTTCTCTATGTGACGCCTGAATTTTGTGCAATGGACCACTTCCGAAGGGTATTAAAAACCATTCACAGCCATCGCGAGCTCGCTCGAATAGCAATAGACGAGGCTCACTGCATCAGCGAATGGGGCCATGATTTCCGTCCCGCCTTCAAAGGTCTCTCGTTTTTTAAGACGGAGTTCCCAGATGTTCCAATCATGTGCTGCACCGCGACAGCAACTTCGCGAGTCCGGATCGACATCATATCAACCCTATCCCTGGATGCCCCGAAGCTCAAAATCTTCACCATGACTACCAGCCGTCCGAATCTGCACTACGAAGTCCGCTTCAAGTCCGACGAAGAAGATCACTACGACGACTTCCTGAAATGGATCAGAGCCACTCACGCGCGTCGCGCAGCGTCCCAACGCGCAACTCAGCTAAACCAAGCCAGGGAACGAATCTCAAACGTCTCGGGAATAATATATACCCTCTACCGCAAAGACTGCGAAGCGCTCGCAACGCGTCTGACCACCGACGGTATCGGTGCAAAACCGTACCACGCCGGCCTAACCATAGACCAAAAAGAAGACCACCTCAAAAACTGGGTCGCAAACACCCCAGGCTACGATGTCATAGTAGCAACAACGGCCTTCGGCATGGGCATCGACAAGGAAAACGTCCGATTCGTGGTACATTGGCAAATCCCGAAATCCTTTGAAGGCTTCTACCAAGAAGCAGGCAGAGCCGGTCGAGACGGCAAAGCAAGTATCTGTATAATGTACTACGGACGCGAAGACCGAGATCGCGCCAGTACGATGTTGCAACTCGATCAGCAGAGGAGGGTCAACGGGACGAGACTTGTAGGCAAGGACGGCATGGATAATATGCAGGGGAGGGCCAAGAGTTTGCAAGCGCTCATACGGTATTGTGAGGAGACGGGGAGGTGTAGACATAGACTTGTTAGTGAGTATTTTGGGGAGCAGGACGTACCAGGATGTGATTTTGCTTGTGATTTTTGTAGGGATGGGGAGGGGTTGGGGAGGAGGAAGGGAACGGGCTTGGCTAGTGAGGAGTGGTGTTGTACGCAGAGGGAGTCGGGGGTTTATGACGGGTATGCTGATGATTGAGTTCTGGGGCTTGATGGCTTTGGAGGTGGAGCACAGTGGGGGCACAAGGACAGCGGTGATGGACACGGAACATGCATGAAAGAATAAGAAGATGATTGCAGGCATAATAATTTGGGGATTCGCTTCATAACCGTATTCCATCCAGCTAACTAAACGTAAACGCTCGTATATACACATAATCATCATTGGTCTTTCCGACCTTTTCCCCCATCATCAAACAGGCAGCGCAACAACTCCACTGCAGTCAAACCCGCCACCCAATTAGGAGCACGACATTCACCACCAATCACCCTGGTCATGCATAGCAGCAGCCACCTTCTTGAACCCAGCAATATTGGCGCCAGCGACAAGAGAAGGAAGCTCACCCTCAGCAGGGGTGACATACTCCTTGGCCGTCTCCAAACAATTCTCAAAGCAGTTCTTCATGATGCCGGCCAACTTCTCGTCGACCTCCTCGCTCGTCCACGACACGCGCGACGAGTTCTGGGCCATCTCGAGACCGGAGACGGCAACACCGCCGGCGTTGGCCGCTTTGCCGGGACCGTACCACACACCCTCTGCCTTCTTCGTCTTGCGCGTTTCCTCGAAGACGGTGATGGCTTCTTGGGTGCAGCCCATGTTTGAACCCTCGGCGATGAACTTGGCGCCGCTCTTGACGAGGGCTTCGGCTTCGTCCTCTGAGACTTCGTTTTGGGTCGCGCAGGGGAGTGCGACGTCGACGTTGCCGACTTCCTTCCAGGGACGGACGCCCTCTTTGTATGTGACCTTGTGGGAGGAGGTGTTTGCAATGTCGGAGAGGGATTTGCGGGCGAGTTTCAGGGTTGCGATTTCGGAGATGAGGTCTGCTGAGATTCCGGAGCCTTCTTCGACGATGAGGGCGCCCTTTGAGTCGGAGAGGGAGACGACGGTTCCGCCGAGTTCGATGACCTTGAGGGCGGCGTATTGGGCGACGTTGCCGGAGCCGGAGATGGCAACCTTTTTTCCTTTGAAGGATTCCTTTCCACCGGAAGCGTAGTTGATCATGTGTTCGACGTACTGGAGAGCCGTTGTCAGTGTCTGGCTTGCCATGGAGAGTGTGCAGGAGGCTACTCACGTAGACGAGACCGTAACCAGTGGCCTCTGGTCGGATCAAAGATCCACCCCATGTGAGGCCCTTTCCGGTCAAGATACCCTCGAACTTGTTCTGGAAGGACTTGTACGCTCCGAAGAGGTAACCGACCTCACGACCACCGACACCAATGTCACCAGCGGGGACATCAGTGTTGGCACCAATGTGCTTGCTCAGCTCTCTCATGAAAGAATAGCAGAATTTGCGGATCTCGTTGTCGGACTTGCCCTTTGGATCGAAGTCGGCTCCACCCTTTCCACCACCCATGTTCACTGCAGACAAAAACACATCAGCCCATGCATCTTGACGTCATATATCATCATATCCATTTTGGGAAAAATACTCACATCCGGTGAGAGCATTTTTGAAGATTTGCTCGAATCCCAAGAACTTGAGAACAGACAGGTTGACTGTTGGGTGCAGACGGAGACCGCCCTTGTATGGACCGAGAGCGGAGTTGAATTGGACTCTGTACCCGCGGTTGACTTGGACTTGGTTCTTGTCATCTTCCCAGACGACACGGAATTGGACGATGCGTTCAGGAATGGCGGCAATTTGGAGGGCTTTCTTGTATTCTGGGTTCTTCTCGAAAAGTGTCGAGTTCTCGAGGGTGGAGGCCAGCTCTAGTGGGGTATTAGTTTGCTTTTTTCTGTAGAGAGGGGTCGAAGGAGTCTTCTCTGGAGCTTGGTCTATACTATCGCTGCTCACAGAGAGCAAGATGTGATCAAGTAGCAGGAAGACTCCGACATCACTTCTCCAGCGAATTGCTTACCCTTGTAGGCCTGCTCGAACTCTGGCTCGGAAGGAAGGTTAGACATGATTGCGTGTAGGAACGGGTATCTGAAGGGGTATAATGTAGCAGTACAGAGTTCAAA
Organism: Venturia asperata; assembly: GCA_003689335.1. Lineage (NCBI taxonomy): Eukaryota > Fungi > Ascomycota > Dothideomycetes > Venturiales > Venturiaceae > Venturia > Venturia asperata. Next base: position 214,555 of record QWWL01000032.1, read on the forward strand.
TTGGTGTATGAGGACTCAAAGATGGAGAAGAACAAGATGGCGGCCGCAGAGGTTTTATCTTCGTCACCTCAGCTATAGCTCCCCACCAGAAAAAACAAACAGCTACACGCAGCAGCTCATGCCCTCGCCTGCATCACCATCAAATAATACGTCAAAGTATCGGCAGCTAGATGGAGGGTCGTGCCCGCCGACAGCGGTGGTGTCATAAATGGGCGATCCGAAGGACCATTGCCAGGCTGCAATTGGCTGCTCTGCGAATCATGGTCGAAGGTTTGGTAGAGCATTTGGTGGTGTATAGATAAGACGCGGCGAGGGACCAATAGAGTCGAGTAATGGCTCTGAAGCGCGAACCCACACAAGCCACGGGCGCGCATGTCTGAAGGGAAATGCCTGGACAAGACCCCTCATGGCAGCGTGTCTCCGGCGTTCGGCCGTGGGAGAAGCGTGGAAAAGTGTTGTCACCTCATTTCTTAGGACGTGTCCATCTCCAGATTTCTGGGATTGTTCTGGGCGTGTGGGCGAGAGTGAGGGTCCACGAGCATGGATCGCCAGATGCTCTGGGTCCCATCTGCAGATACAAGAGGACCGTGAGGACGACGACAAGCAGGGGGAAATAGGAAATTTTCTGCTTTCGCGAACTGCTTCTCCATGCGTTGGTGGTACTTGTGAGACATGCGCTGTCAAGCACTCTCCGCGTCGTCTCCCGGTCTCGTCTCTCATGGCCACATCCACATCCACTTCCTGGAGTAACATGTGGCATCCCACGCACTTTCTGGGCCCTGGGTCTGATTCTGCGATGCCGCCCCATGGAGCGATTGCCTTCAGCCTTGCCGACACCCGACTCTGCCCGGCCATTGTCTTTGCCGTGCTGCTGTGTGGACGGCTTTTGCGAGTCCAGACTGATGCCAACCACATCCTTCAAAGCCGCAGCCAGTCGCGTATCTGCCGAATCAAACATTGGACGACATGGGGAACGTCTTGACAGGAGCGCAGTCAGACTAGCATACCGAGAACAAGAAGAGAAGGCTGATTATCCAAATTCGATAGTAATAATTCAGGACGCGACAGCTTGGCGTCGAAGTCGGAACGCTGAGCACAGCTGGAAGATCCGAGATCCCCTCCATCTCCAATTTATTTCCGAACTTCGGAGACGACAACTCCACCACCAAACATCGGCCAGCAAATTTTTGACACCGTCACCCCAGGTCACCATCTGTCAAGGAGTATCCTCCATCTCCAATAGCCCTCCAGGTCCGCTCGCCGGAGGCCTCGAACAAAAGATACTGACACGGAGAAACACCAAACAAGTGCCACGGACCCAGGTCAACGCAAACGTAACAACAATCGTCCATTGGCTGCGGCACGTCCGCAAACTCGGCTTGGTTGTCACTCCATATCCCACCCGGAAAGTTCCTCAAGTGTTAGTCTGTCTTGATCATATCTCTGGACTCACTTCTCTCTGGATTCTTGTCTTTCTTCTTGGTGCTTGTTGTCGCTGTTGTTTGTTTGCGAGACGTGTGAAGCTGTCCACGATGGACGGTGCGACTATTTTTTGGTCACCGCAAACGTAAGAAGAAGTAGCGGGTGGCTACGCTTTGCTCCGAATGTCACTCAATCTCCTACCACACACTGGATTTCCTCTCGCGGCGATGAGGCTTAAACGGGTCTTGGTCCTGCCGGTCTTTTCCCAGTCCGCTGAGGGTTGAGAAGGCTCGGCTAATCTGACTCTTTCACTAGGTAGGGTGCAAACAACGAACAGCACCACAGCGCTACAAATCAATAGTCCCAGGTGATTATAGTACTCAGCACCGTCTTATTATATGGCTAGAAGAAGTTTGAGGAATCTGTATCCCGAACTACCGTCAGACCTGATGCTCCAAGTCATCCCTCCAAACCTGAGTACAAGGAAAAGACCATCAGCACCACGGAACGATTACAGAATTTACCAAAAAAACATAATGCATACGAATATTGCACCCTCGCCGGGAATTCTCGAACATCCATTGGTGAGGATGCATCGCGCCGCGCAAATCAAGCACGTGATCAAGATCCCTTCCAAAAGAGAGGACCAATTCTAAAGCTGTAATCGCATGCGTACTACCTTTCTACAAGGTGAATTCCTTAGTCAAACCTCTGACGTTGCGACTCAGCTCACTCCTTCATGTTGTGGATGATATCGTTATTACTGACGTCGATTGCTAGTCAAATATCAAGTCTCACATCCAACATTCTTGTCGAGATAATTCCACTAAATTTACTCGGAACTATGACGGGGGAAGCCTCCCTCTCGGAGATTCTAGTGACGGAAAGGCGTTCTCCGTTATTTGGAAGAGTATCCCTTCTACGCGTTTTCCCTTAATCTCAATGACCGACTAATCGATCGAACAATTTTTTCTAGACCCCGAAAGCTAATTCTCTTCCTTTGACGCAGCACGCGAATGGACGTCACGTCGATTGACAAAGTCGTAGATGATGTAGACCGGCTTGACTGTGAAAATGCTGTGCAAGGAAGTAATTGTGCATCAAAAGAAACGAAATCGCTTTGATATTCCGTCCTCGTAACTGCGTCACGGCTCGACAACGGGAGAAATGGTCAGTCAATCAGTCTATCGGTGATAGCAAGTCCCATGACTTTTCAACTCTTACTCTCCTTCAAGAGAGGCGTCGGGAGAGTATAGGATAGCCCTCTACAAGTACCCCTCCTACCTAAGTCCTTGGAGGTCTTGACTTCTGATGGGAATTTCCGACTCACGTGAACGATATGTTAATAGCAAGTTCCTTACCAGTGTTGAATGGAATCTCAAATGGATGTCATGGATCTGGATAGAAAATTCACGGCAGTGAAGACCTGCTACCAAGTTATGGTCGTAGAATCTCGTTACCATGGAATATCCAGGAAATGGAGAAGGATAGTTCGCGGCCGACGGGTAAACAACGAAATGGGCAGAGATCTTAATTTCTTCCCTTTCTCGCGGCGGCCTTCGCTGAGGGTGCTGTATCCGGCGGAAAATGGTCGGTTCTCAATTGGGTAGGATGACCGTTTGGTTAAGGGCTGGGAAGGGAATGAGGCCATGGTTGCAGCTCAGCCTCCGCCTCCGCCTCAGCCTCCACGATGTGAAAGTGCCTATTATGTCCTGAAGAGGAGCCGGTCTTAGATGATGACTCTGATGCCAGGTGAGGCGTCTGGAAAGGACAAGGAGTATCTGGAGATGTGAGTAGAAGTAGTGAGACCCACTGACGGTTCGAGTGGCCGTTTGGCCATGTGGGCATTGCAGAACTTGGATCAGACCGCTCTAGACTATGGATGCCGATGAGCCAGGAATGCAGCATGCATAGCGGCAGCCGCGTCATGCTCACGTGAGTTGTCCATTGTTCCTGCATGGGATTGCCGTATTTGTTGCTCACTCCGCCGCCAAGCGATACATTGAGAGTGACATCCCTCAAGTGATATCATGTGGTGAGCGCATCCAGCTCGCACAGAAGTAACATGCTCCTTCAGACGATTGCGGACGCTGCCCCAGTGACATATCGCATCATGAACAAACCCTCGCCTAATCGGCATCTGTCGGGTCCCAATCAGTAACCAGGTATTCGTCAAGAGCATCCATCTTTTCCATGTCTGCAGAATCAATTTCGAACCCCCCAATCTCGGCGTTCTCGGCAATTCGCGCCTTCTTCACACTTTTTGGAAGAGGCACATAGCCATGCTGCAGTGACCAGCGAACAAGAAGCTGGCCAGGCGTGCAGGAGTACTGCTGTGATAGCTCTACGATGGTCGGATGTTTCATCTTGAGAGCGCGTACGAGAGGAGCGTATGCCTCAACGACGATGCCATGCTCTTTGCAGAAATCGGTGATATTGGTGCGCGTGTTGAATGGATGCACTAGGTTCCTCATCAGTTTGACGACCTACTAAGTCCAAGCATATGAGGTATCTCCATACCTTCGATCTGATTGACAGCAGGAAGCTTGCGTGGCTTTGAGTCTATCAACTCTTGTAGCTTCCTGTCTGTTAGCGTTTCTCGCTTCGGGAGCAGCGGCGAAAGTGTCCTACATGTTTGATGCCGTAGTTACTGACCCCACCCGACCTAACCTCTCCAGCATCAATGGCATCTTCAACGGCTTTCCATGAATCCAGTCTTGCTTGCATGCCGCCATATGGACTGTGAAGAAGGAAAAGATCGATATGACCAAGACCGCATTCCTTCACAGATTTCGTAATAGATTTGCGCGTCTCCTTGTACCCGCCATTTGTGGCAAGCTTGCTCGTATACCAGATGTCATCGCGAGTAAGGTTCTCAGTGTTGGCACTACTGGAAAGGAAGTTCTTGATCCCCTGTCCAGATTCCTTCTCATTACGGTACACCTGAGCAGAATCGACCCTTGAAACCATCGTCAGCTCATGGACTATCAAGAAGACTCAATCGACTACCCTCGATATCCAGTCTATGTGTGTCAGCTGCGGATCAATAAAGAGTGACCACTCGGCAGAATAATCAGCTCACTTCCAAAGCCCATTGCACAGCCTTCAGTGCTTCCTGCCTGTCGGCAAGATAAACTCCTAAGTGGATCTGTGGCATGGAAATGCCGCCTGCATTGTTAAGCTTGGGACTGTCAGTCAACATGCAATTACCGTATGGGACATGACCACGCCGCCTACCTTGATGCGACTGGCAAGTGAGAAAGTGGTCTTGCCCGCCATATTAGTTGGTATTCCGGATGGTCTCACGGTATGCGGCTGGGATTGTCCCTTAGGCGAAGTTGGGGCTGATTTTAGAAGTCGCTATGTGTGGTCGCTAAGCCTCTGCCGTTTTTGGATGGCGGTGCAGTTCGTCTTGATGTTTCTTTTCTGTCAAGTTGTGGAGGGGTGGAGTCTATACCTAGATGCGTGATAAGCTTACGTCATCAGATCGTCGTGCGCACTCCAGCTTCGACGTTGGACGTTTCCGCAGGCGCAAATGCTCTACAGTACATACCAAATCCCTCGCAGTACTTATTTCGGTCTTGGTAGCAAAGACCGAAACCGGCAGAAGACCATTCAGGAAGAGAAGAACCCAGATTGCTGAGAATTGCAGCAGCCCCGTGTCGTGCAATCTGGATGTCAAACGCCATCCCATTGCGTCGGACTCCCACATCGCCGGGTCTGTCGTGCATCAGCCCCTGTGGGTATGGGTATGGGTATGGGAACAGGCTTGGGTACGGGCTTGGGTGGACCTTGTCCTATCATGAGAGACAGAACTATTTTCAGCTCTGGGCGTGAGTGGTTGCCTGTCTGCCGGGGCAAACGATGAACACTTGGACTGTTGGACAGCAGTAGTATTGATCTTTCACCCAATAGATTATTTTTCCAGCCACAGGCCTGCATCGGTAAACATGATCTGCAATGGTCTTTATTCTTCGAACGATTGTCGGATGCATTTACATCCATCAGTCCAGATGGGGCTCGCAACCTTTGAGACAGCCCGTGCGTCACTCTGGACCTCGATACAAACCCTGATCTGTGCTGAGATGGGGTTTGCGGAGCGAACAATTGCTGGGTCTGTGGCACACTGGTTGTGGGTCTGTGTCAGGTCGCAGACGAATGGCATCAGTCCTGGTTGTAGGCATGTTCGCGAAGGTACAGAGTCTCGGTAGTTCGGATTGTGTAGCGAACTGGTGGACCTTCCAGAATTCGTGACCTTCGATTCAACCGTGCCATTCAAGCAAACGAGTGGCTCCTTGGAAAGAAATTCAAAAATGGCACCTCCACGTCGATGCAAGCATGGCCTTTTGTGCAGGTGGGCTTCGGCATCGCCGACAGATGACCATCGAGCCTGCTGCCATCGAACGCTGAGATGGGAGACTTGGGAGTATCGTGAGACGCAACGTTTCTTGAGGAGGAGATGGCTCCTGCGAGATACTGTGTACAATTACATAGCTCCTAGCAAGGAACGGGAGAGGTGCGATTCTCGGTATCAATGAACTAATCATCCCTGTCATCACCCACCTTGACATAGCATCCAAGACAGTACTACTACGAATTACGAACCAGGACTCTCAGGAACAGGCCCCAGCCCTTGCAGAAGAGAATATGCCCCGATTCGACATGTGGCGCTTCGTCGTACACAGGCCGCAAGCCCCATGAACTGCCGGCAGCTGAAGGCTGGATGGAAGGAGCCGTTCAATTTGTTTCCAGGCTCTCCACACGCCAGAGCAATGAATGATTTGAGCAACAGTACCCCAGTAGAAAGACCACGGCTCTGCCGGATTAGGAGCTCGCCATGTAGATATTGCCTGGCGTTCCACCCTCAACAAGTGTTCAGTAGCAGATATATGTCAATATTTCATTTTCCCTCTCCAGCAAGCTTCAGAAGTTGATACTTACCGTCTGGAATTAGTGCTGGACCCTTGAGCGGTATCGATATCGTAGCATGCCCAGATCTCCACCGTCACCACCCAAGTCGAATCATAGCCACTGCCATCGACCGTACTTGTGCGAGCGTCGTCCGACCGCATCCTCACTTTTGGAATAATACCCCTTCTTCAGCATTTATCTATCACATTGCCACTGCAAACTCAATAATCGCACTGCAGGCCAGACTACCCTTCGCCGCAGTAAGTTGCCCTGTCTTCTGCGCCCGAGGTGGCAATCCCGACTGACAGGCTCGCGTGCATTAGCCCGAAGACTAGGTAGCGACTCGGTCACTCCCATGGCCTCCCATCACAACAACCGTGAATATTCTCCGAGTGGGGTCCACAGTACATACCAGCCACCATCTTATGCCCGCAACTTGAACGAACGCCATGCTCCCGTCCAACCCCCGAATGGACCATCACATCAAGCTGTACCAAACATGAACGACAGTCCCAGTGGTCCTAATTTTGACGTTCTGGAATGGCATCCTCACTATGTCAGTTGCCAGCGCTACTTTCTCGACCATGCTCAACATGATCCTGCTACTCAGTCTGCCTGCGCGCTCCTCAACATCTTGCTGCCGTGTCAATGGGCCTCGAATCCGATTGGGAGCAGCACTGGATATTCTCCTCAACCCAATTCTCAAGGCGCCTACTCAACTCCCTATTCGAGACATCCCGGCGCTGCAGATCGCGCTGGACCAAGGCCAGCGGTATCGCTTGTACCCTTCATCCGTCGAATGGTTGTCACTGGCTTCGACAAAGACGGAGTCCTCCACGGCTTCTTCGGAGATGCTTGGAAGAAGGGGGTTGGTCCTCTACAAGAATGCGAGCGCCGGAATTATCTCTTCGCAGCAAAGAGCGTCGGTTGGGCCAAAGTCAAGTACCAGTATGACATGTCGGACGATCAAACGGTGCCTTTCATCAAACCACTACAGAATGTGCAATTGCAGGAGATCGAGGCTGCAGAGAAGGAATGGAGTAACTGGCTTGCCATGGAAGATTGGATGGTTGGTCCGCGAGCTCCGGACTTGCAGGAAGACTCAGCGAGGGAGTGATTGCACCATGGTATTGCCAGCTGGGAACGATAATGAGTGGGCGGAGCTTCATGGATGCGACTTGGGCGTTCAGGACGACGTGATAAAAGGCGTTGACTTGTAGCACAGATTATCAAGTGATCTGCTACTGGGGCGGGAAAGGGAAGTACAATGAATGATTCGACCATACTTCTGTCGAATCCTTAAGATACGATGGTCATCATTTATAATTATCCGCAGAGTCCTCGGAGGGAAAACTGCTGTAATGTATTAATCTCGTCTGACTGTCGCTGTCGTTCGGGTGTTTCAAACAGCACAGCCGGTTTACTAATTCTGATTCATCTTCTGTAACACAAGATTAATACTTAGCGATAAACTTCTTGCGACGTTAAGAAAGTGTCTCGCTAGGAAATTCATCAATAGCGATCCCAAGCTGGTGAAGTCTAATTCTAAAGAAGATATCGTGACACCTAGAGACTGGGTGACAGAAAAGAATTGATGTTCGAAGCCTCGTGGATTGTGACGGTGTTGCCCTTGCCGGAGTAGCGGTGGCTGGTACCGGCGCCGACAGAGAGGACTTTCCATCGTAATATGACAATCATGTTCCATACAACAAACTTGTCCGCTGTTTCTGTTTCTCGCATTAAGCTTCGTTGATATGTTCTTGGTTGCACTGCATCCGCTATCGATACCCAACATCGGTACCGGGGGGTGCCTCGTCTTCGTCCCATCCGAAGCCACACTTCTTCCACCTCACGTTGGATGCTGGGTGAACTGCTCCGGTTGTCACTCTGATCGCAAAGCAACACAAGTGATTTCGATATCCCCGTGACGATAGCGAGAGCTTAAGCGCAGTGTTGTTCATCGAAGACCATCACTGTGCCCTCCTAGCTCTCCACTGCAGACCTGAAAAGGACTGGGAAATTGGCTCTGAACCTTGGACCATCAACGGACCAACTTCGGCATCATCCGATTAGTCAAAATGGAAGGCAAAATTGGATCTTTGAAGGACCAATGGCAGGCGGTGGTCAGAGGCAGCCTACAACAGCGGAAACGAGGGGACTTCTTCGTCAAAGTCGTCCGGGAATTTGATAACACCGCATTCATCCCAGGTCGAATTCTGGCCGACATTCTGCTGGAACAACAAAAGCTTCTACCGCAGACGGTTGACCCCTTGATTCCAACATACGCGGAGACTTTGCTGGAAGAGAAGCGTATAAGCACGTCAGATCTGCTCGGCGCGCTTTACAAACATTCAAGACAACATGCAAATTCCAACCGCGAAGTGGTTTCTTCCAATGGGACAAAGTCCACGGAATACTACAGCCCAGCTGAGTTAGAATATCAGATTCTCGATCAGCTGTCGAAGGCCTACGCTCCGGGAGGCACTAGACCGAGCACGCAAGAGGAAGTTCGAGCTACTCTGAGAGTCTTGAGTGAATGGATATCAGCCGTTGCTACCGAAGGCGACGCCCTGCTTCAAACTTTGGATCAGCAGTCAATTCTGATGATCGATTCTCTGGGGATGCTTGCGATCTCGATGCTGGAGAACCCGAAAGTCATCGGAGTGGTGGATACGGCTATATCAAAAGGTTCGAATCACAAGTCAAGCTAACGCCATCAGAATGCTGATTTCAGAAGTATTAAGGAAATCATTATCCCATTCTCTGGCGGCGTTTGTGCCGTACTGGACTCACGCTTCTCCACAACACGTACAGAATGCCACCCGCCTAGAGACCGGTCAACGAAATCGTTCATTGGTAGATGATACTCTGAATGCAGAATCACAAGAGGGAACCCTCGACGTGGCCGCAGCCCTACAGCTACAAGCCGTGGTTGATCTGCCAATTGTACGGTGTCGACCAAGCATGTTTGTTTCCATTAACTCTCTGGTGCGTAGCCCTCAAGGCTCTGTACCTCTTCGAGACTTGTCAGAATTGCATCGAAGTCGACGATTTTCTAGGTTCTTTCCAAAAGATCGGTCGCCAATTTGACACGGCTCTTGTTTACAGGTCGAACAGTAAAGTGATTGCTAACACCTCTCCAGCTTGTCGGGTGTCCCCTTTCAGATGATAGCTTGATGATGAGTTATCTCCAGGTTAGATACGGGGTAAGCACACATAAATCGGTTTTTGAAAAAAGAGACTGACACCAGGTAGCCTGAATTAGGGACCTTTGCCATCGATCTCACCGTCGCGGCCTTCGATACCTTGTCGAGTGCCGTGGACCGTAACGAGTCAAGCCAAACTCTTTTCGCTCTCAAATCTTTCTTGATCAATAAGATCCCACCTCTCCTCTCGACGTTAGCACCGTCGATGTTTCCGCCACTAACACCGCAATTGTGTATCACTCAGGCTCTGCAACAGGTTGATCTCAACATCTTTCCTTCCTTCGGGATGGGCATGCTCACCAATAGCGTTCTGCAAGAAGTTCGACAAGAGTTCATATATGGATGTACATTGCATGGCATATTACCAGTTGACAGCGTAGACCAACTTCTCGGAGAGACAACATTCGAACCACCACCAACCCCGGACAGCAGATACCAAAAGGACATTCTCATACAACAGTGTGCCAATGAGCCCGGCAAAGCTGTGCAATTGATCGGCGAACTAGAGAAGCTTGATGGCAATGCCGGGGCGATCGTGGGAGCAGTGACTGAGGTGAACATTTGTAGATCCTTGAACACCGTGATCTTGCTGACTATTCTATGGACCATTCGCAGCGCGTGCTCAACGAAGGAAACAATGTCTCTTAAACCGATCTGTAATGCTCTCTCTGGAAAACCCCAGTTCCTGGACGTGATATTGCAGTTCACATCACCCGCCAGCGTATTACAGCCACTGTGCAACTTGCTAGACGCGTGGAGATTCGAGGACGATCAAGGTACATTATCTGATTCCCATCTTTACTGGCACAACTAAGCCCCATAGGAGAATTCCAGCCCGTCTACGATGAATTTGCGTCCATCTTCCTCCTGGTCCTCGCTTTCGTGTACAGATACCAGTTCAGCGATACCGAGCTGGGTATCTCCAAAGATTCGTTTGTCGCCAAATACATTGTAGAGGGTCACCAGAGCCTCTTGGCAGAGGAGTTGGACGATGAGCAGATGAAGTATTTGGGAAGCTGGATGAAAGGATTGTATGACCCAGAAGGTATCACTGAGGAAGTGACGGGAGCTTGCCGGCCTCAACAATTCTACTTGATCGTACCTACGATTTTCAGTCAGACCATGTTGGCATGTTCCGGTGGTGGTCTCGATATGGATATCGTCAAGAATGGCCTAGAATGTAGGTCGTCATTATCTTGCAGCTATCTTCCCACCTGCTAATGCTCTCATAGATCTCCATGAACCATTCCTGCTCCCCTCCCTCGTTGGAGCAATCTACTGGATGATCTCTGACGCTCGAGAACAACGCGGCGCGGACCTCTCGCTCCTGCTTCAAACCATCCAACGCGTGATTCGCGCTCCCTCATCGCCAGACGCCCAGACCATGCACGCAACCGTTCTCCATATCGTCGCCCAACCCCTCACCGCCTGTCTCAGATCAATCCAAAAGCAGAACCCGAAACGCAATGACATCGAAGCCATCATCTCGAGTTTGAAAGAGTACGTTGATTTTCGGAGGCGAGCGTTTAACCCTTGTCCTGAATTGCAGACTTGGAGAGTATCCCAGGGCGCAATTCGACAGAGTCTGAAATCCGCTTTGCAGGGTTTGATTATCTGGGGAGCGAATGTCGGACAGCAGTTAAGCCCGCCGCATTATAACCCACGCTTGATTCTAATTGCAGAGTGCATCCTGGGTGCACCGGCCACCCTCTCCATCCTCCTTGAAGAAGTCAAGGCTCAGACGGAGGCGGCGAATGGCAACGCAGCAATTGCGTTGGATATTGTGACGGCCCTCGTCTGCGCCCCCAAAACTGACAACTCGCCTATCCATGTTGGTTGGCAGCATTCTCCAGTCCCTGCACAGGTGGCGAGAGGAACGAAAAGACTCAACCTCCGTGACGCACTCAAGTTGGAGTTTGACGCCGCGACGGACCTCATTCAAAAGGACCAGACCATGGCTGAGACCGTTGTCCGGCTTTACCGCGCTGTTGAGGCACAACTTAACTTCTCTGTTGCGCCTATGCCCGATACCATTCCCTCCGCAATTCCATCACTTCTCCCCATGAACTCGACGACTCTCAGCACGGGCGATGAGGGTATGGCGTTCGGCACGGATGACAATGCGGCGAGCATGGACCTTGGTGGGGCGGACTCGATGGATATGGGGTTGGGTGATGCGCTTATGGGGGATATGAAGATGGATGGGAATGACGATATTTTTGGACAGGGATCGATGACGAATGACGATGATGATGTCTTTGGGGGTTTGAATTTTGATAATTTGGATGGGATGGGGGAGGATTATTATCAGTGAGTTCTGCGACTGGATATGGAGGAGAGGAGAGGGGAGGAAGAGGGAGGAGGAGTTTTGGAAAGAGGAGGAACTTGGAACATGTAGTCGCACTGCATGGTTTTAATGGAGGACGTTGAGGTGGTTAGATCTTTACAAGGAGGTTTGGTACTTGATCAGGTGAAAGGGGCAGTCGGTATCTATGCGCATGAAGGGAAAGGGATGGCGCAGAAGGTTCTGTATCTTTTTGAGGATTTGCCGTTTTGTCCCTCTGTCCAAATCTATCTTCCAAGAGGTGTCGCTCTTGGTTTGGACGGCTCTCAAGCCCTGCCATAAGCTGTTGCAGTCATGTAGCGAGACAGACATCGAAACGAGTTTATCATGTACGATTCATGTGGAGTGATCAACGCCCTGTCCATGCAGCCGGATATCGTCCTGATATAAGGAGCTATTGCAGTACATCCCAACTCTAAAGGAAACGTTCAATTCCTCTTGTACTTCGCGCTCTTCGGTCTATTCGCCAAATACCTCGCAATGGGATAAACCACCTTCTTCGGCGGCACCCTCACCATCCCCGCCTCTATCTCTGGGTCAATCTCCTGCTCGAATCTACTGGCCAATTGCTCCAACTCTTCTAATCCGTGCTCGCGAAACCGCGTCACCTTGTCGATATTTTTCTGAGTGATTTCTCTAGTTGGTTTGCCCTGTCTTCGTTCTGCGGCGAGGGTTCGCGCCGTCATTGCCCAACGGATATCCTTTGGGCCGTCGACGAGTTCGAGGATGGCGCTGGCGGCTTGGTCTTCTTTTATGGGTTCGATGCGGAGGACGCGGGTGTAGCCTCCCGGTCTTTCTGCGTAGCGGGTTGCGAGGTTGCCGAAAAGTTTTGGGAGGAGGAGTGAGGGGCGCTTTTTGGATCGTGTTAGTTCGTTATTCGGTCTTGTCTTTTGGCGTCTGGGTATACGGACGAAAAACATGGAGGTTGCTTTCCTCTTGCTCGCCTCGGTGTTCTTTTTACCCAGTGTGATGATTTGCTCTGCTAATTGCTGGGCCTCCTTGGCTTTGTGCCATGTCGTTTGTATTGATTCGTGCTCGATGAGGGATTCTACGAGGTTGCGTAGGAGAGCTTGTCGATGTGAGGATTTGCGACTGAGGCCTCGGAAAGTGGCATGACCACCGGCCATGGCGGTTGTTATGAGGAGGCAGAAATGGGTCTATGGCAAGGGCGTCGTTTGGTGGTTTCGTAGACTCAATAGTGGCGATCGGATGGGCGTCGCTGTATCGGTGTAGGTCTGATACAAAATCGAAGCCGAAGTTCAAGATCTCGGCCAACTTTTGGCGTCGCGGAGCGCATCACCCCCACGACCGCGACAACCTCAATCACACCCTACGGTCCTCTCAAATTGAGCTGGAAATAGCTTTAGCTTCTTCCGAGAACCATTTTCGTACAGCACGAGAGCAATTGACCTCTCCGACCCTGATCACGTCCTCCTACACCATCCGCTTTGTCGAGATAGCTCCACAGCGGGCATGGGTTTCGTAACCGGCCTTGTACGTACCATCTAGGCATAGAATTGAATTGCCAGATTGTACTGTACGCAACTCTAACGTCATGTCACAGCTGGGTGGCTTCACCCTCACATCGTCGATTCTCTATCTCACCGTGTCACTACATCAACAAAATCGCCAACAACAAGCACTAATGCTACGGCAACAAGCGCTTATCCTCAAAAACGTCGTCGAACCGCCGCTTCCAGAACCTCAAGTGAGCTCCCGGGAAGCCAGAGTCAGCGTAGTCGAATCCGCCAAAGACCGTTGGAACAGCGAGATCGAGCGTCTGGTCAAGAAGGCCCAGACAACGGATTGGAACCAAGTCGGTGGACGTGCCGCAGACGGACTCGCGTCAATGTGGAGTAAGGCTGCAGACAAGGCAAAGGAGACCAAGCCGTAGGTATCAGAAGAGTTGAGATAACGTCAAGATTGAGCGATGCGATATAGATACGGAAACAACATACCCTCACCTTCAGCTTTTTTGTATCAGACTTATGTTTTAGACCTGTATCGTGGATGTAACCGCGTACATTGCTAATTATGAGCTGGTTTCTCCCAAGTTCGCGGTTCATACACGTTAATATTCCCTCCTTTGGTCGGGCTTAACGTCATGCACAACATCAAACTCAACACTTTTGTACAAATGATGAGGGGGATCCAGTACAAATTTCTCTCTAAACGGGATTGCCAAAGTTGTGTCGCCGTGAGACTCTGGTTCGACAGCCCCTCGACCTTCCGACACAACCTCATTGGATCTTCTCTCTCCCCGCGATGACGCCCACCCACAACGTCTGCAATTGGCCATTCCAGTATCCTGCATAGAAATGTTTGCCTCAGCAATAGCGATGAGAGGTCCATCAACATCTCAATCCAGTTGCGCTGCCGGCGCCGGCAACCATCTTTGATGGCAATGTCTACTTTGTCACTCTCCGCCTCTCAACGACACAACTCAGTTCCCACGGCCTTGACGACATCAGATAATACGTCACAAATTCCGACACTCGAGAACATACGTGACCACCTGTCTATTGTCAAACATCTCGCACATACTCTTTCGCCACGAAATGCCCACAGCAATCTCAATGCTGTGTACCTAGGTCTTGATGACGCATCATCAAAACTCATCACTTTTCAGGATGGTTTGAAGCGTACTTGTTCAGCAGCTGTTTATGACTCGGATACCCCAGTTGCGTTCTACACTGTTTCTGATACCCTTTTGGATGTTCTGAGAAAAGTCGAATTAGCACCGGAGAGGATTGCTTTTGAGAGCAAAACCAGACGTCCCCTGAAGGAAATCTGGCGGAATCTAAAACAATTCGGACCTATCATTGGAGAGAGGCAGCGGCAACTGAGAAGATTATATATTAGCACATTAAATGTGGTGACCAAAGTTCTGGTGAGTCTTGTTAGAATTTCCATCGGGAGCACAGCCTTTTCTTTCCCAAACAAACAATACTTATAATTTACGTTTGCCTCTTGATCGCTTTGAATCTCCTGGTCGCTGGATTGCACATGTATTTGTCGTTCTTCATCTTTTCATGGGTCATCAGAGGCACCAGCTCACAAACTTTCAGACGTTGAGTTTCTTTCTGCCTTACGTGCTCGAGGAAGCAGGGCTCATCGAAAACGACTGGATCTTCCAAGTCAAGCGCTGCGTTCTTACTCGGGGCTTCACACAGTCTTTCGGCGCCGACCCTCTAAAGTCCAACGCATCATGCGACATTGGCCTACCACTGCCACTGCTCATTTCTTACAGCTCGCAAATCCCAACTCGAACTGATCAAGGCCACAGCCGACAGGCCGAGATCAGGAAACGCAGTGACGCGCTCGACAAGGCACATGCTGAAGCATTAAGATGGGGTCGCATCAACGGAAGAGGATGGGGAAGTGATGGGCAGATGATCCAGCAAGCTATCCCTACTCTGACGAAATTTGAGCAGACGGTGCAGGCGATCAGGGAGGTTCTGGTGGAGTCCAAGGAGATTAGCAGCGAAGACGACGAAGACGAGCCGTGCACCGAACATTTCAAGCCCGTGGACTACAACCAGCCACCCGCATCGCACTCCAAGACATCCTCTCGCATGGAGTCACACGCTCCTTCCTGTTCCCACCCAGTAGAGCGCGATTATTTCTCCTTCAAACTTGAAACCGCAAGGCCAATCCTAGTTCCCATGCCTACTCACGCAGAATCCAAGCTGCCTGCCAAATCAACAGCTAAGAATATACCAACCAAGGCCGAAAGCACGCAAACCGAGTTTCCCCGCTTCGATTCCCCCGTCGCTTCAATTCTGGCACCCGATCTTTCCGAAACGCATTTTCAAACCCATGGCCTGAAGAGGTATACGGACGCTGAGCACCAGAAAGAGCTCAAGAAAGATTCCGGTGCTGGTTTCGAGAGTGATGAGGAGGAGGAGTCTTGTCATGCTGGAGTAGGCAAGACGTCATTGGTGATGCCGCTGCCTCAACCGATGAGAAAGGCTGTTGGAGGGTATTTTGATCTTTAGATGGGATGAGCCGTCCTTTTTGATTTGTGGCTTCGTTTACTTTAATGGTATCACTTTGGTGGAAGGGAGGTTTCACAGCTCTATGTAAGATAGCTTTACTATTGATATGCGTTCACCGCTCGAGGGGAGTCAGCTTCGCGACGGGCGGCGCAAAGTGCTTGGATCTCTTTGTTGTCGTTATTTTTTTCCTGCGAGCGCTATTGCGCATTTATGGGATCGTGGAATACAGTATGTATAATAGACTTTAATAATGTTTAATCTTGGAATCACGAGAAGTTGAAAAGGTGAACACACAATTTATGTCAGGCACGTACGCTAATCATACCATCGTACAGCCTTCTCACAAATTGCGCCAAAAATCAAGAGCCAGAAAAAGAAACTGAGCATTCCAGCGAGGTTAAAGCATTGGACAGTCATAATGTAAGAAGAACAAAAACAAAATGATGAGAGGGGGATTCGAACCCCCGCATCTTTCGATACTAGAAGACACCTGAGCTACGCTCAGAAGTATGCTTGAGTCTAGCGCCTTAGACCGCTCGGCCATCTCACCCGAAATCTACCCCATCCCGCCTTGCCGCTGGTAGAGATCCAAAGGCTAGAACGGAAGGCAAAGGTAATAGAAGATTATTAAGTGGGTCGAACCGGTTTCCGGTGTTCCGAGTTGAGCCGAGGATTTTGATCGTCCGTGAGCCGCAAGGCGAGTCAAAGAAAGAAGGAAATCTCCGAACGTTTCCAGGGATGATGTGGTTTATAGCTTATGAATACTCTGGGGATGTTAGGGAGGATGCGGTTTGTATTTCATGCTCGCGATGCTGATGGAGACTGCGACGGCTGTGAGTCTGGAGAGGGAATATGGCACGCACGACTTTTGATGACTTCCGTATTCTCTAGCTCGCGATGCACGGGAACTTGGCAGAAGCCAAGGCTATATGGAAAGTTGTGGTGGAGAGAGTGGGCATGCCAAATACTATGGCGTTCTTATTACAGCTAACATGCTGGAATGTCTGTTTTGTATCAGCCGAGGAAAATGGTTCAAGAAGACAAACACAAGTGGCCTATGTCTCATGTCGCCTTGCTGTGCCTTCAGAAGAAGAAGCAATTTTTGGGTAGTTTGTCGAGACGCACATTGAAATGCTGGAGTGGCAAAGCAGGGAAGAGGAACAGGTTTACTTCTGGAAGTCAAGGTGTTGATTAGACTGTAAAGATCAAAGGCAATCACGACGAGGCTGAAACAGAAGTCGTCGGCTGGGCTTGCAATGCTGCGGAAGGCGACGCATATCAGTTATCGAAATGACACAACATCATTAGGGGCATGCCGCACAACTGGAACCAAGTAAATAGAGCGTTGATGTCATGAATCTGATGATGCTTACATATCAGCAAAAGAAACTAGGCTTGATCCTTAAAGAGGATTTCATATCCAATACTTGGACCACACCGCCTTTTGTTCTTCAGTGCCGTCAAACTATGAAAGATCAGCATGCAGCCCAATAACGAGAACGAAACAATCACTAACCTGAAAGTCCACCTTCACGATGCCTGTGAATCCCTCCTCCAGCTTCGGTTCTTCGAATCGTCCTCTGTAACTCGTGAATGCAACAGGCGGGAGAATAGTCCGATCCTCAGGATTCAGCGTCTTCCCCAGCTCTTGGTTGAAGACAGCTGCGTTTAGAGCTCGTACAGCGTCGTTGTGGCGACAGATTTTGTCACTCGCAGTGAAGTAGATACATCGGATTGGGACTTTGTATTTGGCAGCGAGCTTGGTCCAGTGAGCGCGAGCTTCGCGGCTTGCATTTGTATTGTCTGGAGCGTGTTATTTTGGCATCTACACTTACGGGTTTTTACCATTACCTATGAGGACAGATTGACCATCCGCTAGAAAGTCAGAGGCCACCTTGATGCATCTGTCGCGCGATTTGAGAATATCTTGGTTGACACGTTCGTATCCTAGAGGTTTGAGGTGCTTCCAGTAGAAGGTAGATTTTCCGCAACCTGGACTTCCGCAATAGATGACCATCTCCAATTCCGATTGTTTTGTGAAAACAAGGGGTGGTGCTACAAGGCTGTTAGCATGCGAACTGTAGCGAGTTGGGAACCTCTTACAGGCAATCACCTGTTGTGCAAGGAACGCGACTGGGTCGAACTCTCGAACGAAGGTATGCGGTGCTTCCCCAAGGAAGAACTCTTCAGGGGTCTTGAACGCAATGCCAATGTTGGCCGCCAAATCTCTGGTCTGATTAGCACCTTGCTCAGCTCTCACACTTCTCCCACTCACCTGTCGCTATTGGAGAAATCTCTTTTACGGCCAGCAACAGCTTCTCTACCAGCAGCATCGCCAACAAAGATAGAAGCATCGTGGTCAACAGTGTCCGAGGTCAACGCAAAATCTTCCACTAATGCGTTCCACATGCCTGGCCTTGGTTTTCGGTATTGGTCCTTCGCGGTCGCAGCATACAGGCTGATGGGTAAGTCCAACTGGTTGAATACGGCATTTGCTTTCTCCTTGAAGTCAGACAGACGTTTCATATCACTCTTCAGTGACTTCGGGTTTGGTTTGAGGCTGATGCCGCTCTGATTGCTGATAATTGCCACTAAATATCCTTCGCAATGTAGTCGCTTGAGGGTGCTTGGAACACTGGTATGCCACCACTTCCAATCACTTCCATTGCGTGCAAACGTGTTCCCAGACTGCGTTGTGATGAGAGTTGAGTCCTGTAGATGTTATCAATCATTGCTGGTTGGGATGGAAAGGCATGATTACAAAATCGAAAGCGGCAATCTTTTTCTTTTCCAGAGACACAGCTTTGCTCTCTGCGAAAGGGGCATTGTACTTGCCAACCAGCAAGGTGTCATTTACGATTCGCCATGTTATCTTGTCAGGTTCCTTTTGCGAGGCGGGCCTGAAAAAGTTGGAGACAGCTTTTTCTGAAGAAAGTCAACTAGGCACAGAAGAAAAATATCCCTCTGCACCCACGAGTCGTAGTCGATGGTAATTGTTTCCGTTTCAGAGGGGGCGGAGAGACATGCTTGTCTGTTGATGATGTGCGCTTGAGAGGATTCATTTTCAGCGCGTTTGCAGTGTAGTTACGATGGTTGTTGATTCTGTTCCATGGAAAGAGATGCCTTCTTGATGCCAAAATCATTCATTGTTTGTGTTGATGAGTGTTGAAAGACTTTGGGACGCGATGAAGACGAGAACGCGTTGCACGTAAACATGTGACCGGGTCTCGATGTGGAAACCTTCTCCTTGCCAATAACCATCTTTCCCTCACCAGACCACACAGAACAATGTAGACCCATTGGCCATCGTCTCTGCAATCATCCAGGTCACCACTGCATTATTCGCAAGGATGCAAGACTATGGCGCCCAAATATGCAGGGAGAAGTCGACCTTGAACCAGCCTCCTCATTTTGCTTCCCAGCCTTCCGGAAATCATGTCGTATCCCAAACCCCTTGCGACATCTTGCATAGCTAGTGTTCTTCACCTTTATCCGTCGTCTCGCTATCTTCAGTCTCTCTTTTCTTCAGCTTCGTGTTCTTTTGGCAGATCTCTGTGCCCCCGCTGACCTTAGAGCTCTTATCCTACTATCACACAAGCATGCGTCATCTCCAGCTCCTGTCTTTACCACCCGCGCTACTCCTCCTCATAGCGACGATACTACCCGAGATCGCCTCAGCAGAAGCAGACTGGCCTCACAACCTTCCGGCGCATGCTAGATACTTCCCACAAGATGAGCCCCTTGTCCGTAGGGGCTTGTTAGCACAAGAGCAGCTGGCAGCTTCGCGGACTCCAATTGGTGTCCGGAAAATGAGCGAGGATGAAAGTGAGATGTTTTTCTTGGACTACTGGCAATTCGAGGAGCCAGAAGAGCAAACACATTCTCCGAGCCGACGAGACGAGAAATTGTGGACAAGGTCAATACCTGCAAACAACACACTGGAGGGAGTCCTTCTACCACCCCTACTGCTCCACTCGAACGGTCTAGATCAGACAAGCTTTGGACTGCTACCGAGGTCTCTGTTTGCGCGAGACTTCCAATGTCCGTCCGGAACGAACAATTGTTCCTCGATCAATCACCCCTACAGTTGCTGCGCAACGGGGGAAACTTGTGTCTCGGTAGCAGATAACGGAATAGGCAACGTAGGATGCTGTCCTGCAGGCGCAAAATGCACAAGAGAGGTAGCGGCGTGCGATACGAGTGCTGGATACAAGAGTTGTCCTGGCAGCGCGAACGGAGGATGCTGCATACCGAGTTTCGATTGCGAAGGTGTTGGATGTAAGCACTCTGGCAATCTTTCTCACTACAAACGAGTACTAATGGAAGCTTAGGCATATCTGTCGCAGGGACTTCCACTGTGACGACCACCCTCCCGATCGTAACAGTAACGTCCTGCTCAACAAACTGGCATAGCTGCCCCTCTTCCCTTGGAGGCGGCTGCTGTCGAAATGGAGCTGACTGCGGTACTTCGGGCTCATGCATTACCTCTACCACCTCTTCTTCATCCCCAGCATCTACCACAGCCTCGACTACGCCGACAGTCACAACGGGTCTTATCGCTCCTGTCCGTCCAACAGGCAGCAGCGATTCCGGCGCCGCCACGATCCCCTCGACCCTCACCACCGGGACAAGTTTGATCGCAGTCTGCCCCTCCAACTTCTACTTCTGCTCCGCCTACTACCGTCCTGGCTGCTGTCGGATTGGTCGGGATTGCAGTACATCCGACTGCCCCGCCGCTGCCGCCTCATCCACCCTTGTCTCAAATGGTGTCACCGTCCTCGTTCCTGTCGGTACATCCACTGGTGGCTCCTCTTACGTGACTACCGCACTCATCACTGGCGCGGCAGCTGCTGGAACGAGTTATAGGAGTGGAAGTTGCCCCAGTGGATTGAACAGTTGCGATGCTACTTTAGGTGGTGGATGCTGTATTAATGGATTTGCGTGCGGGACGGCGAGTTGTAGTGCTACGGCTGCTGGCAACACGGGGAGCGTGGCGAAGGTTGCGCCCAACCGCGCCGTCAATGCGAGGATTGAGTCTCTAGGGTGGTTTTGCATGAGTGTGGGAGCACTCTTGGGTTTACTTATGGTTCTTTTTTAAAATAGCGTTAGCGCATGATCTGGATCGACGCATTTAGCCTATTTAATGTTTGATGGTGGCTTTGGTTATGTATCTTGTAAGAACTTCGCGGCACCTGCCCTAATTCATCACTTTGTGCAGCTCATAACCCGTTTTGAGTATTTCGGATTCAACGATGGGCCAGGCTTCCAACTTGTCTTTGGCATTGCAGGTTTGTGTTAAAATTTCATGGGAGGCCTAGGGGTATCCGGTGTTCGAGGCCGCGAGAATTGGGTCGTGGCAAAGCAGATTTGGATAGGCGGGTTTGGACGTCAAATCTCCAGTGTGAAGATGAAAATTTTGCCTGCGTCTCTCTTTCCACGTGGTATTTGTTCCTCTTCCGAATGGTGTATTCTTGACGATTAAGCTCCTACTTAATGGTACGCCCCAAGTCCAACCCCAAGGATTGATCTTTTTGCGTCAGTATTTCCCCGAATTGCGCTGATGATATTCGGCACTATTCAAGACCTCTCGTTCGTGAATGAAAGATTTCTTGCTGGACTAAGACTGTGACCAAATCCGCAAGAAAGAGTCCATCTGCCTTTACCGTCTCTTTTTCTCGATATAAGAAGCAAGAAAGCCCACGTCAACCGCAATCTTCCCGGGCATAGTCGGTTTCTGCAGCCACATGGGGATATCTCCCTTCGCGTCGGCGGCAGTGGCCATATCCCAAGAAACCTTTTTCTCAGCCTCGTCGTACGTACAACGCTCCACACTGACATATTGTCCAACCACGACTTTCTGCCTCTTCTGGTCCGTATCGCTGTCCTTGTGCGTCGCGTTCCTATGATCGCTGTAGATGGCCGCTTCGACTCCTCGCAGATCAAGCGGAATCTGCACGACGATAAAGCCCGATTGTTCTACATATTTGGCTGTGAGGACAAGGGTGGCGAAGACGCGGTTTGCCACGACGGGGATTTCATGGCACATTTCGACGGCTGATTCGGTGTCAGCTTTGCTCAGTGGTGGACGTGGTAATGGAATTACTGTACTCACCACGCAGCGTGACGCCATCCATACTATCAATCTCCTCCCCTTCTATATCCCACTGACAAACCTCTCTACAATCATACACATCCGGCGTATATTCCGCCTCATTCTCCGAGTGATTCTTGTACAATGCCTTTACAAACTCATCCCAGCTCGGATCTGGATCGGAATGCTCGCTATGTCTCGCGAACCAGTATTCAACTGCCTTCTTTGAAGCATCGCTGGGGTCATCGCATCTCCTCGTCCATTTCGAGATCTGGACTTGTGCCTTGGCCGGTGGGGAAGCTTTCTTCTTAGCGTCCGGGATGAACTTAGTCTTCAGGTCTGTTTCGATCAAGTGACGTCCTTCCTCGATTATTGCGGCGCAGAAATCGCTGAGGCTTGGGAGGACTTCTGATGTGTTTTTGAGTGCGGCGTGGTAGGGAAGCTTGCTCGGAGTGAGGGGGTGCAGACGGAGGTACTTGGGTTGGATCGAAGCCATGGCATTGCCCGGGTGTGGTATATGTTTAGCGACAAAGAGAGAGAGAGAGAGAGAGAGCAGTTGGGAATTATAACTCAGTGAAGGTAGACTTTACGCGTCTCGGCGCGCGAGAGAGGAGAAGCGGTGGACGTCATGGCTGCCAGATCGGATGCACGATCGACATCGATATATTCCGAAGATCTGAGAGAATGAACGCCAACATTTGTAAGGCTCAGATCGATATGTGCCGTGTACAGTTTGAGTTGAGGTTGAAGTGGTGGTGAAGGTTCTGAGAGTGTGGGTCTTCCTAATGTTTTGGATTGATGAAACTTGAGGCTCCGGTGTGACGGAAGGCTGCAGCGTGAGGCTGAAAATTGTGCATGCATCTTTTCACCTCACTCACGATGCTATAAATAGTCTATCAAGTATGAAGCGAGAGAATCTTGACACTCAAATGTAGCTTTACGCCGTCGGATCGCGAGCATGATTCACCTGAAGTTGCGAGTCTGATTGTCAACTTCGCCAATTAGTTCCTGGCACTTGAAAGGTTTAAGTTCTTCATAAATTGACTGAAAATGGAAATATTTGGTATCATCTTCATCTAGCTCGTCTGATGCGTAAAAGTGCTAAAGCCAGATAAGAATCGAAGTATATACAGTGTGTCCCTCGCTCAATGGCGGGTCCTGCCAGCCAAAAACCAAGTAATCCTCTCCCCCTACAGTGCCCCTTTTCTTATTGAAATGATCTGCATTGGCTATGGCATAGCAGCGCGTCTAATTTTCCTCGAGAGCATGGATGGCATCGAGTCGGGTGCAGTCTGAATATATCTCTTCTCAGCGGCGTTAAGGGTGGAGACTGGGGCGCCTGTTGCGGTTGCCAACGACAATATGGCAGCGGTTGATCCAGTCAGTGCTGGGTTGGTACCGTTAGTGCCATTGCCTGGGACACCAGCGTTCGCAAGCGTGCCATTTGCGGCGACTGGGAACGCTGTGCCGGTACTGTTGGTGTAACCAGTGGGCATTGGAGCATTGAATGGGGCGCTGGAGATTGCTGGGGTGGTTGCAGCAGCAGCTGGGACGGTCTATCACAGTTAACTTGGCTCGACGACCAGAGTGGAATTACTTACAACGTAGACCGTGGATTGCTCGGTAATGGTAGACGTGATAGCTGCTGCGCAGACGGATGCTCCTGACGATGCAGCTCCTCCGGCGGCGGCAGGCTCAGTTGCTGCGCTTCCTGCTGAGCCTGATGCCTTGGATCTAGTCTTGGTGACGGTGGAAGTGCGGGTGAGCTTCTTGGTGACAGTCGACTGAACCTCGCTAGTGGTGGTCTCACCGGTTCCAGTTGTAGGGGCGTCAGCACCGTCATCGCCTATGTCAGTGGTAGAAGCAGCAGCGACTGGTGTTACGACTGGTGCGTTGGTCACGTCTTTGGTCACAGTTTTGGTAAGAGTGCGTGTCTCCTTGATGGTCAAGGTCTTGACGACCTGAGCGGTTCCGGTGCCTTGGGTGTATGTCAGGAGCTTGTCGGAGACGGTCTCGGTAAGGCTGAGCATGAGGCTTGGGGTCACAATTGGAGTTGTCGCAGGGGCAGTTGAGGCTGCTACCTGCTCTCCATTTGGAGCCTTTGTGTAGTAGACAGTCTTGGTGTGGGTCTTCGTGACCACGAGTGTGGTAGGAATAGCGACAGTGCTGGTTCCGTTGGCCAAGAGGAGAGTCGTCTCTATTGTGGCAGTAGATGTGGCAGTGTCGTAGCTGGTGGCAGTGGCGACATAGGTCGTCGAGATATTGGCGTTTGCAAAACCATTCCCAGTTCCGAGAGGAGCTGATGGCATACCAGTTCCGAGCGGGACGGTTGGCATAGCGATGCCAGTACCGGCAGCAGCAATGCCAGAAGGTGCAGCGACACCTGCTGGAGGAGCTACGCCTGATGGAGCAGCGACACCAGAGGGAGCAGTACCATAGCCATAAGGTGTCTCGGCAGCGGCGATAGGAATGGTTGGACCAGCTGGAGCAGTTCCGTTATTCTGGCGTTTTGGGAAGACTGAGGCCGACGCCAAGCTGGCACAGAGAACGACAGTGAATGCTTTGATCTGCATTCTGGACTGTTTGAATCTGGTTTGTTTGATTGAGTGAATGTGTGCCTGTCACGAGTTTGGTTTTGATTCGAGCAGAAACAATTCGAACAGAATCCAGTCTGTGGTGGTAAGGAGCGAAATGGAAATCAATTCCGAGGGTTCGAGATCAACGAAGGACTTGGGATCGCAAGAATGAGAGTGGACACCTTGGGAAAGATGAAGAAGCAGAAGAAGAGCAAAGAAAGGTAAGGGAAGCCAAAGCTAGGTACGAGGTCAAGAGACGAGGGTAGACGAAAGAAATTGCTGTGTCGCACCCCTTCCCACATTTCCAGCCCATTGTTTTCGATGCAGCGCAAGCACCCCCAGTGTTCATCTTGGGTCTGCCGTGGTGATCCAAGAACCTAATCTTGCATCTGCCCCTGAGAGGTGAGGGAAGAGAGCAGAGCTGTGTCGTTGGCTGAAGAGTCCGAAACGCGCCACCACCGTTGGCGAATCAAACGGCAGAAGCCCAAGTGCCATCCTTCATCCTTCATTCTTCAGCCTCCCATCAAACAAAAGTCTTGAACCACTGGCTGTTTGCGAAGCTGCTTGCCACATTGATCTCCTGGAGAACGTGACCTCGGTGCTCGTCCCACAAGTGCCCGCCGCGCTCGAAGCCTCGTGCCGTTGGCCATTTCCGAGATGCGTACCTTGATCCACAGCGGAGTGTTGGTAATCTTCACCTCCCCACCTCATCTGCCACCAAGGCGCGCAAATGGCTTTGTCGCCTTTTTCCCGCAGCACTGTTTCCACACCCTTCGGCAGTCCTCCGGGGGGCTGACGGCCGAGATTCACGCGTCCTGGGCACCGGTTTGAAGTCGTTCCGGAGCAAGGTGGAACAGCATGGTTGCCGACATGACATCGCTGTCGGCGACAAAGGAAAGACAGCTTCAGGTCTGACCGAAAGTGACCGACGAGACGTTTGCGCAGTTCCAGAAGCTGGAGTGTGGGATGTGTGTTTTGAGGCGTCGGCCTCGCACGTTTCGAAAACCGTAGAGCCGCCGCAGGTTTGACAGCAGGCCAGGCGCCAAAAGTAGCCTCAAATTCCACCGCTCGCCGCTCCGCCACATCCCTCGAGGATGATGGATACAGCGGTCCACAGAATGACCGAGCCTTGAGGCGATCGTAGCGGGATGGGCCAAAGTCAGCACAGTACTCTTCGGCTACGTCTCCTACACGTCTCGGATGCGATGTAAGTCACGATACGAGAGAAGGACAGCGTGGCGGTGCTTGTCTTTCTCCTCCAGCCATTCCGACATGAAGCACTCGATTTCTTTTGTATGTCACGTGTGCTTCCAAACATGTCTCACCTTCCGCTTTTGGCATCATCTCGTCCTCTCATCTGGACCAAGTCAGTTCCAATTACGTGGTCTGCTCCGGACGACTCAGATACACCCCTTGCCACCATCATTCTCAGCAGCACAGCCATCATCTGACCGACATCTTGACTGGGCTCTGGCAAGAGGGCGCGCCAGAATGAGTGTTGGCACTCACCGAACTGGGCATTCACGGGAGATCCGGATAGAGCAAACAGGGAGCAATTGGACAATTTGTTGATTAAAACCACGGACAAAACATTGCATCTTCCAAAGAGACAACCATGCACCAGGCGTCTGAAGACCCTTCTTGAAAAGGCTTGCTACGAAAACAGCTCGGTGCTGTGAATCAAGACTTAACGCACGAAAAGCAAAGCCAACCCGGCCCAGACCATTCTTATGCTTGTTGTACCCACGGAAGCCTTCACATTTGCATTGCCCAGACTGTCAACCAGAGAAGCCATCGTGGTGGAGGCATTGTGTTGCCAAAGCGCTGCCATCAACGCGAATAGGGCTGCGCAACATGAGGCTGTAACCGAAGTCTGGATATTTATTTGGGATGGTTTGACATCAATTTCATCACCGTCAGCGTCAAGCTCAAATTTCCACAGGAATTCGAAAAATGGCTAAAACACTGAGGCTTGTGAGAGCGACAGCCATGATGCTAGTTGTCCATAATATCAGGTGCCATCTCCAGTCAGGTCCTCAGGGATCCACTCACATCATAACGGAGAATAAGATACCCTGCTGAAAGTCATTCGCGATGCTGAACGGCTTCAATGGATCACGATGGTTTCCGAAGCTTGTCAACGAAGAAGATTCATCTGTCCCACGAGTCCAACGAGTTTGGGCCATTCGGATGCATTTGCTAAAGTAGCCAACGCGAAATCCACAACCTTTCTCGGCCTGCACGACCTCGGAGATCTTAACGGAGACCTCACTTCGCTCTGTCGTCATGGCAATGTTGTTCTACTCGTTCGACACAACAAACATTTTCGCCATCAGAGGTGAGTATGGCGAGCCTCCTGCCAAGCTCAATGCTTCTGCTCGTCTGTAGAATGATATTGTGGTGTGGTGCCAATCGACCACAGATGTAATTACTCACCGAGAAGTATGATGCTGCAGATACTCAACGGGATAAGTTGAAGACGATATTCGACGAATGCGTTGGTTCTTGACCCTAACGCCAATCGGATTCAGAACTTTGTCCATGAAAGAATCACCTGCATCCAGTAATTGAACCTACGGTTGACCACTGGTGCGGTACCTTCACTATTTACACGGCTCTTTAAGTATGTCCATCATTGCGAACGATCCCATGCTCCGAGCCATGATGATGATTCTTATGACCGTTGGGTTCTCCTGTCCTGCAATCTTTGTAGCGCAGCTTCTTTATCCTCAGCCCCTTGTGTGTCCACAAAAGGCTGGTGCGCTTCGAATGGTGACTTCAATATTGTAAGACACTACAGGGAAGAGTCGATCGGGGGGATAGGTGACCTTTTCTCTTGGCGCCTGTTCTACGTAGGACAATTATGTGGGACATGTAACATGGGACACCAATGCCGTTCTTAGTCTCCCCGCACGGGAGAAGGGCTGGCTAATTTGCTTGAACACAGAGCTTGAGAATATGTGTCACCAGACACTTCACACCGCTAGCAACATTCTCGACTCCATTGGCCACCAGGTCTTGAAAGTTTAACATTCGAATCGATCATGACCGATGCTGTCTCTCATGGTACATTTGACCAGAACCAAGGCCAGGAAGAGGTCGAAGCCATTGACTTGCAGCCAACCTCAACATCAAACCTTGTCAAAGAAGAACATGCAGATGTGGCTGCGTCGGTGAGTATAATAGTTGACCCTGGCACCGTGCC
Source organism: Venturia asperata (assembly GCA_003689335.1). Classification (NCBI taxonomy): domain Eukaryota; kingdom Fungi; phylum Ascomycota; class Dothideomycetes; order Venturiales; family Venturiaceae; genus Venturia; species Venturia asperata. The sequence continues at coordinate 242,308 of QWWL01000032.1, forward strand.
TAAGCCCGCGCCCTCACTTCAGGTCTTGGAAGGAGACACCGTCGGTACCCACTGGACCGCCATTGATAAGCTATACTGACTTTCGCGTAGATCAAGATCACTTTCCCTAACCCCCCGACCAGCTGCCAAAACAACTTGACACTTCACAAGCGAAAAGAGATTGAGGCACTGTGGAAAGGATATCGAAACTGTATTCGTCTAATGGCAACACATTTGACCTTTTTAAGCATCCTTGCCAGTAAGCTTACGAGGAGCGAGGCAGCAACAGTCCGGTGCTACGATCATGTACCGTCACTGGGAAATGAGCCCAAGGGTATGTACGCACCAAGATCGGTCGTTCTTATAGTCCTTTTACGCCCAATAGCTCTATTTATTTTTAGTTGTTCTCTGGACGTGAGGCTGAATTCGGTGTCATTATTTGGAGATATGTATCGTCGGGCTTATTGTTCGGAGATCTTGGATTAAGGAGTGAGAAGGATGGTAATTGGTCGTGATGGGAGATAGAGAAAGGGAAGATATATTGTTATAGATGGAGACGAGTCGATGGTTTCGTGGATACTGATGGTTATACTGGTGAAGTCTTTTGAATTCACCACCACCACCACCAATGGAAACACAAATTCAATCAGATTCCCACTTACAACAAACGACAACAGAAGTTTCCTCATGCAATATCGGTATCCCTAAAAATACCTTCGACCCTGCACATCAACAAATCCCACGTGCCTAAACCCGCCAGCCCAACACCCACACAAAACCCCATCCCCCCACCACCTCCACCTACCCCTTCTTCGCAGTCCCAGCTCCAGCACCAGCCCCAGCAGCCGCGCCCCCAACCGCACTCCTAAACGGCCAAATCTGCACCTTCTCCCAATCCCAAACGCCCTCCTTGAAATACACATCCCCCCTCAATTTCTCCAGAACCTCCTCCTTCGTCTCCGCAAACGCCAACATCGCGGACCCGATGATCGGCGGCGGGGATTGGGATTCTTTGGGCACGTCGGAGAAGTAGGCGCCGCCGAGGAGCCAGAAGCCGGAGTCGGCGTCTGGTTTGATGTTTGTGAGGTGGGTTCTGAGATGGGGAGGGGGGTTTGGTTAGCTGGTGTGCGGGTTGGGGGGAGAAAGGGGGATGAAGGGGAGGAGGTATTTGAAGCTAGAATTTAGGGTTTGCAGCGGAGGAATTCCTCGCGCGTGAGTGGTAGCTACTGTACATAGATGTTCAGTCCCACTTCGACCTTCAGCCACCACAGTCGGCAGGTGGATTAAAAAACATGTACATAATTTCCAGACAATCAGTCAGCCAGGCGGGCGAACGAGGTGACGGATGCGTTATTGGAACTAGCTAGCTAGCTACCTTCTACCTTCCTTTCTTGAAGTGAACAAAAAAAAGAAGAAGAAGAAGACTACGAGAAAACGTACTTACGGACGGACTTCCATTCGACGCTCAATAGCACCCTCCCGATCAGGAAGAAGAACCAACCATTCCATTTTCTTACCGCTCGCCGTCGCCATATCTCTGAAATTGATCCTACCGCCTCGGAAAGTTGGAGGTTGTCGACTAAGCAGCGGTGCAGAAACTCGTATATTTCTTGACAAAACTCGAAAAACAAGACCTGTGCGTTGCCTCAGTGGAAGCATCGGCAGTGCCCAAGGTGCGTGGCTTCAGTAGTGTGGAGATGAGTGGTGCGTGTTACAGCAGCACAGGTGTGAAGAAGTCGGGATGAGCGATGTCGCCGCTCGCTCGGGAAGATTCCAATGTGGGGTTGCGAGTCCCCACTTACAGTCCCCGCGTGCGATTGATTGCCTGCCTGGGTAGTCATGATTTGGAGAGCCTCTAGTCCATCGGAATTGTGGATATATAGCTCGGACATAGGCGAAAGACAAAAACATCTTTTCTTCTCGAAGCCTCGAAGAAGGAATCGATTTTAACGCCCATCGCCAAACCGTAAATTGGCCTCGCCTTCTCAATCAGCAGTGCGATGTCGAACCCACGATGCGAATCTACGGTCAGATCTACAAGAGACCAGCTCATGCACGACCGGGCTTAGTGATTGACAGAGGTGTCTTGGCCATCGTGCAGATTGGCTTCGAGGAGCGGCATTATGCCCCGTTTGGGGTTCTTGATTGCAAAGCAGTCCGCTGAATCACTCACTGGTTTATAGCGCAACCATCACCGGACCACAATTCTCGGTTGCAAGGCCTCAGCCGGCCGTGTGAATTAAGCTTGAATGACAGACAGCTTCGCACCTAAGCGTGCATGTCAAAAGGGATATGTACATGAGTCTTCCAGGCCGAGCCCGGCCGTAAGCCTGGATTTTACTCCAGCATATGCAAGGCTTAGAAATGCAAGTCCAGCAATATCAGCATCCATGATGCTTCCAAAACTCCGAGCAAAGTGCCAATGAGGGCACAAAACCATATCAGTCTGTAAATGCACCTGCCATGCTTTTGGCGAGAACAGCAATCGCGGAGCCCAATGCGGAAGTGTCGTAACAATCGTCAGGAACCAGATGGCCTGTACGCTCTAAAGCGTTATCAAGCCCCCCCAACCCCGCTGAGCGCCTGATGAGAATGAGATCCAGCCCTTTTGAAAAACAAGTCCGTTCTGCGCCTTCTATGTTAATCATCCTATTATTGTAGATGTAATGTGTGACATAAGTAAAGGGGTATTTTTTGAACAAAACTGCTCGCAGCACGAGCTCATGCATATTCCATCTCTTCCTCTCTCAGACTCCCGCTCTTTTTTCTGAATCCAAAGCTGCTCCGCATCTTTTTCCATGCACTCCCCGAGTCTTTTCTTGACCCAAACCCATTGGGCGTCCCGACACTCGCAGGGCTTCCATAATCGCACTGTGGAGGGGTGTTCGGCGGCGTCATGGGCTCACCGAACGCACTTGGTGATGATGCCGGGGTATCGTCAGTGAGACCGCCAGCTGACGAAATGTCCACAGGAGACTGGGCTGACTCAGATTGGTTAGAGGACCAAGGGGATAGCACTGCGGATCCCGAAGTGCGTGCTGAGGCGGACTGAGAGTGGGAGGATGTGTGCGATATCTGCCGTGTCGAATGCGATAGCGTACGAGCAAATTGAGAGAAGGTGGAAGGAGCCGATGATCTATTTTGTACAGCGGGTGCCGGGAAGGGCATTGACATGGATTGTGAAAGAGAGGGTGACGTCTTCCGTGCTTTTCGTGCTCGACGGTACATGGCGCGATCGTCATAGGATCGACTGCCGGTAGTGACATCTTCCGTCGAGGTGTTGCGGCTATTGTCGGCAGAGCTTGGGAGCGCAGTCTGGGGGTAGAAGCTGTTCAAGAAGGGTACAAGCACAGAATCTTCCATCAATTCGTACACTTTTTGTACGGCAGTATCGAGCACAAGGTGATGCGGAGGTACTTCGTCATTGGAGTGGGAAATAAGACCTTCGCGAACGGCGGAAGGAATGTTGACCTCACGCGGTCCATTGGGTACAATGTATGCCTCGAGGAGTTTCTGCCATAGTGAAGACACGTACTTGCAATCATCGCTCCCAGCTACAATCTCGCCGGTAGGAGAACGACTAGCCATCTTGTTGTAGTGTTTGCGATATCGTGAAGCGTCCATGGTAAACTCGAGAGTTTCCAGGCAGTGATTCTGCGAAAGATAGGCCATGAAAGCAGATAATGTCCACGGCGGAGGAGAGGTGTTGGCGAGTATTTCTGAGAGGTTTGGGCGTCTTGGGCAGTACTGCCCTGCTGCAGAGAAAGGTGTCGATTGTGGTATGGCCACGCTCAGAGGTCTTGACGAGGGAGCATAATCTGTCATCTCTTCGTCTGACTTCATCGATTCTATGATCGAGTCGTGTTTGGATTCGTCGGACGACAAGGCAGGGGACTCTAGAACAGTTGCAGAAGTTCTGAGTCTGAGCAATGGACGTATCGACTTGCGGGTGCTCATGCTCTTCCAGATTCCTCTCGACGGCCGTCGGGTTATAGGTCGATCTTTGGCTTTGTGCTCTTCGCCTTGCCGTGCGCCCAACGACTGCGGCTGCGAGCGACGGGTTCGGAAAGCCAGCTTGGCTGGTGGAGGAACGCAAAGGAAGTGAATGGTGAACAAAGAGAAGGGTTCTGGTCTAGAGAAATTCGGTTATCGCAGCATTGGTGCTGGGTATACCACGATTTGTCGGGACGTGGGTACCCAGCGCTTGTCGTGAGAGGAAGGAATGGAATTGCGTAGGTCGTGGTGATGGTGCGAGGCGCGCTGGAGAACAAGCGTCGGCTTGGTGCAGGCGGTAGTAGTTCTGGATTACGATGATGGTACAGCTACAGCTACAGCTACAGCGGTCGGAAGACAGGGTGGTTGACGGCGGGTTACTGTTGGGGGGTGGATATGGCCTGTTTGAGCGGTACACGATATAATGTACAGCGCACTCGAGGCTGATAGTTCTATATCGGGCTCGGACAAGGTGGTGACTGGCGAGTGGTAGGTTTGGATAGATTGAGAGCGAAAGCAAGGGACTGTGTCGAGTAGATAGAGCGAAAAGGTGAGGGCGTGCGTGAGGAGCGTGCATGCGTGGGCTTTGAGAGCCCGACGCCTTTCTGCTGGTGGGCACAGGCGGCCATCAAGGAAGCCAACCAGAATGTTCAGCGGGCCTTCTAGCGTGCTTCCTAGCCTTCCATTTCCTGACCAGTGCGCCGCCCCAATGCTACAGGGGCCCCCCCTCGAACTCTCACTGGCTCACCTTTGCAAGGTTGTGCTGGGCCCGCCGGCGCTGATCTTTGGCTATCGCCAGCCCATGAGCCATCACCAATGACGGATCAGATCCGTTGCCCTCTCCCGTCGACAATGCCACCTTCTTCCCACCCACGCCTCACGCCTCACGCCTCACGCCTTACTGCTCACTGGCACTGCTCACTGCTCACTGGCACTGCTCACTGCTCACTGCTCACTGTCCCCCAGTCCCCCAGCCGGGCACGGCATCTCGCCCCCTGAGCTCTGCCCGGAGCCGAGGACAGCGAGGAATGTGGACGGGGACGGACGGCTGGCGCTGACCGGCTTCTCGTTACAAAGCTGAGACGGCCCTGTTTGCAGCCTCTCCACCGACGCTGAGTTGGGCCACCGCTGTGAAACACACAAGATGATGCCATCAACGTGCTCGAGGACTCGTAAGGGGCAGCAAGGATGTCCGTCCTTGGCTCTGTGCTCGCCGTACAAGCCTTTTCCCTGCTGTCCAGCACGCTGGGCCTTGCACCATCTGCCTCAGAAAGTGTCGCCAAGTCTCACGCGGCGGGCGACTGGATAAATGCTTGTGGGCAAGCAACAGTCTGTCGAACCACGGTTCGCTCAATGCCACAACAATCGCTGCACCAGTCGCTTCCTTGAGCATGCCTGCGCTGTCGCTTGATCTCACCGGCTTATGCCACTCGCCCGTGGCCCAAGATAAGCGGGTCCGGCTGGGGAGGGGGAGGAGGATGCGCGCGACAAGAAAGGAGAAGAGGAGAAGAGGAGAAGAGGAGAAGAAGAGGAGAAACGCAGGTGTGGCATGCTGCTAGTCACCATGGGGCATAGGCCCTGCGTGGTGGAACGGTGCAGTCATAGAAACTTCCTCAGCCCAGTCATTCTCATCTCTGTTCGTCCCGTGACCCAAAAGCTTCCAGAAGACTGCCTCGTTCGGCACGATGCAAGCCACCAGCATGCGAGATCACTGCGGTGGGCCCTCTCCGGTATTACTTCTTCTCGAACATTGATGGAAGCAGGGGGGAGCCGACACTTGCAATCTTTCCAAGTTGCGTCTTCACGCACCAACCACCCGTGTATCCCTTCGTGCTGGCAGTTGTCTGGGGTGTCCTTCCGAGCATCGACGCAAACCTGCAACGGGAAACTTCCTCCACGCCCGAATAATGTGGGAGCCGCAATATCTCTCACCGCCCAGGCTGGGAAGTCCAACGCAAACACTGAAAAGAGGGCCAGCAAATCAACTTTTCATCAATTCGTCAGCCTCCATAATGACTTCCATCGCAGCTCGCCACAGTCTGAGCGCGCCATGAGCCTGCTCTTCTGATCCTTGCCTACCCTCACGGCTGCGTGCAATAGTCCAGCAGGTCGCATTGTTCCTCGGTCGGATCAAGGCATGAAAGTCTGCATGAGCAGTGGCCATTCTCTCCGAGTGGCAAACTTCATCTCAACGAGCCAACTGTCGGGAACAAGAAGCCCCTCACTTTCATTTGCACACCAATCGGGTGCCACTACGCGTTTCTAGGGCACACACGTCAAGATCCCAGCCTGCGGCTCTTAGACGCTCGGTATTCTCACCAAAACGCTTCGATGTTTGATCCAGTGAGGCAGCAAGTGCAGCGAACTGTGATTCACCGCTACCCTTGTCCCCCAAATTGTCTGCTGCCCTTTGAGCGAGGAGCAAACCCTGACTCCATGCTTTCAACTGTGATTGCGCAGTGACACCTTGTTTCAACAGAATGTATGCTGTGGATACTTCCCAATCGAACCACAGGATATAGGCCTCCGAATTATAGAGCTCAACTAATCTAGCAAGCTCGTTGCCGTGTAGAGTAGCAGACCCAGATGTTGTGCGAGCACCTTTTGACATGGCCTTCATGAGCTGTCCAACGCCGACACCGATCCGGCAATAGCCATTGATTTGGTTGTGAAGCCCTCGAAGAACACCATCTCTTTCGAAGATGCGTTCGCGCCTTGAGACATGTTGCGGTGACAGCACTTTGTCAGATTCCAGCAAATGTGAGAAGACGATATTCGCGCGCTGACGATTGAGTGATCTCATGCTTACTGCTCGTACCGCCAACGTATTCATCGAGAGATGAATGGTCAGCAAGACTAGCATCGCTGTCCATGTCGCAAACGGGGTTGAGATCCGTGAGACTAGGACGCTGCCTACCTGCACGAAAAGGTCAGAGATGCAGGATATGCTAGAAGTAGGTAAATCGCCACAAACCAGCATGCCCATCAGCGAAATCACAGTTTCCTGGCTGGAATCTTTGGCGTTGAGCTCGCCCACGTTTCCCTTCGCGAAATGCGCGCTCAAGCTAGCTTTGGAGCTCCCCGCCGCCACACCGCAAAGAGCCCGTAGGATGCTTGAAAAGCTAAGTACGAGCACCCTGATGGGTTTTGGAAATGCAGGTGAAAGACAATCTAGGATCAGCGCTGTATCATTAAGATAATCGGCAGCAAGCCGATACATCTTGCACTCGGGCTCAAGGCTCGTTCCAAGTCTGTCTGCAAAGAGAATGGTCGCGACTCTGCCGGCACTCTCTTGGAGAACCGACAGAAGCAATGCTGCGGTTGGAGAAGCTGAGGCGTCCCCTACTCCGACGCCTTCAAAGTGAATGTCAGCGTGGTATTTAATCCTAGGACTCGAATTGGTTGTCCCAGAGGCGTAGAAAATGATTGAAAAGAACGACTTGCCTTCCAGTACAGCTCTCGAGCTCAACATACCAGCGATTGAGCTCGAAAATGCCTGCAAAGAGTCCTGCAACGATGTTCAACAATTTGTCGTCGCAACAAACACGTGCGCGTACATAGATTTGGTACCTACGACTTCTGTCAGCAAGACTTCACACGTCTCCACCCCATCAGCTCACTCCAGATAATCATCAGTCACACTTTGTGGAAACCCGGCCGGCAAAAACACGTCTAGACACTTGTTCCAAATCGACTTTGGGTTGCGCGAAAGCTACAACGGGTCGTCTTAGTACTGATAGAACCTAAATGATACAGTAGTAGCAAGATGAAGCTTACAACGACATCGACGCGTTCGGCCTGCTTTTCCGACCTCTTGGATATCGATTGGACGTAGGTTGCAACCAGGTTGCCGGCTTCATCATATTCCTCGATGTCGAGCCGCGGGTCGGACATGTTGATGATGATGATGATGATGATGATGATGATGGAGCTTCAAGATGTTTGGTTCGCGGATCGATTGTTGGAAAGTTCTTCCCATCGGGCGCACCCCAAGTTCCTTCCATCGCACAGCAGCATCAGCAGCATCAGCAGCAATACTGGTCAACGCTTACTTCAAGGCCCATTTCATTTCATTTCACTTCAACTTCAATTTCAAGCTTCAACAAGATAGAGCTCTGGAAGGGCTCTCTACGAAAACTGCCGCACTACCTTTTTGCCAAGCCAAGACTTCAAGGCACAACGGTTACGTAGGTTTGCTCCAAGTCTCGCACTAAAAGGTTTTCGCATGGATGCTCTCATTCCTCCTCGCTTGGTTACGCTCGATCTGCGAACTTTCTCACCTTCGATTCGATTCAAAATCCCTCAACCCTGCCAGGTATACCACAGTATCCTGCATGGGTATCTCGCTTTCACATGACGCATCGAATTCGGCTTACCTTGCCTCCGATGATCGTGTACAAAATTTTCTTTCTACAATATCTGCAAAGTCAAAGACCTACTGTGGCTCGTACCGGTGGCTCGTACACTACTCGCAAAGGAATCTGGTTATGACCCGCGTCTAGGGTTCTTCGATATGTCACAATACAACGTATCATCATGGACAATAATAGCACCTCAGTAATCTGCTCTAGATTGAGTTGCCCGCAGGAGATCTTTCGGAGCTCGATACTGCGGTAGCACTTACCAAGATCTGGTGGCCGCGGACGTCCATAAAAGTAGCCCAATCAAGGGCTCTGCACATATTAGGTTCGTATATTTCCGGAGTTTCGGAAAGCCTTTTCACCTCCGCTCGACACTTGCTATGTACATCCTGACCTGCGCTAGAAGCTTGATGGAAGATTCGAAACCTTCCATTTCAGATCTTCCGTGACGCAGGATCCACAGATGATATCGAGCAACAGAGCGGGATCTGCCCTGGGGACATGGTACGTTACACAGTACTTCGACCTCCACCTCCGCAAGTTACCGGCCGTTTGTAATTTTTCTACCTCAGATCCTGTCCATCACTCCTAGCTACAATCTTTGTAGATCACCCGTACTCTATCTTCACAGCAGAAAGGCAGCTACAATGTGGTTACATTGCCGAGGTTATTATGGCTTCAAATTGTGCATACAGTAATTAAACCCCCTGAGCGAAAATTAACGTTGATAAGCAGATTGCACATCATTTTCTCGATTAGATACAATAAAACGGCATATAGACTTCAACAGTTTTCGTTTCACCTTTGCCTTGGACAAATTTTTCAACCAACCATGAAGACGACCACATTGGTATTTTTGGCCGCGATCGGTCATGCTTTCGCGGCAGTTGTAACTCAGCCCGAGCTGCATACCGAAATCAATGGCAGGCATACCAGGCAACTTTGTTATATGAAGAGTCTAACTTTCTTTACAGACATCGATACACTTGGTCAAGCCGCGGCTCAGCCTATCGACGTTCCAGTCGTTTTAAGACCTAAGGGAGGAATGCCTCCTTCAGGCCCATCCAGGCCCCACGATAAACGCAAGGACACCTCACTCGAAGACGGCGTTGCCGACACCACTACTGAGGGTGAGTACTCTGGGGCGGCAGACACATTGGTAGAATACGGGCCTACATCGTGTCGTTGATAAACTTAATATGACATACACTTATACTTTCTACTAGTTATGGTTGAGACTGCTCCGGAATCCTCCGAGTCCGCTATTGACCCCGATTTTGTCGATCGTCCCAATTAGGGACACCCACGAGACTGAGAAGCTCGAAAATCCTAGAGACTCGGTATCTATATTTAAAGATATTAAGATTCGACTTCGGGTACAGATGGGCAGATCTGATGAAGATTTTGTTTTCAAGGGGAAATAGATAAGAAGTGCTTTTCAACAAAGCCAGAAGCTAGCTATAGGATAGACTTGTAACTAATAAGGATTGATTTTCTCGAGAGGCGGACTTTACCGTCGTATTGCGCATGTGAAAACGATGTACAATCTGCTTATCGACGTTAAAATCTCGCTTAGGGTTTTAACAGGGTCGTAATACAAAGCAAATCCTGAGTCTTCGCTTAGACGGTCTTGGGAGGGAGGGTTCTAGGTGTTGAACTTATAAACTTAGCAGGTCAGGGAGCTAGTACGTGTATCAACACCCCGCCGCGAATCTTCAAACGTCGAATCGACTGTCCATGTCATCGTCGTGTGGTGGATCTCTTACTCCACGGTTCTACTCCGACGTCATGTCGGCAGGGCACGGAGCGTTCCAGAGAACACTGCAGGTGCGAAAGAGAGTGCCCACGGTAATAGTCGGGCCAACGGATAGACAAGGAGAATGCTATATTGAACCATCGTACCTTGGACTTCATCTCCTATCTCCTGTGGCCATCCAATGACGGTTTGCTTCCATGGTCACGAATTCCATGGAGACCTGGAGATTTATCCTCAGGGGACATATCCGAGCCATTTATATAGGATATTACTGTGGTGAGCCTAGTGCCCGGGATGTTCAGTCTGTCTCACAACAATAACTGCCGACTTGTGCATCGGCCCGGGACCACCTCATATCGGGTCGGGAACGCGTTACAGATTGTACGGCCTTGACTCCTCGGATTGTTCTTGAAATCCACCATTTTCCAGTTCATATTCAATCATCCATGCAAGGCGAGTATAAACTTTTTCGCGATGTTCGACCCAAACGTTCCCAGTCCTCGAAGTCCTTGAGATGATTCAGCGAGGATACTTGTCGGAAAGATGTCTTGTCCGTTACAATTCTCGTTCAAATTCCTCCAGGCTCGCAAGGCTCACCGCACTTTCTGGCAAAGCCCAAAAGTAACTTGGCGTTGGATAAACTGCTAAACTGGGATATACACTAAAATATCGATCGTACCGCCTACCGGTTGTGACCTGTCAATAAGAGGGAATGCTAGAGCCAACTAATAGAGTAGCCTTCAAGTTAGAAAGCCGCTAAACCAAGGACCGGTACTTTCTTCGACCGAGTTGCTTGTGTTATTCTTGCTCGTCTGAATTGGGGAAGCTTCGATACACTCTCAATAAGCAACACTGTCTTCCACTCAATCATCAGAGTTTCTTCGTGGGTTTCTTGGGCGAAAAGTCTCGCTACCTCAGCCGCCACTATCATTGAACCTTGAACCATAGAAAAGTAAGGTACCGGATTGGATATACCTCCATCTTCTCCAAACCTCCTAGATTCTTCATATTTCGAAAAAAAAAAGAACTAACAACAGCGACCTTTCTTGAACTATTGAAAATAAGACATCTCCACGTTTGCCCTCGTAAGATTTGGCAGAAACATGAAACACCAATAACATTCCCAAGAAGTACCACGGACCAGGAAGGTCATCATTTAAGACGACTCCTTTGGCAACTCAGATATCTTACGTATCTATACATTAGAAACGATCTCTATGCTGGACCAACCCTTGTCTTGACCAGGATAAGTTTATTTCTGAGAGCAGTAGAGTTCCTCATCTGTGCATAGTCCGGTTCTTCAAGTTCGATCTGGATAGTACAGGATTACTCTAAGGCACACAACATTTCAGTCGCGTATTCGGGGGATCTGGAAACAGACATAAAAGAGAAAATAACGAATAAACGACGAGGAGCGAATCTATTTCCACCAATGGAGACCTTTGGTAGTATTATCGAACCTGAATCAGTGCGGCGATTGTTATGCCTATAACCTGAATATGCGGAAATAACTCTGGTTTGATGGTAGAGCACTTGGAGAGAATCAAGAGAACGAGACCGAAGCCTTAGTCTTAAAAATGTAAAGCAAGATCTAGCAACGTATCATCGAATGCCAAGGAAATCCCTTTTCACATAAATCCCAGAAGAGTTTACTCGAGTCTCGTTCTCAGGCTATATGTAGTATCAGATACAAAGCAACATTCCTATATAACATGTCGGTGCAGATTGCCGACTCAATCTATCCCGGCTCCGACGCCGGCTACGCCCCTTTTCCTTCCCCGCAGAGCCTTTGCTTCCTCTGTTCTCATCACATTCCCTTGCATTACTATAGAATCACCGCATGTTCTATTTCCATCGCACGACTTCACTTGATCAGATGCATGCCTGTGAAGCCTTACGCCCGCTTGACGCCTTTCACGGCCGGAATTAGAAAGAAGGTACATAGCTAGCTGGCCAGCTGCTATGCCATAATCGCTTCTCGGGGTGCGCATGCGACAGGAAAAAACTGGAGATGCATCGAATGATTTCAAGATCCTTTTTCTGTTCAGGTTTATCCTCAAGCTCGAAACTCAGAGGTGTACGCGTTCTGCAGCTGGGACGACGGAGTCTTGCGTATATACTGCGATTATGTTCTTTTTCAGCCCGTCCCGTTGTGGAGAGGGCTCCGCTGTCTGTTTCATGTTTCATGTTTCATGTTTCAAGTTTCAAATGAACGCTTTGCGTCGTGATCTCGTTCCTTCTCTCTACTGTGGCTCCCATGGCTTCAACGACATCTTTTGCTTCGCCTTTGCAGTCTGCGTAGAACAGCAACGAGCCGGTCTCTAAGATGGATCGAGGGGGACAAAAATGGTGAAAGTGTCTGATGGAACCAGTTTGGACGGCAACAGAGCAAGGTAAAAGGGATCCCACAATTCCGTCCGCTTTGGAAAACAACTCCTTCTCCACCTCATCTCGGGGGGGTGTTGAAGGGATGCTCAGACCCGTTCAGCGCGGGAGGTCCATCTTCAAAAACCAACATCACATTCAAGGGAGGAATTCTGGTATATAGGTCTTCGATACTCGCACCTCTGGCATCCGTCATCAACAGCATCAACAATTGATCACATCCATCGACAAATTCCCACCAAAAAACACACGCAACAATGCATTTCTCCACCCTCCTCAGCATCCTCGCCACCACCCTGACAGCTTCAGCGACGCTCGACCCAGCAACCTCAAATACAAAAGGCGTACTCCCCTCATCCCTCTCCTGCACCGCCACGAAAATCAGCAAAGCAATCCAAGCCGCCGAATGCAGCCACAACACTCGCACATCAAAAACCCAAACTTTCGCCGTCTTCGTCACAGACCACAAATACGACAAGAGCTTCGGCGCGCCTTACGGGACGTGCTCGGCGTACACGTGCGCTGTGCCCACGGCTTTTGAGGAGAACTCGGATGCGTGGACGTTTTTCTGGGATGGGAGTGGGAATAGTACGGGGTTCGGGACGACTTGTATTCAAAGTCCCAAGGATGGGACGTGTGGGTGTGAGAATAGTAATGGGAAGTTTGTGTATGGGGGGGATAATTGTAAGTAGGTGGGTTGGAATAACCAGCTCGTTGAAGAACATTGGGATGTACTGTAGTGCTGGTGCGATGAAGCCAGTAAACTGGAGTCATGAGGACGCTCCAGAGCCGGACAGGCGGTAGATTCATACGTACGATACCCCTCTATCATATACATATCTCTGTTTCTTGCCCGCATCAAGAATGTCTTTCAGCCTCGCCAATGGTCGCAGCAAATTCGGACTTGTAGGCAGCTAGTGCAATTTGCTCAATGGTGAGCGTTTTTGACCACACCATTGGACAACGCTTTGTTGATGTAGGCTGCGGCTCTGATGCACGACTACCACCACAATACCCGTACGAGGAGAAAAATCAAGACTTTTTGGTATCAGTAGCCTTTACTTGTTTCAACGCCACATGATGTCGTACAATCATATTCTCTTCATGCTCATAAACGCTACTCAATAATCATCGCCTCGTGACAAGACCTCCTTGCAATTCGGTCTGAGCAAGATGGTGTGCTCAAACTGAGCTGTGTAGCTGTCCTTAATATCAACAAGGGGAGGATATGCCTGAACGATGCCGTTGGCGACGAGGCTGTTGAGTCCCAGGAGGTACTTGTCGTGACCAAGACGATCCAGGTATCGTCGTGCGAAAGGCAAGGTGCCGAAATTCTTCTTGATGCTTGCCAGAAGGGTCTTCGCGCTGGCTACTCGGAGGGCTACCTTTGGCGCATCAGGCATGAGCGCATAATGCGAGCATTCCATGTCCTCCACCACGTTCCCGCGGCCAGTCGTGCCGAACGTCTCGATGGCAAACAGCTCGCCTTCCTCCATTTTCGTTTGGTCACCGCCTTTGACGATAGGCACGGACTTACCGCCGTGAATTTGGTATTGGCCGATCGAGTGACCTGTCAGGTTTCTGATGGATTTGATAGGGTAGGTTGTGCCCTTCAGCTCTATCTCGTAGGACTCCATCGCTTCTTGGATAGCGGCACCGATGTCGCAGACGCGGACATCTATTCCTGCTTCCTATGATCGTCGTCAGTTTGTGGAACTATCTCAGAGAGTGCAAGGAGACGCACTCTGATACCAGTATTTGTCGCGTCCTTCACTGCTGCCAGAAGGTTGTCGTAAATCGGATTCCAGGACATGGTGAATGCGCTATCGATGATCCTGCCGTTCAAATGGACACCAAAATCGACCTTCAACACGTCGTCCTTGTCAATCGTCATTTTGTTCCCAGCATTTGGCGAGTAGTGCGCTGCGCAATTATTCCTGCTCAATCCTGTAGGGAAAGCAACACCACCCAACAGATTGTCTCCCTCTTCCAATCCCATGTGTCCCGTCAAATGTCTCGTGCCATCTTCAATACTTTCAGCAATCTCCGTGAGTCCCATTCCGGGCTTAATGATCTTCTGCGCGTATTTTCGGACCTGTCGATGTACCTCAGCACCTTGCCGTAACTCCGCATAGAACTCCGGCTGCATGCGATCCAGATGCCTCTTCTCCTCGTCGGTCGTTCGGTATGCATTTTCATTTTTGTAGTCGACTTCGACTCCGTGTGGGTATGAGTCGTCAGGGAAGAGCTCGGAGACCTTTACTCGTGGCGGGTTGGTTTGTCCTTTCGCAGCGCCGCCTGCAGCCTTCTTCTTCTTCTTTTTGGGCTTCTTCTTTTTCTTCTTTTCTGCTGTCGAGCCAATTAGGTCATGTTTTCGAGGCGAATTCAAGAGAGTCCAGTCGTACCCCCTTCTGCGGCGTGTCCCTCGCCAGCCTCCTTGTCCTCGTCTTCTGAGTCTGCGTCGTCTATAGCGTCTTCAGGTTTGGGTTTGCCGTTAGTCGAGGCGGCAGCTGCGCCATCTGTGTCGGAGACTGTCAACGTTAGTAAATTTTCGGTGCTGTATTTCTGGTGTCGTACTTGACAGGTCCTCCAGACCATCAGTCGGTATTTGAGCGGCCATGATGTACGCAGCCGATGAAGGTCGTGTGAGTATCAAAGCTTGGAGAACGCTTCGTTCTTAACCTGGCCTGACATATCCGCCGCGACTCACAAATACGCCTGTGCGCGCAGCGCTATCAGACAGTGACGATTTCATATGCACTCCGTCTTCAACACACCTTTTTTCTGAGGGCTCCTACTTTGAAAACACAGTATCGTACTGGTAGTCATCTCAATGGCCAAAGCATGAGAGTTTTACAGATTCAATACTCCACACCGCACGCGACCATGAGCAATGTCTTTCACGAACCTATTCGGCTCACCTCTGTGCCGCAATTGCTGGCGAGCATATCGTGCTGCCGCGCCTATACAGAGACCTTTTCATAGCACCCCTCGTTTAAAACTGGAAACTGGCTCGAATCATTATGACACACTGGGTCTACTTCCATCAGCATCGGCGGGCGAAATCAAGAAGTGTGTGGACCTTGTCGAGTATAGAGCCCAAGATTACTGCTAATCCGTTATCAGGCAGTTCTACGCCCTCTCTAAAAAGTATCACCCGGATCTAAACCCCTCAGACAAGACGTCATCCCAAAAATTCGTGGCAGTGAGCGAAGCCTATCACGTCCTGGGCAGCGAAGACCAGCGCATTAAGTATGACCGCGAGCACATTCACACGAGCAGCAACGCCCCCTCGCCATTCCCACAAGGATCGCACTCTAGCCATACTTCGCGAAAAGGAGGCGAATCGGGTCCGGGAGGAAGACCAGCATCAGGTCTAAGCAGGAGAAGGACACAATTCCGAGGACCACCACCTAGCTTCTATCAAAGTGGAGGGTATGGAAGGCACTCTTCGAAGAGACATGCGGCTGGAGGAGATCCTGAGGGCAGTTTCAACGCCTCAGAAAGCGCGTCGTCAAAAGCAGACACGAATCCAGGAGGACTTGGCTCAGAACCCCCAGGTGGCTCTGGTGGATACGGACCTGGACAGGACTCCCCTCCTTCTTATGACGAGATTCCATATTGGAACAGGGATTCGCATCAGAAGACACATGACAATTTGCGCCAGCGACGTGAACGGTCGGGAGCAGCACGCGCTCTTGGCTTGGACGAGGACAATATTGGCGGATCCATGGCTCTTAATTTCCTGCTGGTTTCGACGCTGATTGGACTGGTGGCTGGTGTCAGTCATTGGATACAGACCAAAAAAGAGCCGAGGAGTAGTACTGCCAGAGCCAGGGACAATGGATGATGCGATAGCTTCATGTGTAAGTTGGCAAGTTCCATCTTGTATATATTGCTAGACCGTAGAAATTGCTATGCATCAAACAGGACACAGCTTGCATCAGCTTCTAGTCTTGCGACATCGTTATGCTGATGGAGTTGTGAGACCCAACAGAATTACCAAATAGTAAATGCCTTCCCAGCCGGCTCTCCAAAGCTACATCATTGAAGGACACTTTCGAAATCGATAATACTCTGATAACTTCCAACATTGAGCGACTGAAACTCCATCAATCTCAATCTCAACAATAAACTCTAGACGGAAAAAGTAGGTGCTAAGCTCGATAGGTCTTCACAGTTAATACAATGAAGTGAGAAAGTCACAGATTCGTCTCCTACTCTGTCGTTTTGCCCCCAATAATGTTCTACAGTAATACAATTCACCCCACCAAATCAAAAGGCCTCTTGCTCGAAAGCAGGGAACATACACCGTTCGTGGTGTATCCTTGTCGTCTTCTAGATCACCTAATTTTAATAGGGAGAAAGTGATATCTCATAGCTAACAATTCCGAATATTTCCTCTGAGAGTTTCTTCGAACGAGGTGAGTTGCCGCATTACGTTAACGTAGTCCAGCCACATGAATAACAAAACCCGTGTTGGAGCAAGGAGACGCGTAATGTGCATTGTGAGAGGGCGCTTTATGACTTCGATGTGGAATTTTAGCCAGGCTTCTTCTCCAGATGATCCGCGAGAACACGTCGGCGTTGTTGCTGGTCGTAGGGCCATCTGGTGTCTCGGATGCCGCGACTGCTTCGCTTACACAGGCAACGATGGTCGCCCAGAACCGTTCCAGACAATCTGCAAGACGCACGTTTCCTATCACAGCTGGCATGTATATGGGCTCGACCAGAAGTATCGCACGCAGTTCTTTGAACCCGAGGGGACATATTGAATGGACCGTGCGGACTACGAAGTTAGTTGGGAAAATTGTTACAGTTCACTTGTTCGTCTTCTGTTTTGAGAGTGGTTCTGCTTCCTAGAATTGTGAGGCGTGGGTGTGTGGGGCTCTTGGTCATTTTTCTTTTCTGTATATTTGAGTTGCTTGTATACTAGGTATGCAGTCGAGCGAGCACTGGCTCGACTTCTTTCGTCAACGTGTCTTGGTTTTTTTTTTTTTGAATTACTGAGGATGAGGCGACGAGAGGTGGAAATTGTCATCGCAGAGATTACCTGGACACGTTCCGTCACCTTTGACCGAGACCAAGAGCATTAGCAGTAAGTCAAAAGCGGTAGAATTGGCCGGCGTGATTCTCCAGTGGCAGGTGGTCGATGAATGGGGAAGTTGAGAATGCTTGTTGATCTCTTGGCAGTGTTCCTGACCTATCGTTTCTTCTCCGTCCGACTGGCCAGTTCGACCGTCTTGGAACGTGGATCTGAAACCTGGAACGATGGCGAGGAATGCTTGATTCCTCCTGCTGCTTGCGGTGCACTTTGGATTGGCGAAAACGACGTGCATTGCGAAACAAACCCATTGCGGGCCGTGGCGCTTACATAGTAGGTGCGTCATGAGCCAAGCGTTTTTGTCGATGCTACCGTGGATTGTTGGTGTGGATTCGAAAGGGACAAAATCGGGGTTGGAAGGTGGATGACGGGAATGCTGTGCTTGTATGACTTGCGAAACCAGGAAGCTCAGGCTTGCAGTGGTTTTCTCTCTCGCCAACCACGTGCCAACTTTCCGAGGCTGCTGTGGTTGGATTTCTTGCGAGTAGAAAAAGAAATTCGAGGGACAACAAGACTGACGGTGCCTCGTGCTTTGCTATCAGATACTTGCGGTGAAGCCGTATCTTGTGGGCGTGGTCCAATGGGTGGGTACGTCGAGAGGCACGTCTGTATGATAGTACGACGATAGTGCCGATACGGTTCAAAAACCATCATCGGCAGGGTCACATCCGTTCATGTACCCACCCACGCATGTTGCAGATGGATCGTCGTGCTGGTTCTTGTGGGCCAATAGAGGGTCAAGGGGATGCCCAGGCTGGGTACGGATGACTGACGCTCACCTCAGCACGAAGAGAGCAGCTCAACGTCGATGAGATAGGTTCGACAGAGTGGTGAGCATACACAAACTGGTGTTGAGCATACACAAACCTTACCTAGTGTTGAATGTGCGCTAGGAGGTACAAGGGAGAGGAGATTGCGATCAAAGTCATGCCTCGAGCTTGAGCCGAAAAGGCAAGACCAACGAAGCAGGATCCTTCGACGCATGCACGCCAGCGAGGCCTGCAAACTTGCGAACTTGCGATAAGCCGGGCACTGCAGACACAGAGAGACAGAGACTCTCCCGCCTCGCCCGTGGGTCATAAGGTATCCTCCTCGGCCCTGGACGCGAGACTCAATGTGTCAGCGAGGGAGGCAATGGCAGACTGGAAGCAGCGAGCAGCGAGCAGAACGCAGGATCGCAGGACAGGACGGGCAGCGGCTGAGCCACAGGTCAAGGTATAAATAACAGCAATGACTTGATGCATTGTACCGAGTACACAGTACTAGCAGTGAAAGCACAAGCAGGCGAATCATACGGGCCGGGCAGATCAGTGGCACCGCCTCAATATAACAGCAATGGTTCCAGGCCGACGCATATGGTTAGCACCGTTGATGGCTGAAAGCAAGCTGAAGGTCCCCATCACTCTCTCTTTAGCTTTGGGGCACGGGGGATGATTAGTATTACCTCCAGCTACTCCCAGAATCAACATCCACCCGCAATGCCTTTTCCATTGCCTCGATCCTCTGTCCAACATCTGTGACACCGCTTCCGCTTCCGCAAGCTGATACTCGCACTCCCTCAGCGAGTCAAGACTCAAGCGTCAAGACTCAAGTCAGTGCTAGCGCCTGCTACCCGTCGCCCGACCAGTCTCTGACAGAGCCTCGCCCACACGACGCGACTCACAAACAACTAAGAGTCCCTTTCCTCCACCAAGGCAGTCCGAGAGCCTGCAGCATCCTTTTCTCCATCTTCCCCACTGACATTCACCACGGTCCCTCTGTCGCTTTTTTCAACGCATGGTCGCTCCTTCACCTGTCCCCCTTGACTGTTCAAGCTCCACGGCGTTCTTGTTGAGCTGCCATTCTTGCATGACAATCGCCTGCACAATCCGATACTGCTTCGATAAATAGCTTTTTGCCTTCGATATGTCGAGCAACAGAACAGGTAAGCAACAATTTCCTTCTAGTACTCCCGCATTCCTCGACGCCTCCATCATTGACAACCGCTAAACATGTCCTCAGAGACGGCGACCACTCCGTTGACATCAACGACCCCGTTGCCCACCTCGAATCCACCGACTACTCCTACACCTACCACCACGGCCCCGACAAGCACTTTCCAAACTACTCCCACCACCTCCATAGCGCCCGTCACCTCTGTAGTGACAGCCTCGTCAGTTCCTGCTTCCACACAATTGGTCACGTCAACCGTCGTTGCAAGCACGTCCAATGGCTCGGTAATGCCACCCTCGACCGTGGTCGTGACAGTAATAAGCACGCCGATAACGACCCCAGTCACCAGCGATACTTCCTCCCGTATCTCTGGGACCGCCCCAACTTCATCCACATCCACATCAAGCCCTGCTCTCAATGGACAAGGAAAGTCGTCTAGTAACTCAGGAGGCCTATCGCCTGCCGGAACCATCGCCATCGCCGTCGTGATACCCATTGTCGTCATAGCAGCACTTGTGTTCGCTGGCCTGTTCTTCTGGCGCCGGAGGAAGCAGCAAAAGATTGCTGAAGAGGAACGCAGGAAAGAAATGGAGGCCTACGGTTACAATCCCAACAACGATCCCACACTACCAGCTGTTGGAGGTGTCGTAGGTGGTTCAGAAATGATGGAGGACGACAGCGGGTATCGTGGGTGGGGCACTGCTACAACAGCGTCCAACAGAAAAGCATCCACCGCAATTTCTAGTGGACTGCATCCATCTTCGGATGGAGGGTATCACAGCCCAGGCTCGCCAAACGCAAGCGACCAGCACTCTGGAGATCCGCTGGTGGCTGGTGGGGCCAGACGCTCGACAATGGATTCTGAGACAATCGGCGCATTGGGTGCTGCTCCAGCGGCCACGGATAACATTCGTCGCGGGCCCTCAAACGCGTCTTCATCATATTCGATGGGGGCACACTCGAATGGATCTGCCGACGCGCCTGTCCCGGTTGGCGGAAACGATTACTACACAGACAACATGTACTATGGCGGCAATCCATATGACAACTCCGGGCAAGGACAAGAAGCAGTCATCCGAGACAATCCTGCTAGACGGAACACCCAGATACAGCGAAACAACATTTATCCGCAGCAAGGGTCGAGTGGTATTGCCCAGAATTTCTAAGCCATTCTCGCACTGTCATTTCAAAGAATTCCTCAAACATGCGAGCGTTTCTGGATACTGGAACGATCGACTCTCGCGACGCACCCAACCTTCGCTCATGGTTTTAACAAACCGTCACCATCAATTCTGTTCCCCTTGCATTGGATACCCAACCTTGATCAAACGTTCGAGTTCGCGTTCTGCCGAGCACTCAAGACGATTCGCACATCATTTGTAATTTAATCGACCTCAATCACTTTAGCAATCTCCCTGTGTATACATGCGCCATTTTCTTTGTTTGTTTTTGGATCGCAAGGTGGATCCTTCTGGCGCCTGTGTTTGATTTCCTGGGTCAGTGTGAATGGTATCTGCTGTAGCAGGCCGAAGCAAAACGATATGTGTTAGAAGGGAAGAGACGGAGAAAAGAATACTGAGTTCAAGGAAGAGTCAATTTGCCAATCGCGGATTGATGGGGCTGGTATGTAGAAGAAAGAGAAAATCTGAGAGCTCTGCTCATTTATCACATCCATCGGAATCGAGCGTCAAAGGGGTATTTCTGTGAGTTTTTAGTCACGATCTGACATGGAAAGGAAGGAGCTGATCCCTTTCCTTTCGCTCGAAAGGAACCCACAGCGACAAGTTTACTACTGACTCTTTGTAGGCGCTTTGGAAGCCCATCCGGGTGACAGATAGCCTTTGGTTCTCTGATGCAGGTTGATGCTAACTTTATCGATCTGCTTGGGCTTTTAGACACAGTCGAATACACACGGCTTCAGCCTTGCGCGTGGTCCTGATTTTGGCTTCCCCGGCTTATCTATTCAGTCGTCTGCAGAAGTCTTTCAGCTTTGGTGCGAGCCAAACGAGAATGGACGAAGAAGAGAAGAGACTCATGATAGCTAAATGCATTAGGGTGGTGTCGAACTGCAATTTTCCACTTACCACACGACCGTTTCCCGGCCTTCTTCAGCGACACAGCCCTCTCGAAATATATTCCTGCGCGGGCAGCGTACTTTATTGAACCCACTGCTCACAGGATTACACATGATTGGGGGCCCATAACATGCCGAAACCAGGGTTCGCAGCAACTCAAAACTCCGAACGAACTCGCAGGTCAAACATCAATGGCAAGGCCTTCCATTTTTTACCGCCGCTCCAATCACTCACCATCCATCACGCGACCACGCGACCACGTAAAAAGTCGCACCTGAACCAGAAGAGCCGCACCGTCGATGGGGCCAATGGGAATTCGCCGCCTCCACTCTGAGGGTCTAAAATGGTGCATCGCCCGTATTCAGTTTAGCGCGGACTTATATTCCATCGTCGACCTCCTGAAAGGGTTTGGTGTAACGATAATGATTCTTCTCTCTTTCTCTTATATCAATATTTATTCTTGGCCAAACGGTCTCCACGATTCCCTCCTCCTGCACCTCAAACCCCCTCCCAAATTTTCAAGTCTTCCCTTCGTGGTCCCCCTCACATCGAAGCAGTGACGTTCTCTCAATCAGCCTCGTTATCGCCCTCCCCTCTCCCATCTCTCATCTCGAAACCCGAACGAACCGAAACCCCCCGGAAAAAACCGACGAGTTTGACACAACAATGGTCGAGATAACAACCATCCTCATCTCCATCCCCGCCGCCTTCGTGGCCGCTTTCTCCATACTCGTTTACCTCGCCGCTGCGGCTGTGGGCTATACCGGTTACGCAGTCTATCGCCAACCGCTGTATCTTCCGCTTCTTGCAGCGGTCGTGTATAGTGTTTACCATGCTCCGATTCCGGACGCGTCGGTTGTGGGGTTGAGGGCGAGGTTTTTGGAGGTCTTTGGGAAGGTGGGGGATTGATTGATTGCGTCGGTGTTTTGGGGATGTTGTATAGCATGGGGGATTGATGGGGGGCGATTTTGGAGGCTTTTGGGGGAGGGAGGTTGGAGGGGTGGTTTGGTGGTGGGTTTTGTGCGTGGTTTCTTCTTCTTTTGGGGATTCTTTCGGGGTAAGATCTTTCTCTTTTTTTTCTTTGGAGGGGCGCGATCTGGGTACGAGATTGGTTACTGGTTGATATATTTACGGATGGCTGGGACTGGGAATCTACTACTGCCGCTGTGGGATCCCGGTTGGAGCTTTGGACGTGATGGGATCTCGGACGTAAGAATTGCGCTGCTGTTTTTAGACAAGGGCTCTGACTTTTTTAGCAGATATTATAAGAGACTATTCGTGGCCGGTCCTTAGAGTCGACCTCTTCTTTCCGTTTGCCTGTCATGTCATTTCTTTGTGCTCGGACCGCTCCGAGGGATGGGGAAATGTAGAGGGAGCGCGAGCTGGGATTTGGGTATTCTGACTTTCTGGCCTGCAGATTTTGGAATCTTCGTGCGAGGGTCTGTAATGGAGGGCCTTTGGGTTTTTGTGATGGAAGGGGTTGGGGATGGGGCTGTTTGGTTTGGGGAATTATACCACCAGCTCCTAGGAAGAATTGTTATGTGCTGTAGAATTGATTGATGTTGTTGTTTACGCTTGTGGGATTTGGCTATTGGGTTTTGGAAGAGGTTGGGTAGGAGTGCGATGGTCGATGTGGAGGGTCGGACACAAGCGACGAAGATTGGAATTCTTCGGTCATCAGTGATTTTGTCGTTGGGTATTCAGACGGCCTACGGAGATTTGCACAAAATTCGGGCAACATCTCAACTGAGGATCCGAATGGCTTGAAGTCTCAGGACGCAAGGGAAGCGAGGCTGGCATTATCACCACACTGCCGATTATCAAACAACTAGAGACGGAGCGCGAAAATTTGAAGTACATTGGCTAGTGCTTTTCTTTACGGCGCGCTGCAAGCTACAGAGTATATCCATCCCCAAGCACCGGTTGAGAACGAAAACCCTGTCTACTCATCTATCTCTGGATAGTTAACGCGCTCACGTCCCGAACGGGATTCGAATCTGATACCACCGTCTCGTTGATCGCCTTCACCTCCCTCGTGTACAGAGTCCCACCACTCGTCTGGCTGAACCGCTGTTCCGTGTGTCCGATACTATAACTCTTGTTCCTCTGCGACGAGAAAGCGGCACCGCCACTCTGCATCGTGTCTAGACTCAAGGGGCCACTGACGAGGTTGAATAAACTCACCGGCCCACCCTTTTCGGCATCGCTGTCGATGATTAGGCCGTGCGAGAGATCGGCGGTGATGATGATGGGTTCTTGTTTTGGGAATGCGGGGAAGATGGTTGAAGAGGTGCAGTGCAGGGGGTAGGAAAAGCGGGTTGTTGTTTTGAATGCGGAAGAGATGGATTTGCCGGTTGTGGATTGGATGTTTGTCTGGCTGAGGCCTAAATCGTTGAAATTGCCCTTGTTGCTGAAGGTCAGGTCTTGGGTCCAGCTCGCGCCGGAGACTGGGTGCGTGAGTTTGAGGGAGCGCGATGCAGCGACGGAGTATGTCAGCGTTGCATTCATGAGCGTCCTGTTGCCACCTGGGACTTGGGTCAGAGAGGACGAAGCACTAATGGCGAGGGTCGATTTGGTGGTTATTGGTGGCGAGTGTCCTGTGAAACCAAAAACGTCGTCAGACTTGTAGACAAAGATTTTGCCGGTCACGACCCAATAAGGTCCCGCGGGGACGAGCTGAGATGTGTAGTTGTTACTGGGACCACTGTACCCCATGATTTGCATGGAGAATCTGTGACGTCGTCCATCGGTCAGTAATGGCACGAAAGGCGTAATGTCAATCTCCGACTCTCGAAGATCGTAAGCATCAATCCCCACGATGGGCTTCCAAAGCCCAGGAGCGACGCCACCGGTAAAGATGACTGGGAAAGGCCAAACGACCCCAGCCAAGATCCCGTCAATGTAGAGCTGGATCTCACGGAATGGCGAGTTTCCGTACAAAGGTCCAGCAGTATCCGGGAAGGTCTCGGTATCATTGGAGAGAACATTGGACCACCAAAATTCCTCATTGATCTGTCCATTTGCAGAAATGGAGACGACAGCTCGTCCCGCGTTCCTTGGCAGAGCCTGCAGGACACTCACACTGGAATTGGCGTCTCCAGTATTGAATGTGCTTGGCATTCCTTTATATCCAAGTTTAGTCGAAATCGGCAAGATCAGATCTGCCGTCGTTGGTGGGTTCGCTTCAGTCCAGAATCTCGCGACCAAGGTGGTGTTGAACGGAGACGTATACTGCTCGTTCACAAGATTGCCAAGATCGAAGATGATTTTCTGCGGAGTGTTCCAAAGCGAAACATATGGAGTCATGTCTTTGGTGTATTTGAAGACAATGCCCGCGGAGGTAGGCTCGGCCGTCGATAATCTCCATACTTCGATATCTCCCAAAAACATCGTAGCCAGGCGATCGAATTGGCGTCCTCGAGCCTTGGCAGTGAACTCGATTTCGACATTTGTGAAGTCGCATGACGGAGGCGTATAGTTTCCGACAAAAGGCTTGCCATAGGAATTGCCAAAGGAGTGCTGCATCAAGACAACCTGAGTGTCGCAAGGCCGCAATGGTATCTTTTCGAGTGGTTTGAAGACTTGAAAGACATCGAGGATTGGCCGTGACTTGTTTGGGAATTGCCAGTCCGAGGTCAATTTGTGCATGGATCGTTTTGCATGATGAAGAGCCCCTCCATGTTGATCAGTTCTTGATGGTTTTGATGTAGCCAGCTGCGAAAGGGACAGAAATTCGAGCAAACACCAATACCACGTTGTCGATAACATTGTGAGACTCAGGACACCTCGTCGACGAGCTTACGAGCAGCTCTAGACCACGAGCGGGAGAAGAAAAGACGTTGGTGACAAGACGTATGAAGTCGAGACCGCCACCGATTGCGAGGTGCGAGAATGTCGTCCGATTCGAATTGTCTAATAATAACAGTTATAATGCCAAGGTCTCGACATAGTCCTCCCGCGACAACGGGCAGATTAATTAGATGAGGCTTATATTGGACGACATCCGCGACGCGTGCTTCGCGTTAATCCCAGGCGCTCTTGAGCATTGATTCGCGAGCAGTCGCAAACGGAGAATTGAGAAAAGATTAAACGCAAGTATCGGCAAACGTATTGAACAGCAAGGGCGAGTTTCCAATTATTCCAGCCAGAGTGAAGGAGTAATAGTCTCGATGGATGTGGTTAAGATGAGAGGACGATCACTCCTGCACGGATCAGCATGTCGGGATCAAAGGAAGCTAGCCGGTTCCAGGAACTCGAATTGAACACGTGATCTCCAGAGGAGACTACAGTGACGCATAAACAGCCAACATCGTTTCCGTGATAGTTGTAATGAGCCTGCAAGTATCTGAAGCACTACTGTAGCATCTCGTGCGCAATGTTGACCAAGACTGTATTGATGGAAGCCTGTAAAACAGGCAATGGTAAAATCCGAATTTCTGCCAGAGACCACTAATACCTTACAACTATCCGCCGTAATCAGCAAAGGCATCCAGCTACCATATCGCCAACATCCACAATCCCGGCTTCCTGTGTCGCCACATTGGATATCTTGCCCAATTCCGCGACCCTTAGAACCACCAAGCAAACTATCTGCGTCGAGGCAGCAGTTGCTCGTCAGTCAGTCCAGGCAGATTTGTCCTCCCAGGCGGTCTTTTGCGGACTGATTTCGCGGGCATGTCCTCAGCCGAGGACGAACCGCTACTTGAAGACTCGTCATCGGAAATCTCGACTTGAGCCGTTTCTCTCCGTTGAGGAGCTGCGACAATCTTGATGTTCTTGCCTTTTGCAAAGATAGACTGACGTGGTGGGCCAGATGGCGCTGGCTCCCCTTCTTCTTCGTCTGAAGAACTCGACGTCTGTTCTTCATGGTCGTCTCCAACAAGACCTAGGACCGCGAGCTTGACCTTCCTGTTCTCCTCTTCGAGCATTGCGGCTTTGGCCATTTGCATGGCCTCGGCCTGGGCGATAGCCTTCGGAGGTTGACCTCGCCCCCTGTTGCCCGCCGTGTCGCTAGTACCATTAAGTCCACTACCGCCAGTGCTAGCAAGTATACTCGGCCGAACCGCAGGTGCCTTTTTTGCGTGTGGGCGCGCGGGCATGGTCTCTCGTCTCTCGCGCCTCTCGCGTTCCTTTTCACGGGCGCGAGGATTGACAGCTCCTTCCTTGAAATTGTCAGGTAGGGCGTCAGGCAGGTCTTCATCGCCATCCTCGCGTTTCCGTGCAAGCCACTGTGAGCTCCTGCCTTCTTTCCGTGCATTGGAGGGGACCTCGTCATCGACAAAGTCTTCCTCGTCTGATTCCACCAATATCTCCTCGTACTTAGGCTTGTTTCCTGGACCCTTTTTGGAGCTACGATTGCCCCTGTTACTGCGGTCCCATGAGTGAAAATCTCCATCATCTTCGACTCGGACTCTGAAAGCCTTCTGCTTCTTCGGTTGCTGGGGAGCGTTGATCGCTTGGAAGCCGACTGGTTTTGGAGGAGCGATGTCAGAGGTTAAAAGGACATCAGAGGCGGCCGTGCGGGAGGTCAAATGTTTTGCTGACGGGTCCAACTCTGCAAGTTTGGCTTCCAGGAGGAGAGGTTCGATCTTCAAGACGACCTTACATGAGAGCCCTTTGATACTAGCCATAACTTGTATATAACGGCCAGCCTTTCGTGCTTCCTCGAGACGTTTGTTCTCTTGTTGTACCTGGAATTGCTTGGAAGCCTTGTTCTTGGACATGGACTTGTCGTTGTGGTTTAACTTCTGCCTCTTGGTGACCAGCTTGATTTGCTCCATGTCCTCAGGCCTTACTCGCTTTTCCTTCTTGGACGAGGAAATCGATGGTTGCGTGTCGGGATCTCCCATGACCCCAGGATTGTACATCAACGCAGATGGGGCGACGAAACCACTGTTTAGTTCAGAGGGATCAGGGTACAACGACGTATCCGGATCGAAGTCGTTGTGCCCGGGTTCTGTATCATCGTTCATCTCGCCCATGGACGGAGCTCCAGCAAAGCTTTTCTGCGATGCTGGCCAAACGGCACCTAAATTTCCGCCTAGAGCTGGATCGATAAGATTTGTGGCCGGAGAAGAGTATTCGATTTCGCCATGCGTACCTCCGTCTGCAACAATACCCTCGTCTTCATCTTCATCGACATTGAGAGTGTCATCACTGAGCTTAGCAAGCTCCGCCTCCTTCTTCTTGCGCTGCAACCTTGCACTATCTCCTGGTGGCTGATCGGATGATTCCTTGAGCCAAAGAAGGTTGGAAACACTGAAATCAACCAATGCTTCCACGCTTCGCACATCCGCCACTATTTTGGTGTCGTGTCCAAGCAGCGTGCCTTTGGGTTCGTAGGGACGCTGTCTTGAATCTTTCCGACATGCACCGGTTGAGCATACCCGCCGACAGTGAGGGCACGACCAATTTGGGTCTTGCATTATATTCTGCGGAGCCTGGTCGTGAGCTCGCCAAAGGCTCCCATAGCACCAACCACGGTCGCACGTCGTGCAAATGGCCATCTTCCACTTAGGATGCCGATGGCAGCACACATGGCACGATTTGTTGTTTTCTAGCCATGTCTTGGTCGGCTTCTTCTTGACGCGCTTGACCAGACCATTGTCGTCGACTATGATCTGCTCTTGCTCATCTTGAGAGCCTTCCTCCTTCTCCGGCTTCGCTGCCTTAATATCGACCCAAGGACGCAGCTTCAGTTGCTCCTGGCAGACCTGAGCCAATGTCCGTTTTGGATATAGTTGCCTCTCTTCTTCGAGTGACAAAGGCGTTTTACCAGTCATACCGCCGTCAATTTCGATAATCTGTTTTCGCCATTCATCGTAGCGAGCCACGAGATCTTTCCATCGCCACTGCTCCATCCACTTGTACTTGGACTTACAGCCGCAGCAGCGGCCCATTGCGAAACAATCCATGCACACATCATATGGTTCGTCATTGCCAGTGTTGAGCATGTCCATACAGGTTTTGCAGGATAAGAATCGATTGAATATGTTGCCACGACAGTATGCACAAGTCACATTGCTGTCGAATGGTAACAGCTCCGTCGTCTCCTTGGTGCTTGGTGCCCATGATTCGGAAATCAAGATCGTCTTATACAGCTCAAACAGTCTCTTGAAATCTCGCTGGACCTGCCTGACCTTTCTTGATTGAGAGATCCGCTTTGCTTCGTTCTGCGAGCGCGATGCTTGAATCCGTGCCTGCTTCAGTAGAGCTGAGTATTTCAGCAAAGTGTAATAGACGATGGCCTTGTTCTTGTATTGTTCATCGCGACAAACCATGCGAGCATTGGGCAAGGCTTCGGCCATGGCCTTCTCGAGAGTCTCGACGGTAGTACGGTTCCATGCGACTTTCATGGTTCGGGTTCCACGGTTCCAGACCTGATGCGGTGCGAGTGGAGGAATCAAGATAAAATCTCCGGCCTTTTGCTCCACGACGTAGACTTTGAAGGGCGCCCGCTGCCAGGCCACCACCTGTGCGAAGTGATTCTCCGTCTCGATGTCATGACCCAGAACTGACAACCAGTATTCCTGGACAGTGTGACGATCTTTAGCCTCAGTCATAAACCAGATCGAAGATCCGGGTTTCTCGGGCTGTCCGCTCTCGTCGAAGGCTTCAGAAGCGTTCACCATAATATTGTGTCCGAGGGAAGCGCACATCTCACGGTGTGCTGGTGTATACGTGCCTTCATGCCCGATATAGCACATCAGGTTTTCTGCCCTCATCTCCTGCGGCAGACTGGACATAAGATCACCTGCAATTGCAATTTCTCTTCCCTTCCTTCGCCCGGTGCCGTTGGGAACGGCTTCATCCACGGCACCTGGCCCTCCGAGTTCGCCAGTGTTGTCATTCCAGTAGAACAGACTGGCTGGTATGTGTTCCTTGAGCTTTTCTTGCCAGACTGGAGGGCAGTCAATGTCTTTGAGGTAGACTCGTTGTCTGTTCTTGTCCTTGTAATTTTGTGGGTTGTCGAAATACTGGTCAGTAAGCTTGCCCAAATTGCTCAGGTAATGTCCGATGGTGAGAGGAATGTTCTCTTTGGTAGTAATGTTGCGCGCGTTCTCGACTGGAAAGCGAGTCAGTGGCATAGAACTTGCCGTAGATCAATCGGCGCATACCTTTATCGCCGTGATTGTCCTTTAGCCACTTCGGTGTGAATGTCCACGGATCGAGACGGTCTTCAAAACCATCTACCACAAGGGGCTTGCCTCCAATCACAACATGAAGAAGAACCATCTTCTCGAACTGTTCGAGTCCCTGTTCTTCGATTGTGTCGCATGAGATGCGGTCCACATACTGGAAGTTCTCTGTGGTCTCCACGAGCTCCCGAAGATCAAAGTCTGGTGCTATGGGCTCAAAAGAAGCGCGTGGGCGCGAGGCGGGCATGGTCGTGAACTATCTTGATCACGAAGCGCGGTGCCGATACATGGAGAGTGGAGAGTGAGCCCCAGCTCTCGGCGCAACTAGCCTAGGTGATGCGCTGGGAAATATTTGGAATCTGTCGCGTGTGGAGCTGTAAGCGAAGTGAGGCTAAATGCTTGTCAGGCCGGGCAGACATTTGTAGAGCGAAGGAGTGAAGTGGTGGCTTCGAAGTATTGAAGGGAGAGGGCGGGTCGTGGAAGTTATTACTCTAGGTAGTTTTGTATGGCGGACGCGAACTCGGTCAAATATTTGTCAGCAACAGCCAACGCCAAACCTCCTCGACACTGAGCCGCATCTCTCATTCCTATCTTCACCTCTTCTCCGCCCATAGTTCAAGCGAAGATGAAACCTGTCGTTTTCCGGTAATAAACTCTCCTCCTGAGTCTGTACGTACAGAGAGGCAATCAACTTCTGATCGCTAATAGTGAATTCCAGATAGTTCATCTCGAATATGCGCATCTCTTCCCTGGGAATCATCAAGCATGATGTTCTGCGATTGAAATACAATTGGACTTCTCCTAGGTTATCCAAACCTATCGCTGCTGGCAGGACCGGCAACCATAGCCGTGCTCAATCAACTTCCAAAGCTAGAATTCTTTCAGTTATATCAAGACCAGCATCGTCACCCTCAAATCGAAGATGCCTGTCCTTGACTACAGCTCGAAATGCCGCCTCAGTCTCACCTGGTCTCAATGCGTCAACACCTGAATCAGCTCTTCAGCCTTATAGTCCTCCGACTTCTGGCCTTCTCTCGTACCTCCCCTCACCAGTCGTCCCATATGCTGAGCTCATCCGTCTGGACAAACCGGCAGGAACCTATTACCTATTCTTCCCATGTCTCTTCAGTACTTTACTAGCAGCTCCCTTGGCCACACCGATGGCCGCCCCTCTCACTGTCGTTGGGACATCAGCACTCTTTCTCACAGGAGCTCTTGTCATGCGCGGTGCGGGCTGTACGATCAATGATCTCTGGGATCGGAATCTGGATCCCCACGTCGCCAGAACGCGACTTCGACCGATTGCCCGAGGTGCCGTATCACCTCAAGCTGCTATCGTCTTCACTGGAGCGCAACTTCTTACTGGTCTGGCTGTGCTCGTTCAATTCCCAACAGTGTGTCTCTACTATGGAATACCATCGCTACTACTAGTGACCGCCTATCCGTTGGCAAAGAGAGTGACTTATTACCCACAATTTGTCCTCGGACTGACATTCTCCTGGGGCGCAATGATGGGTTTTCCGGCTTTAGGAGTGGACCTGCTCGCAGATCATGCTGCACTTGCCGCAGCATCATGTTTATATGCAAGTAACGTGGCATGGACTGTCTTGTACGACATGATATATGCACACATGGATATCAAGGACGATGTCAAAGCTGGCATCAAAAGCATCGCGCTGGCACACGAGCACGACACTAAAGGTGTATTGACAGGTCTGGCAGCGGTGCAAGTCGGTCTCCTTGCTGCTGCTGGAGCTGCTGTCGGCGCAGGGCCTGTTTTCTTCTTTGGCAGCTGTGGAAGCGCCATTGTTACACTAGGCGCCATGATTTGGAAAGTTAATCTCAAGAGTGTAGCCAATTGCTGGTGGTGGTTCAAAAATGGAGCCTGGTTCACGGGCGGCGGCATTGCAATGGGCATGGCAGGTGAATACTTCGCGCAATGGTTTGGATTATACGAAGACAAAGAGAGGGAAACTTTATCAATCGCTTGATCATGTTCGACAATCTGCCAAACCAACAGCCATCAATTCCTCTGCCTTAGCTCTCTTACCAAAGTGAAGCAACTTCTCGGAGTGCAATTGCGCAATATTGTATCCAGCTCGCGGACGGTATCTGGAAAATGTTTGCCGGAATCTTTCGCCGACATTTGTCTTGCACCAGAGATGATGAAATCTGTTCAGCACCATTTCGGACAGTAATTCATTGGATCCTCCATTTGTTACTTGCGAAGATATCAAATGATCGTATCAAGGCAACATCATAGTCCTACTGGAACGGATCACCGATTGGTCAGTTCTCTCACTCTGTCCAAAAGAGAAGTCATGTCGATTGACTTGCTGCAACATTCCCGGAAGAGAACGCCAAACAAATTGCAATATCGAACTCAGATCTAAGGTTATCAATTTTGGATCGGCATTGTGAGTGTCTGGCCATTTCGTAAATACATGTCGCTAGAAGTTCAGCAGCATTGAGCTTGACTTCAGCAGGATCAATCATTTCGAATGTGATAACAAGAAAACAGAAATTGCTGATGATGCGTACAAAGACGTATTGCATGACCGTGTCAACATTCGTAGTCTCAAAGCCGATTGACGGTTTGTGCCGGGTGTTGGATTAGACACAAATAATTTTCATTCTGGCGTTTGTGTTCAGGCTCTTTTCCCAACTTCACTTCACTTAGCAGCACGCTATTGTCCAATACAGCGCTTATTGTTCTATTGTCCACCTGACCAGCCACCATGAACACTTATTTTAATCGAAAATCCACCTCTATTCACGACAATAGAAACCATACCTATTGTTGAACCACTCCTGTTTAGTAGACCTCAACGGTCAGTTTTCAATCCTCAATTCCATCAACTCTATTACCTCGAAATCTTCTTGCGACATTTCTTCCGCGCATATCTCAGTCATACATCAATTACTCAATCCATTTCTTCACCACATTCAAATTGTACACCGCAGGCGGTTATCTATCTTTTCAAGCATCAATCAGTACATTCGCAAATACCAACCCTTCATCTCATCCAAAGGTCCCAAGATGCCACGCATTCTCCTCAAGATCAGCACCCGCAATCGCATCAAGGCTCGCGCATATAAGCAGCCCCAATTTCCCTCTGAACGTCTCTGGCTTTCCTTCACAGGTCTATCCTCACCATACCCAGTCACAGCAGCACTTTCTCGAAGCGTCAATCCACCCGCAGTCGTTGCACTATCGCCAGTAGCCACACTCGCATCTTCCCTTTCAGGAAGACCAGCCTTCATCAAGGTAAAGCCGCAACTCACCAAAAAGCGAAAGCGAGACAAGACGCCTGCTTCCCCCGCTACAACGACAACATCATCATACCGCGATGACGATGCAGCCTCTGTCAATAACGATGTAGAGGTCTCGCCTGCTCCAAAAGCACAAGAGATGCTCGTCGATCCTGCTCTCCTTGAGAATGAGACTGAAGCCACACCGACGCCAGAACCGGTAGAAGTTCTCACCCGTCCCTCCTCGTCCTCGAAACGTCAACGCATCTCTCTGGATCTGGCACCGTCTTCGTTCCTGCTCCTTCCTCCCTCTGAGCGACCTGCTGAAGCAAAGTTCTCGCCCGGACAGCTTGTTTGGGCCAGGTCTATGCTTGAGGCTGTGATGGATGCGAAAGCCCTGGCTGGAGCTGTGTATGAGGGTGCCGATAGCTCTTTCCTGGTGCAGGCGGTCAGAAATGGTGCTTTTGAGGTGGAAAAGGATCATATTGTTGAGATGGGCATGGATGGTCACGCTCGTGATGAGAATATGGCCAAGTATGATGCTCTTCTTGCTAAATGCTTGGAAAAGGCGGAAACTGTCCAGGAGGAGGTTTTGGTGGAGAAGATGGAGTCTGATAAGAGTGATGAGGAGCTGTCTGATGCTGAGGAGGTTTTGGAGGATGTGGGTGAGGAGGAAGTTGTGGAGTATGTTTCTGATGAGGAGGAGGAGGAGGAAGAAGAAGAACAACAAACTCCTGTCATCATTCTTCAGGACTCTTCGTCTAGCTCCGATGAAGACTTTTCTGAAGACGAAGATGAGGAGTGAGTATTAGGATTTTGTGGTGGCGCTATTATGGATTTGAGATACCCGGCTTCCCTGCTGCATCACAAGGAGTCAACACATTTCTCGATTAGGCTTTCATTAATTGAATGTCACTTTTAACCTCTCGATTCCAAACCAAACTTCCTTATGCTAATCTTCAGACCGAGGATACTGAGTTCCTATAAAGAAATCGATGTCAGTCTAGGGACATCTCGGCAATCTCCGTGGCACTCACGTTCATAAGCTCAGATCGAGCGCTGAGCCTTTGACACGATTTCATTCTGAGAAGTCCAGAAATTTGAAAAGGCTGCCGTTCAAGTTTGAGTTTATGGACTTCAAAAGGAGCGTCCTAAGCTCGATCGTGTATAAATTTCCTCCCAAACTTACCAAAAATCCCACAATCTTGTAGATTTCGCAGTGGGCGAGTAGAATGCCCGAAAATATCGGTAACTCGAGATGTTAGGTACGGGAGTCTTAGGCGCCTTGCTTCCAGCATTGGATTGTGGTTCCCACACGTAGTGCTCCAAAACTCTGGTATCTTTCAATATCGAAGATTTCAGAATAACTAAACGTTACGTGTGTGACTATCTAAATCTAGTTCTCACATCTAGTTTCCTGATCTTCGAGTGAAGCTCTGGTTCTGAAGTGCTGATGATCTGGTGATCATCTTATCGAGTGGCGATTTTACGATTCCAAAGGGGGATTGTCAGACGCTTGTGTACCATTGTTCGAAATTATACATGCTGAGACCAAACCAAAGGTCGATCCCAACATCGATACATTCTATATATCGATTGATATCTGGTGAGGATGAAATCGATAGCGTTAGATTTATGGAAGTTCGAATGTTGAATCTCGCCGGGATCTCTTCGATACTGGCTTTCCAATGGAAGATGTCAGATGGAGCGAAAATTTTCGACCGCATTCCATGCGATAATCAGAGGTGTTCTGAAAAGTGTAAATATGTACATGCAGATCTTACATGTCTCCTTGACTACACTATACAGGCCTCGCAGCACTCTCATCTCCACCCGCTCCCTCCTCCGGCAAACTCGGGTCCAAATCCTCAATTCCAAACCCTTCATCCGTCGCCGCCACAGCCTCAGGCTCATCCAAGTCAGTCCCCGTGTATTGACTTGCGCTCCGTTGATTCTCAATCTCCACCTGTTCCAAAGCCCACGTTTTCCAGTTGTTGAAGATTTTGTTCTCCAATTGCATGCTGATTTCGAGGGGACCGGGACCGAACCAGGCACCAACGTGCATTGCTTCTTCTTTTGCGACGCGGCGTTCGACGTCTTCGAGGTGGCGGTGGAAGTAGTATTCTTTGCGGGCGATGTCGTAGGCGTGGGTTTTCGTCATGTAGGGTTCGCCCTTATTGTTCAGGCGGGCGTGCGCGAGGGGTGGGTTGGCCATGAGGTGGAGTTGGCGTTGGATTACGCTGTGGGATTTTGTGTTAGCTGGTACTTTGCCTTAGGAAACTGGGAATATCTATACCTTTCACCATCCAGCCTTTTCCCAGGCTGTTTGATGCCTGTACTCCAGTCCCAGTTCTTAGCATCGTTGCCCGAATCCTCAAGGATCACCTTCGGTCTTGCTAATTCCCAGGGATGGTCGTTAAAGAAGTCACTCCTTAGTTTATCCTCATTGTATCCCATCTGCAGCGGCTTAAATATCTGCTTCATGTTTCGGTCTTGTAATTTTGAGTCCAGCCGCGGATATCCTCTACTCGCTCTTCCAAATCTCGTCCGCGAGTTTTCTTCATCTGATATTGTGCGGGCATCGCGGAATACTGGGCGATTGAGGATTGCGGAGGGAGGGACGTCTTCGACTACTCTCATCCACGGTGGTGGTTCGGATGCATTTATTCGCTTCGTTTTGATCAGGAGTCTTGCTTGTGGGAGCACGCGCGTGGGGCGGAAATCGTATTTGCCCATTATGATAGCGTATGTTACGAGAAGATAGATGGCATTTCTGGCGCTGTTTAGGACTTCGATTGGTGGTTGCGACTAGGTAGACGTACAGGGTGGTTTCTTGCTGGCGATGTTTCCCCTCGGTCGCGAAATAGCTGTACGGCGATATCTCAATTGAGCACAGTGAAGAGGATGGTGGTGATCGATTCTTTATCAACGGCGTTCAGGTTTGAGTGTGTTATGACTTCGAGCTCCATGTCCAAAACTCTCCTTCCTGACTCTTGCGGGTGCGGGTCGATTACCTTCTGGTCTATAACTTTTTAGATTCCGCGACCATCCCGCTCCTCCACGCCCAATTGAAACCTCCCCCTTTGATGGCTCCTAGCCCGTTCCCATAATGCAATGGAAGACTTCTCATGTCCCTATTTGGCACCTTGAACAGGTCGACGAGATCCTCGACACTCCGTCAATTCACCTCTCGCTCCTCATGTGCATTCCTCTATCCTGCCATACCCTCGAGATATCATCGCCCACTGGAGAAAAGAGAACATTCTAGCCAAACACGTCAGGCGCGCCGTCCCAGGACCACAGCACAGTCGCCTCCTTTCATTATGGAGAACTTCTTCATCACAGCTTTGGTACGCGCAGGAACCTGTTCAGCCCACTCAACTTGGAAGTCAGCCAGGAAAACAAGCTCGACACCTACCCAACATCATGGGTCCCGGGATAAAGCAATCGGCGGTGGGAAAACCAGTCGTCAATTTCATTCGAGGCGCCTGAAGGAAGAGCTGGACGAGGAGGCGGAAGAGCCCATCGCGGAACCGCAACTGCCAAAACCGGAGTTGTCAAGGGCGGAGCTCAAAGACTTAGTGGATATATATGGAGAGTTTAAAAGACGTTTCAAGGAAGAGGAGCATGAGGAGTTATCAGATGCAGAGTCACCGCCAGCACCCCAGGATGTACACGCCGGAATCAAGGATACTTTCTACTTCACTGACAACGAGTCACGAGCTGGGCTGCATCAAAACATGGCAATCGAGAATCTCGTACACGACCTCAAGGTATATCTTGGCCGCAGGGAGACCTCAGTGGACGTGGTCTGGGAAGCTTACCACAAACTTCCTGCTCCGCGCGCCAACTTTGTTTCGCTGAAACTGCTCCGCCAGCTTCTATGGCACATGGGCATTGTTAAACGCATAGATGAGGTTATGATGCTTCGATACATGTCTATCGTTGAGGACATGCTCGCTGCTGGGAAAAAAGTCAGTTTGAGGGATTGGAACACGGCCGTCCATCTTGTGGGACGGAGCATGGGAAAAATTACTGCCGAAACTGTTGAGAGCTCCATGACAGTGTGGAAGGATATGGAAAAGAGTGCTGGAATCATAGGAGACCATGTGACGTTCAGCATTTTATTCGATCTGGCGGTGAAATCTGACCAACACGTCCTTGCTGAAATGATTGAGAAGGAGGCACGAGCGCGCAATCTGAAAGTCGATCGCATCTCCCGAATGGCTAAGATCTACCAAGAAGGTGCTCGTGGTGATGGGATGGGCGTCCGGAGGGCGTATGCAGACTTGGTGGACGCCGGTGAAATCGTGGATAGCATTGTGCTCACCAATGTCATCACCTCATTGATCAACGCTGGGGAACTTTCAGCTGCGGAGATGACCTTCGAACGCATGAAACGACTTCACGCGTCAAAACAGGGAGCCACCCTCCCGCCGACCGACTGGTACGAAGAAAGAGCTCTCCAAGATATCCTCAGAGACGCAGCCGACCGCTTTCGTGACGATGTGGACGGTCGATTGAACTTCCAAGAGGCATCGCCGATCGCTCCAAACTGGAGGACGTACAGGGCGTTCATTCGGCATCACGCGAGGTATTCTGGAGACTACGATCAGGTTGTCCGATTGATCGAGGAGATGCAGCAGTATGGAATCCGACTCAATGGACCCATATACTACTGTATATTCAATGGCTTCCTGATACATGGTGGCATCCGGTATTCACGCTGGCGGTTGGAACTCTTGGAAGGGTTTTGGAAGAGATATTTGAGAGGTGTCGAAGATGATCCTGAGGAGTTCTTCTATGGTCACGGCTTGGCTCTGCTCGTGATTAAGGCCTTTGCCAAGATCGCTGGGAGCCAGCGTGCGGCTGAAGTTTGGACGGATCTGAGAGGTCGATGGTGGGATCCGCCTGATATCACTTTGCGGGCCGTTAGGGATGTACTGGAGAGAAGTAAGTGGCTTGAGAAGAAATCCCGGTGGGAGAAATAATGTACAGGATGATGTGTACGATGGAGTGGGGCTTGTATAACGTCTACTTGGGAGCCGCCAGGTATCCTGACGTTCAATTATATCGTCGAATCGGACTTCGGCAACCACGTGACGGACAGATTCTCACCTATTAGTACTTGGAATCGAATTCCGATTTCTCTTCCTCCCACTTCCAGCTCGCCACACGATGGTCCTGCTCATAATGCCTCTTTTTCCCTTGAACCAGTCCTTCGCTCGCTCACTCATTACTTCCATGCATTTGCCTGGTCATAATACCAATGAAGTTAGTGCAATGCCTTTATCAGGTCCCCGACCTGCGGCAAATAAATGTATACCACGAGATCGTTACCCAGCCTCTTCATTGTCCAATCAACAGTTTGTATTTCTTCTTTACTGGGCCCGGTTAACACGCATCTCCCTGTAATTTCGTCTCCGCAGTCTTGTCCCATTGCAGCGGCTGTACCCGCCAAGAATGGGAATACATCTCGAACTTCGCAGGTAGTGCAGATATCGGATCGGCATATCCTGCGCTTCCTGTATTCAACTATTGGGGTTTCGTTTATTCTACTGTATGTCTTTCCACTCACCAAGATCCGCACGAGATCTGCAAACCACCGAATTCGAACTTGAGGTTGGTTGTCTCAAAGGGAGGGGCGTGATTGGGATGGATGGGTGAAGAAGTTGGGACTGTCCAATTTTTGAAATGAGATAGACGTTGATTTCTGACGACGCTTCAAAAATCCCAGGTGATCAACTGTAAAGGCACCGAAGATATCGGAAGTAGTCACTACACTTGATCATAACAATCCAAACTAAACATTTATATTACCGTCACGAAGATCCCCTCGTATCCCGATCTCTCCCTCTCCCTTCCCTTTCCCGGCGTCGAACCTTGCGCTCTCTGAATCCCTCGAGAGAAGCCCTGACGCCAAAATCGTCTTTGAGTAGAGCGCCTACTTCTTCCATGCCTAGACCGGCTGTCTCGGGGTAGATGACGTATACCGCCATCCAACTGAGGAGACATAAAACCGCATACGTTGCAAACGTGCCCATAGGGGTAATCGCCTCCATCATCGGTAGGAAGGTCAGGCCAACCACAGTATTCGAAGCCCAATTCGTCGCTGTAGCCAGACTCGCTCCTAAAGATCTGACATAGAGGGGGAATAGTTCAGATTGCTGCCAGGGGACGCAGCCCAATCCCAAAGCGTAGGCGGCTACGTAAACGATCATGCTGGCAACGATGATGATTGGCCACGGTCCTGCTTTTGGTGACTTTGTGACTGTGATTCTGGCGAGGTGGAGTCCGAGAAGGGCGCGGGATTTGATGGCGGGTTCGGGTATGTTTACGAATTTGAATGCGATGGCGCATATTGCTAGGCCTAGGACCATGATTGGGATACTGGAGAGCAAGATCCGACGGCGGCCAAGTCGGTCGATGAACTGGAAGGTGCCGAGGGTAAATACAAAATTTGTGAGGGCGATTGTGAGGGATGTGGCTATGGGGTTTTTAAATCCCACCATGGCAAAGATCGTGGCGGAGAAGTACATCAGAGAGTTGAACCCGCAGAGTTGCTGGGAGGCTTGTAGCATACAAGCGATGGTGAGGGCTCTTCGATTGCCGCCAATCGTGCAGAGTTCGTGTACGGTATAACGGAAGCCCTGGAGGTTGCGGCGCAGAGCAGACGACGAGGTCGAGCTGGTTGTTGAGATGAAGGACAGCTTTCTCACAGACGATTCCTCTTCAATCTCATCGGATATGCTGTTCAAAATGCCTTCGACGACTCTCTCTTCGTTCAAACCATAAACTTTTGTAAGAACTTCTCTGGCTTTCTCATCTCTTCCGGCTTTCACGAGCCATCTTGGTGTTTCTGGTAAAATGGTTAGCTGCCGATGTTCTACTTTCAAATTGAGGACTACGATGACACCAATCAGTTTAGCAACTGCTGGATTCTGATCGTAATTCGTCGCACTCCTGATACTCCTGATAAACTTTTCTTCCCGAAGATTGCCGATATCGATGTTATTTCAAGCAACCAACTTTCAAGAAGGATGTATTCGAGGAGAGAGGACAAATAAAATGGATCCACCAACCTGGCATGAATAGAAGTGCAAGAAGCTGCAAAACAGCCGGCAAAGCACCCAACCCAACCATCCATCTCCACCCTCCATTCACTTGCGAGAACGTCCAGCCAATAAGATACGCCACTACCTGCCCTCCCGTAATAAACAGAGAGGACACAGTAACAAGCCTACCTCTCCACTGCGCCGGGGCAATCTCAGAAATATACAAAGGAGTAACGAAACTCGCACTTCCCACAGCAAGCCCAATCACACTCCTCCCAACAATCATCGCCCACACAGTCGTACTGAAAGCCTGCCATAACGCACCTAACACAAACAGCGCATCTGCAAGTAAAATCACCCTCTTCCTGCCGAGTCCATCCGACAATAAACCCGATATAGGCGACACGAGAAGTGCGAATAGCGACGTAGACGATGTAATGAGACTCTTATCCAGTATCGTCAATGCTCTATGGGAGAGATCTGAATCAATGCTAACGAGGGTCGACGATATCACGCCCGTGCTATACATGCATTAGATTAAATTGTTTCACATCCACCTCTCCACAGCCACTGAGCTGAGCAGACGGGATCAGACAGAAACTCACTCATATCCAAACAGCAACCCCGACACCCCGGCGCAGAACGTCAACACCCAGATGAATGTCCCAGGGACATCGAAGCTCCTCTCCTCGTCTTGCCGGTCCCTCTCTGCGTCGTTTTCCTCGGCTTCCTCGGGGCTTGCGGATACAGCGCGTATCAAGGGCTCGTAAGCACCATCTTCAGACATGGGATCAGGCTCAACAAAGTCGTCGCGATGAGGGATCGAGACGCGAAAAGCCGTTGTGTGGTGGAGGGGGCCGTAACGGCATGAAAGATGGTCCTTGCGTCGAGATGTGAGGTCGTTCCGTTTGGCGAGTCAGTTCAGAGGTCGAGGCGCAGATCTCCAGCTCATGTTCTAGCGCCCGAGGTCCACATAAACGGACCCGCGCGTGCTCAGCCTCAGCCTGTTGAAAGAGGCTCAAATTCAAAATCAGTCCACTGAAGAGTTTCTGGCAATCCCGGTTCAAAGACGGCCAGAACAATAGTAGAACTGGTCTGAATATGACGTTGTTCCCAGTCATTGGACTCATCCAACCTTTTAAGATCTCTAGGTAGAATGGATTCTCGGTAGCTATTCTTTGCGAAGAGAATAGTCCGAGAACCATAATGAACTTACACACACTAGGGCTCACACAGATCGTTCGTACACTACACCATACATAGAAGTAAAAAAAAACTCGTCCCTCCAAGAATTTAGACTATCTTCCTTTTCTAGAATATGCCATCCAATTTAGTGCCCTTCAGGCCACCACCGAGAAAATTATGAAGACAATAGTCTCAACAGAAAGATGTGAATGATGCATACAAGAGCCGTAATAGCACCAAACTTTCGCTGAGCGTGTGGCGAGAAGAGAGACACCCATAGTTAGGATAGGCACGAACAACGCGGTCACGGCGATCACATCACCAATGGAGAGAACTGAGATACTCTCTGAATTTTTTCTCGGCTTCAGCTCCACCAATTCTCCATTCTCCGAGACTATCTCCATGGATCGTGACACACATTGGCCTTGCCAGATCAAACTAAGAACCCAGCCAGCAAGCTCAACGACGTAAGACAGGCCACAGCTTATCGAGGCCCTTTTTGGATCTGCCCATCCTTTGCATCCTTTCCTTCGAATCATTGACTCACCATAGCCAATTATGTCTAGATGCGAGATGAACGGTTTCTTGTGACAACAAGTACCTTTTCCTCTAGCCCCAGTTGTGGTTCTTTTTCACAGGGTTGTAATTTCTTGACTGGACTTCACTATCAAGCCTTTGCTGGGCTCTTGGCCTGTTTTCCAGACAACCATTGTTCACGATGAATGAAAATTCGGTGTTGTTAAACATCGTCTTAACAATCGGTGTCGGCGAAGTGCGCATTCAAAGGTTAGTTGGTTGGTGGAAGACCAACGAGCCGTGCGGAACCCCCGCGATGGCACAAGGCCGAGGCCGAATCTCTATTCAGAAACATTGCATTGTGTAGTGCATTCACTTGCCATCGTCGACGTTCTCCGAAGCGATTGGGGCGCCATTTGGCACCATGCCCTGTGGAGGTGCTCCTGGCATCATGTTCGGTGGAGCATAGTTGCCACTTGGTGTAGGACGATGTGGTTGAGGATGGAATTGTCCGGGACTATTGTTATAGGGTTGCTGCTGAATTTGTGCATAATTGCCTGCGCCTCTCATGTGTGCCACTAAAAGAGAAGATTAGCATGAAAATCAGAAGGATGAAGCGAATTGACTTACTTGAAGCTCCAGGGGCGTACGCCGGACCTTGATGCATGAACATTGTAGGCTGGGCATGGCCCTGTTGAGAATTCGTCTGGATCATTGCGACGCCGCGAGGACTGCCATAACCATTGGGTCCTTGGTGAGGCATGCCAGTGCCCGGGTGCTGGTATACTGGGGCCGGCGTGGGATACATAATATGGGCGCCCATGGGAAACTGTCCACCAACTGGTTGTACGTGCATCATTTGGCCACTTGGTGGCTGCTGGGCGTAGTATTGATGACCTTGTTGGGACCCTTGGCGAAGCGCCATTGGTTGGCCGCCGGGCTGGAAGACTTGAGGAGAATAGAAACCCGCCGCCTGTCCACCTTGGTTACCAAAGTGCGTGTATGGCGGCATATGCTGAGCTGGGGGCTGGAAGGACGAGCTGGACCGAGAATATGCCATAGGAGGACCATGGGTTTCGTCGTATCGCGGTGTGCCTGGACCGCCATGTGTTAATTGTGCAGGCTGATGACGAGGAGTATGCTGTGGGGTTTGACCATGCTGTATTGGACCGCCATGCTGGGTTTGATGGAATGATCCAATCTGGCCTTGGAAGGGCGGTTGGTTAGGCATCATGGAATGTGGAGGAGATATCGACGGCTTTCGAGCAGGTGGGAATACATCATCCAAACCTTTCCCAACCATATCCTTGGAAACTTCCCACCTGGGCTGGGTCTTGAAAGCGTGCGGGATACCATTGTTTTCCACGTAGGTAGGCCTGCTAGCATCTTTTGCGACAGCTTCCTCCACTTCCTTTTTCATTCGGTTGATGGGGTTGAAGGTCTTCAGGGAGACACGCTCAGAGACTGGGATGGGTCCTTTTCTGCCTTCCGTCCGGCCTTCGAAAAGGTTGCCCTGCCTCGGCTTTTTCTCCACAGATGGAGGTCTGGCAGCTGGATCGCGTACTGGGC
This sequence comes from Venturia asperata, assembly GCA_003689335.1. Taxonomy (NCBI): domain Eukaryota; kingdom Fungi; phylum Ascomycota; class Dothideomycetes; order Venturiales; family Venturiaceae; genus Venturia; species Venturia asperata. The sequence goes on from QWWL01000032.1 coordinate 285,608, forward strand.
TGGAACCATTGCTGGTGTTAGTGCCAGGATGAAATGGCCGGGTAGTTGGATTTGGCGTAAAGCTGGCATTGAAGTTCCATTTTGTGGAGCTACCGGTAGGACTCTGTACACCACTTGATGGCCCAGCAGGTGGCATGCGCGGATCTTGAGCAGGCATCTGGTGATGCTGGTTCGCGAGATGCTGGCGCTGATTCTGGTTCTGCTGAAGACGTTGACCAAGATTGCCTGGTACGTTTGGACGAGCTGGCATTCCACCCATCTGCTGCTGTTGCATGTGAGCCTGAGCATTTCGACCCAGGTTCGAGTTGAAGTTGGGCTGGTTTGGTCGTGACCGCTGTTGATTCTGTCTATCATTCGGAGCTTGTGGAGAAGTGACACCGGATTCAGGGCGACTTGCGACAGGTTTGGCGGTCTTTGGGTCGGTTGGAGCAGTCGTAGTGGGGCGTGGTGGGGTTGCCGCCTTGTTTTCGCCAATATTCTTCTTCGCTCTGTCCATGATGGCCTGCTGCTTGTCTTTGTCCTTGGTAAGGATAGGGATAAGATCTGATGGTACCTCGGTGTTGAGTTTGAAATTCTCGGCAAACTTCTTCAGGTCATTGAGCTTTACAGCTTTGTCCCGTCTTGCGGTAGTCCGATGATGGTCTTGGATGCGCATCTTCTCGTTCGCAGAGAAGTGCTTGAAGGCTGCCACAACATCCTTCTCCACCGTCTCAGTTGCACTGCCTTCCCTGGGTAGAGGGCGAGTGCTTGATGCCTGGGTGCTTGCGAATGATTTGATGGCTGGTATTGGCATCGTCGTCTTCTCAGCTGTGCCAGGAGCGGTGGGGACTAGTGGCTCTTTCGGAACAGGTGTACTTGTGGTGGCTGTTTCTGCTGGTTTCGTGATAGCAGGTGCTTGCGCCTTGGCTGGTGCTGCGCTCTCTGGTCGTGAAGCAGAGATAATGGCAGGGTCATCGGGGGTCGTGGCATCAGTGGGAGGAGGTGGGCCGCCAGGGGCACGTCGCGCTGGCGGTGTATACCGATCAGGTTGTCCCGAAACTAGAGGCTGGAAGTTGCGCTGAACACCGCTATATCTGGGATGGGTCAGTATTTCGGACCTTGTGAAGCGGTTCAGCTCACTTACTTGGCCTCTTCGTCGATGCCATCATCCCGAGTGTTTATCTGCCCACGCTCTTCAGCTTGGTGCGCATTGTTCGTGGAGGACGTCTCGATCTCCCTGGCAATCCTCGCGGCCTGGGCCATCTTCTCCTTGAAGCCTGGCGCTGAAGTGTCCAGCTTGGTGGTGTAGTTATTCTCGTCATAGGTGCTGTCTTTACCAGTCATCTGTTTATGGGCAGCGAACTGGTCCCAGCCACCCACACTGCCGCTGAGTGACATGTCAATCTTGGGATCCGAAGGCCCCTCCCATTTTTTGAGGTCGCGTTCACGCGTGACGCGACCAGACGAGATGTCTGTGTCAGTTCTGAAGTTGGAAGACGTTCCTATGATCGGAGCATCAGTACGTACTCATGATTGTCGATGGGCCGAAATACTTACCATTCTGTGCTCGACCTTGCGACTTGTCAAGGCGCACATAGGCCTTGAGATCAACCACATCGCTGGTCTCGAGTGTCAAGGAGCGCTCAGGACCTTCTCCGACTTCCTCTCCGGTCACTCCATTCGATTGTTTGCCCGACGGTGATGTCTTTCTCGCCATTTTGATTGTGTAGCCCTTGTCACCAAGGGAGGAGAATATTCCAGAGTATTGATCGCCGTTTTTGTGGATGAGAGTCACATTGAGGCCCTAGCAGAAGACGAAGATTAGAATTGTTCCATGGCAAATAAATTTCGGATAGAGCCCCATTCCTGTGCCATGACTGGCAAGGCCAAACAGACACGCGACACGACAAATGACATACCTTCATATGCGCAGCCAAGAAGGCCAAGTTGCTGGCGGCCATCTTGGGTGAAGCAGCCGTGTCTTTCGACGGGGCTGGGAGACCTTTAGAGGAGGAGTTGTTTTTTGAGGCTGCTGTGCCGTTTGGTGCAGTCACGGTGCTGCGCTGAGTGATTGGGTTGACTCCGGAAGCCCAAGCATTTGGTTTTCTGCTGAGGTGGTTAGAATGGTGGTTTGGGCGCGATTGGAGTTAGTGGAGGGTAGGTGAACAGAGCAACGAGTGTGGTGAAAGCTGTAGCGAGCGAGGTGGAGGGAGTAGTGAGCGAGGTGGAAGGAGGTAGGACACGAAGTGCTGGGAAGAGACTTAGGCGTCGAACAAGACGTGACCTCGACTTACTTCTGTTCCTGCGCGTTGAGCGCCTTAGCACTGGTATTCATTTTGGCAGTAGTCTTGTTGCCGCTCGCATTGGCGGGAGTGATGGAGCTCGTGAGGTTGAGGCCAGTGGAGGTCGAGGAGAGGGTTCGTGGAAGCTCCAGTTTCGGGCCGCAGCCGGTATGGTACGCCCTCGTTTCTGTCGCTGGCTGCGTGTAGCACCAGCAGTTTCGAGGGACAGGGTAGAATGGACAGAACGAGATGACAATCGAACTGCGGGATGGGAGATGGGGAGAATTGGAGTTGTGGTTCGAGGCGATGAAAGCTAGACGATAGAAGCTAAGCGGACGCGGGAGGTTGATCGCCAGATTTCAGTGGTGCTTGGCAGTGAAGGCTTGCACATCCAAAGCGTAATTATCGTGGGCTTCTTTGAATTTTGCTCTGCGGAGTGGGAGACGTAGAATTTGGGAGCGAATTCAAAGTGGTACAGGGAAACTTAACAGTGTCAAGTCTTCTTCTTGCAAACAACAACGACTGAAAGATAGACGGTCAACACTGCACGATAACCACCTCTTTTGGTCTGCCCTAGGGGTACCATGTCCTGACCGGTAGCTACCTCTCTTGGTAGATACGCTGATAATAGCGGTTGCCAGCGGTTCTTTTCTTCAAAGTTGATCGACGGACTGAATTCTAATAAATATTGCACAATTTCAATACATGCCTACAATTTCATGTCGTATCTTCAAACGCCTTACGTTGTGCTCAAATAGCTCCACGTGTGAAAGGACCTTGGATGGATGCGGGCGTATGTGGATCGTTCCGCTCTTCAGAACTCGCCCTCTTTGTTTCAACGAGTGGGTCAATGCTCCAGGATCAAAAGCGTTCGGACAAGGAAGTGATGGGGAGAAGTTGAATCTTCTCCAGGGCCCCTTTGATAGAAAGACTGCACGTTGTTCTGGGTACTGGAGTACTTTGACATGCCACAGTAGCTTCATCCATTCACTTCTCGCGATATTTCTTCTAGAACCAAACTTTACCAAAGTAAGATGGATATTGATAAAAAACACGTAACGCTGCGAAATTATTCCGCAAGGAATCCATCAATATCCATCTCACGTTGCGGATGACAATTGGTCCAAGACTTGTCGAGAAACACTGCATTCGCAGTGATGCTACCTATTACCTATATTGATATGCTAGCTCCGAGTCCGGCCGCTCACGATGCGGGAGGCTGACAGTTGCAGTGGCTTGTGCTATACAAGCTTCAACGCCTTCCTAGGTACCATCCATAACCAAGATGCTCTCTACAATTTCTCGGCGTGACTCTATCATGCTGGACTGGGTATTGAAGGTGTTGACATGCTCCGAAAGTCCTAGTCCACGTTACGATGAGTCTGTCCATCCACGTGGATTCTCGATGTAAATGCTCTTCTCGCAAGGAGACGCCACTGAATGGATCTCTGTGCTGGCAGCCATGGCATAACATGTCACGCCGCCACAGTCTCCGACGACGTCCTTTTCAGTCCCTCGGGTAGAGAGTGCAAAAAGCAATACTCGGTAGCAAGGACAATCACGGGCGCGGTCGTAATAGGTGTAGGACCTTCCGAGAAATGATGGGCGGCAAGGTTGTCTTCAACCGTGGTCGAAGTCCGACATTCGATGTGTATCTTCGCAAGAGGGAATTTGGCTGTTATATAGAGAATTCAAGAGGTTGCTAAAGAAAGGTCTCCAGCGGCCATGTGCAGTTTCTAGCGTGTCGCTTCACCTAAACTACTGCAGGTCTTGGTCCATACAGATCAGTGCAGACGGACATACGGACTCGCTGCCATGTGTTTCGTCGGAGCCGCCAAGGGGATGGGCCTAGAGGCATCGTAAAGGGCCAGCAGCCAGCGACTCATCACCCGTCCCACCCAGACAGCAAGACGCTGCCGAACGGAGTCCATGCCGCGCTCGAAACAATGCAGACACAGCTCTCGCAACAACAGCCCTCCTTGAAGCGCGTCAATCTTGTCGACTCGGGTGTTGGTCTGTCCTCAGCTTCAGGAGAGTCCACCATGGACAACCCCCAATCCCAATCGACATCCACTCCGAACGACCTCAGAGCCTCTTCTGGCTCCGGCCGCTCCACTGGCTCGCGCAGACAAAATGTAAGAACCAATCTCCCGCTGTCGACCTCACAAATTGCCAAAGCCATACCCTGACATGTCCCAGCCAAGTCAGCAACTCCACCAGATTGAGAAGAGCGTAACCCACCTCCTCGTCGCCACAAAGCTCCTTCTCGAAACTCTCACGCAATGGTCTCGCGGTACCGCCACAGAAGGAGAGGTCTCGGACGTATACGTGCGGCTTGGCTATGAATTCAACATCGCCTGCCGGGCGTTCAACGCCATCGGCGTCGACACTGGAGACCTTGGGCCTGTCCCAGACTTACTCCGGGGAATCTTGGAGGACACATTAAGTCAGGAAGCATCACAAGCTAGCCTGGACAGGTTTTTACCCAGAATACGCGACATCATCATAAACCTACTCCAAGGTCTCAAGAAAAAGCAAGCCAAACTACGCGCAAGGGCTGCCAGAGAGACGGAGCGCCACTCAGGACCAAGCGCGCCGGCGAGGCAAGATACTGTCGATGTGCTGGGAGACACACCGATTGCAGAATCACAGTTACCCTCACGACACACAAGTGGACTATCTCGGCATTCAGTGCAGAGAGCCACGAGTCGAGATCTACCCACTGGCCCAGATTTGCCTCCGCGGACGTCGTCTAGAAATGAAGGCAGAGCGTCTGACAACTATGGCAACGACCGCTACGATAGCCAGAGTACATTGCAGTCCTCCAATTCCACCATGTCCAGTACCACAGCGCAGGACATTCCGATAATAACGCCATATCCGGCCGATGACACAATTCCATCGGGTCCTCAACCACCACCACACGGAGGAGCGGCACACAACTTCCCACATCCTCCTCCACCACCACCGAAACAAGATGCGCTGCTGGCTTTACAACGGGGCGGTGATTTGGAAAGGAGAGCGTCGAGGCGATTTTCCACATACCAAATCAAGCAACAGCTGGGTGGTGCAGCGAATGGCATTCCCATGATACCAACCCAAAACTCTCCAATACCAAATCGAGGACGCGAAGTACGTGAATCGATACAGGCTGTTCGGCAAAGAGGGTCAACTCAGTACAATCGAACAAAGACGGAGAGAAGGTTGATTGGTGAAACATCACCGACAAGGACCGTGCCAGGTCGGATATCAGAAGAGAGTTCCAAACCCGCCAGTCAAGCTCCTGAGATTGTGCAACCAGGAACTCCCAATATCAAGACACCAGAAGACAAGCTTGGTCATTCATATTTCGAAAAAGATGGCACGGAACGGCCGCGCATGAGCGCAGTACTCGCGGGACCAATTGACGAACCCACCTTCGTAGGTGAACCTGATCTCTCTGCGCCTTCTGCAATACCTCAGCGTCGAATATCTCGCAGAGCTCAAACGGCCACACCTCCGCCTCAAGTTGAAACGTCGTTAAACAACGAGGATTCACCGCAACCGGGAAAACCGCTGACGTTATTTCTACAATACAAGAGCAAGGTCAAGAAGATCATACTGGATGATGGATATAACGATTTATCAGTGGGCCGCATTCAGCTAGCTTTTATCGATAAGTTTGCATGGAATACACACAGCGAAGGCATTGATTTGCCGGAGATTTACATCCAGGACAATCTTTCAGGCGTCCGGTACGAACTTGAGGACCTCAGCGATATCAAGAACAATACCGTGCTAGTTTTGAACGTGGAACCCTTGGACGAAGTCAAGCGGCACATTGACGATGGACTCTCTAGCCTTCGACGAGTGGTTGAGGGCATCAAGACCTCGATCGATGATCAGCAAGGCGCTATCCAGCTTGTTAGTGAACGACAAACAGAATCCGCCAAGGAGCTTGCCAGCATTTTGGTCGCGCCGACGCATTCTGCAGCTGCGACACCACAAAGCACCCCTGGTCAGCGAGGTCCTGCGCCCTCCACATCAAGTATCTCAGGTCTAGACCAGCTCTCCGAGATTCAGACTCTGCGTCGTGACTTGGCCATCATGCGACAAACTTATTCCTCCTTCACATCTGACGTCGAAGCTTCCATGGCTGCAGTGCGTACCAAAGCCGCTTCTGTCAAATCAGTCGCCCTCAAAGTGGCACTCCCAAGTATCAGTGGCGAAAGTGGTCGCGCATATGTCAAGAAGGGGCTTTACGATACTCTTCATAAAGACCAGACCGCCGCTTTCGAGCGCGTGGACGAAATTCAAGATTCTATCGAGGACCTCAGGAAAGATGTGGTCACACGTGGTGTCCGTCCTTTGCCTCGACAACTGGAGCAGGTTGCTAAGGATCTGGCGAGTGCGGCTACCGAGGTGAAGAGATTGGAAGGATTCTTGGCAAAGGAAAAGCCAATGTGGGTCAAGGTCTGGAAACAAGAGTTGCAACAAGTCTGTGATGACAAAGCCGCTGTTCAAGAGTCGGAAATGCTGGTCACGGATCTGACGGCTGATTTGGAGGATGCGGAGAGCACTTTCCGACTAGTCGAGGAAGCCTGCAAGCAGCAAAATCTCGAACCCGCTGACGGGAAAGGCCCCCGCAACGTGTCGGGTGGACGAATGGTTACTCTGAATTCCATAGACCAATCTCTTGACCCGAGGAAAGCAAAGGACGGCGTCCTAGGCGAGGTCAAGGGTCTCCAAGTTGACCACGAGTCTCGCCTCGAAGCCATCGCCCGTGCTGAACGCAATCGACAGAAAGAACTCGAGTCGAGAAAGGAGGGCGAGTTCACCAAAGAGGTGGCGTCTTTTGTTGAAGAGGGCAAACTTAAGAAGACGGGTGGTGTGGAAGAGGCGGAACGGATACGGAAAGCGAGGGACGAGAGGGCTAGGAGAGAATATTATGAACGACAGAATGGAATAACGCCCAGTGTGCCTGTGGAGGAGAGTAATACTAATGGTGATGAGGCGGAAGCGACGGAGGAGACGCCCGAGGTTGTCGATGAGCCGCCCGAGACGCCGGCGAAGGATTAGGATTGGGGTTCCTCGCTTTTTTGAGCATGGCGATGGTCTTTTGTCGAGAGGGCATGTTGTGAAGGATCTCTTTCTCCCGTTTTATGGAGGTCGTGGCGGGCGGTATGAACATTATACCCTTTCCTCTCAGCTGCGCCATGCTATGACTACGCCTTTCTTGTACCTTACATTCTCCCTTGTTTCTGTTTTATCTTTCTTCTGGCATTGCGCACGGTACAATCTTCATGTGTGTGGGACATTAAATTGGTATGGTTGGTGCTATGTAACATGATCGGGTGGTGGATTGGGTGGGGATGTAGTCGTACCCTGCTACATAGGTACATCTAGGCTGGAACACTATCACCGATATCGTGTGATTTGTAGTATACTCGTCGCGACTTGGTTCAACATGGGGAGGTTTGTTTTTATCCACAGTTTCACCTGTTGAAGACCACTCCACAGGTCTTTGCGACTCTTACAGATGGAGATTTGGTATTATAATCGTCCTACGCTATTATACCTATATAAATCCATCTAATCTCATCTACCGAATAAAAAATAAAATAAAATCGATTATCCAATTCCCACGTATACTCTTGACCCAAATCCCCAAGTCTCATGCTGTATGTCGCTGCAAAAACTACTACCTAAATCGAAACCCACCCACTCATGGAGTGAATCATGGACGGGAATGGGTACGCCTACGGGACGAAGCGAGAAGTGCTCGAATATTGAATCGTTTCTTGAATTAAGATTTTGTGTAGTTTGTTTTGGATATAAAGTACGAGAAGAGATGTGTAAAACATATGACTCTCTTTAACTATGATATTCAACCGCATCACCTAAGAAGCGAGTAAATACGCAATTCCTCTGCTTCCGCGTGCAAGCAGAGAATCGTCATTCATGAAAACACAGGAGAAATTTGGAGCAGGAGATTGGATGGAGAAGAGATGAAGAAAGAGTGGAGTGGGGGGTCTAGTATGGATAAGATACACGGAAGGGAGAGAATGATTTCATCGGAGTGCCTTTTACACGCACCCAAACTGTTCTAGGTAGCAACAAATGCATTGATTAGATCCATATCATCTATCTCAGTGTCAATTTCAATGAGGCGTCCATTCAAAACACCACCTATGCAAAGCTTCATACCAAATTCCGCAATATCTTAGCGTGAGATAAAAGATATACCACGGATCATGTCTCGTCCTTAATCTAAGCCTCATCCATTACCGAATCCGCCGACGCAGTCGTCGGATGCGATTCGACCAAAGACTCTCCAGCTCCAGCATTCTCAACCTCCATGGCCTCGGCAGCATCACTTTCCTTTTTGGCCTGGATGGCAGCCATTGCACGACCCCTGGCTTCGGCTCGGAACGCCTCAATCTTCGCCTTCAACTCCGTGTCCGGAATGACATCCTCCAGCTTCAAATCTGTTCGGTTGAACGGGTCATGCGGATCGCTAAGAAGGTGTTGGCGAATGGTGCTGCGATCAACGACTATCCTACTAATAGGCAAAATGACAGGATCTTCCATAGTCGTGGCGAGGATAGGATCCACGAATTCGTCCGGTATCTCACCCAGCCAATCTTCTTCCGCCTCTGCACTCAACTTGGTTGTCTCGATATCGTCTGCGAGTTTCAAGAATTGCTTGAGCTCTTCGGGGCTCTTGTGAGCAGCGCCTGACTTGAACATGATCTCTGTCGCATGTTTCAATGTCCCATATTTGTAAGAACGTCCATCACGAGCCACAGCCAGATGAAAGGCAGGCTTGTCTTTCAGGTTAAGGTAGACCGACATGATGTCGCTCAAGAGGAGCAGCGGAGTAAACTTGTATTGTTGAGGATCACGGACCTTCAGATCCTTCTGCTTGGGACCAACCAAGGATTCCAGGTTGTAATCCAACATGTCGGCCAGCCGCTGCACAATTTCCTGGCTCGTGAAAGCATCCGCAAGAGCCTCAGTAAACAGTTTGAGCATGCTGATTGTCTCATTGGTCAAGGTCATCCAACTCTTGGCCTTCTTCTGGTTGTCTTCGAGCAATTCTTGTTTCTCTTGCTTCTTGGTTTCGTCCAGAAGCGCCGCTGCGGGGCCCTCAAGCTCTTCTTGCAGCGCGTGAATCTGCTTGAAAGCGCCAAATGATTCGTCAAGTAAGAACGTCACGTCATTGAGTGTCAAGTTGACGAACTGTACGAAGAAAGCGTGATTGACTCTTGACTCAATCTCGAGATTCTCTCGGTACACCGGATTCGTCCAAATGCATCTAATGACCTGAAAGATCTCGTATCGGACATTGAACTTGTCGTAGAATTGGGTATGTGTCCCTGTTACCTCGCATTCGATATAAACCTGCATCAAAGCGTGGAACAAGTTCTGCAGCGCAAATTTCGAGGAGTTTAAAAGGTCGCCGAGGATACCCTTCGGCTTTCGAGAGTATGGCAACACGCCGTAGTACAAGATTTGTACTAAACCAGACTTGAGGCCAGGATTCTTGATGTAATCAGAGCTACGCAAGAAAGTTATACACATGGTTAATAACTCGTCGCATTGTGTTGAGGTGATGATCCATGGCAGGTTACCGGTAACAAATTTGAAATTGTCCACGATGTCTTCAATGAAGTATTCAGGGAGACATGAGAATACCTCGGGCTGCTTTTCCGGCAATGGCAGTTCAACCTGAGCCTTAGGATATTCAGATCCTGGGGCCACCAATCTCAACAACCATACTATGACATACCGCATGAGCTGCATCGAGCGCTGCTGCGTAACGTCATCGAGCAATACTCCATTGATGGCGTGCACGCGATTTTTGTCGTTATCCAGACGATCTTTGTACTTCTTCAAGGCAGCATCGTACATAGCAAGCTGCTGAGGATTGTGGACAAATTTCGGCCGCTCCTCTTCAAATTCCTTTACCTGCCTCTCGAGATGCTTCATACGGCGCTTAATCTGCGCCAGTTTTGTGTTTGCGGCTTCGGTACCATAGTGATGGGCGGCAACCGTCAAGAAAAATACTTCTGAAATGAAGTTGTTGGTGCCCTCTGCGGATTGAGCGTAGAACTCGTCTGATGTCTTTTGATCGGCATTGATTTTGGTTTCGTCTTGTATCAAGACGCGAGGGGAGCGGCGAAGGTAAGCGGAATCGATCTTGTCTATCTTGGTATACGACACATCCATGAATGGCTCGCAGAGGCGGTCCAGAATAGCCTACGAAATTAGTCCTGGGGCTTCCAGACAGTAATGTTGACTTACTGTAACATTGATCATAAATCCATCTCCAGAAACCTTACGCTCATCCACATTCATGGCTCTTCGTTTGTGATTTTTGTTGACGACCATGGCAAACCAGTCTAACAAGCGTTCGCGTGGCTCTTTCGCTGATTTGATGATGCAGTTGGTGATATCAAGCAACTCCTCTTGATGTGCTCGCAAGGTCATCTGCAAAGCGTTCTGCGATTGTCTAATAAAAGCATCATCCCTCGCCTGCGCACTCATGAAGTAATTGGCAGCGACGTCAGCATGCAACGGTGATAGCGCGAAGAAGGGACCCAGCAATGTATGATGCTCAATCTGTTCTGCTGGGATGCCATCCAGCAGGAATGTAGGGGATTGTGTTAGAGCATCCACTAAGGGAACGTATCGGACGCAGTTGCGAAGTGCTTGGACGTGGGGCTTAAAGCTATCATTCATTGTCTTCTTGGCAGCATCCCGACTCAGTTGTTCTATAGCCTGAACGAGAGCATCTTTGATGCCATCGTCTTCCGCAAATCGTTCAGTGGCTTCTTTCAAGAAGTCTGGACAGATTCCTGCATCGCAATCCGCGTCCCGTAGTAAAGCGTCGGTAATCGGATTGCTTTCTGACGGCTCTTCTCCAAACATTTCGGGCATGGTGACAGCAAAGATGCAGTAACTCATACATATCCGCTTGGCCTCTTGTAATATGGCCATCTTCTCTCCCGTTGGGTCCTCCCGCTTCGCTGGGCCTCGGAGGTGGCGTATGACACGCTTCCAGCACGCGAGCATGTATGGGAAACATTTGCCCTCAGCAGCATTTGACCCAGCCTCCACAAGAGCTTGATCCAAGTTGTTCTTACTAATCCGTAGCTCAGCAGACTCGGCTTCAAGATCTGACCGCACGCCTGGAAGATAATTGAGTCGAGCTCCAGTAGTGTCTGTCTTCTGTTCCTCGTCCAATGTAATGCGGAAGATGCTGCATAACGTCCGATGCTCCCAAGTCCCTATCGATACAGACCCACCGATTTTGTTCCGCTTCGAACTTGACTCAGAATCTGCGGAGCCGGAATGTATTCGAATGCCTCCGGAAGTTGGAGCTGCAGGTTTCACCGTTATTTGTGGCGACGGTACTGCCTGTCGTGGGGCAGGCGGCTTTGATTCAGCCTGATGTGCAAGTGGTTGTGGGGTTTGTGAGGGCGAAGGAACTGGTGATGACGGCTTTGGGGTTGAGGGTTGGGAAGGGCGTTCGCTGTTATTCGAGTTTCCTCCTAGCTTTGCGAGTCTTCGGGCGCGAATCTGATCGAGTTTAGCTGTGGATGTTCATGAGCTGGGACATTAAGCTCACCCGCTCGGCATCCGACATTTCTGGCGGCGGTGGTGGGGGATCCATGATCGCGTCTGTATTGATGATACGGGAGAAGAGGTAGCAGAAGAATAGTCGGCTGGAAATGGGTGAAGTGAGTGGTCGTTCTTGTATTATTCAGCGATGTTGATGGGGTAGACTCGGTCTCGGTGGTGGTGACAGGCAGGCAAGCTAGGCGCTAGGTGGCGGTGCAGGTGAGGGCGCCTGCAGGGGTCCAAGTACTTTCGAAGTGACTTCAACACTCCGCAGCCCGACATTCCTACAATACATTACAACAACAAAGAGACGATATTATCGACAAAGAGACTGTTCAGGGCGTTGCAAGCAGCCTTCTTGAGGACTTTGAAAGAGCTAGAATACCGGTTTCTCCACCGAATCACTGCCATGGTCGCCGGCTGAGAAGATGGTGAAGAGGACATGAGGACTCGTACGCGTCACGTAGATGACCTTATCCGGTATCAAAATCTTTGCTTCATTCTCAGAAGGAGATGAAAACACATTGGGAATAGACAGAGCGCGAATCGTAGAGCTCTGGCTTGTAAGAACGAGTTAATAAGTCGTTATGGCGAAATTGGTCGGGCGAGGTTGGTGTCGAAAACGAGAGAAAAACATGGAGACAGCCATTATGAAAAGGCGAGTATCTTTGGATGTTATCGAATGATCGATATTGATAGTCTCCCAAAACACAATCACCACGGACGCTTCATGAACACGACCATCGACAGGTTCAAAGAATCCTTGCACAATCCATTTTCGAACCTTGAAAAGAATTGGTCTCATCTCTTTATTACATATTGTGCTAGCATCAGAAGATTTCATCAAGAAAATACACTATGAACCGTTTGCAATACCACGTTATCTCCTGCTCTCGATAGGTCTTCGGTCTTTGCTCCACATCAGCTAGTCTGACTTCGGCTTACAAAACACATCCACATCAACGAAAAGCTTGCAGAACAAAGAGGAGAATAGGAGTACTTCATAGGAAGAAAATCATCAACAGTCTATCCACCCGCAGTCCCGAAGTACACAACAATAAACCCCTTCCTCCCTCCCTCTCTCCTCTCACTAACCTCTTACCAAAAAAAAAAGCCAATCAGGCGGGTCCTTTCGAGGACAAAATATAAACCATTACGCTTTCATCTCAGGGTCGCTGGCGATAAGATTTGGGAACCTTCAAGGATGTGCCAGTGTTAGTGTCAGTGTTCGTGCGTATCGACTTCAACAGCTCACTTGAGGAAAACACAGTGTTGTAGAGCATTGAAACGATGGCTTTGGTGTGGAGGTAAGGAGGTAAGAGGTACTATGAGCAAAAGCATTCGGCGGAAGAGCATGGATGATAGCTGGTGAGTCCGAGCAGCAAAAAATGACCGTGATAACGCCAGGGAAAAAGCTCCGGAAAGTCCAGGCACGCTCTTATCAAACTGGAGATTGGATTAGGTGAGGCAAGCGGAGAGTGCTTTGGTTAGTGTTTCCTTTGAGATGGCCTCTATTGCTGTCAGTAAGATTCTGATGGAGTGGAGTGCGCTGATGGGGAGGGAACATCTGAAGCGAGGGATCCAGTCACTCCAGTGGATGATTTTGTGTAGCAGAAGACGAGTCAGCTGTTTGATTGGTATCTAGTGTGGCGTGCCTTCCGTTTTGGAAATACAACAGTGTCGACGTCGAAGGACCAAATTCTATCATTCGTCAGCAGATCAGGCAAAGTTCCTGACGCTATACTTGATCCTCTCCGAGGTGGCTGGTATTCTTGCCAACTTGGAGGTGTGGTTCACCAAAGTCCATTCAGCAAGATCCAAGCATCGATGGAAAAGAGCGTCAACGTGCTCTGGCATCTTCAGCATGTCACTCAGGTTCGACAGGTCTACATGGACTGTCCGCAATACTCACGGCCAGACCCAGGACTTGATCTCGAACGACATCCCTGAACAGACTTGATCATGTGAGATGGATCAGGTCATCTTCTCCAACGATAGGTGTTTATCCAGTCTTTATCAGTTTTGCCGCGCCGTAATGAAGTGCGCGACAATCTTGATAGCGTGCCATGGAGTTTCAAGTGCTTGCCTCAGTGGTGGGAAGCCCCAATCCACGAATTGAAATTCATTTTCCGGAGTCGGGCGGGAGGCCATTCTTGTTGTGGACCCCACAAGGGAGCACAAGGAATTCAAGACTAGCGATGGGCTCGGATCGACCCGATCTGCTCGTGAAAGCGCAGCGTCGTGCGAGACACGCAAGCAAAGTGACTGGCTAAGAAGCTGGAATCTTCACGAGGAGAAGCACTTCCGAGTTTGTCAAGATTTTCTCATTGCTCACTTGTTTGGAAGGATCCTGGATTGTTGATCCGCAGGGCGGATTTCATGGCCGGAGGTTTAATTGAACATGGCTGCCAAATTAAGGAACGGATTCGAGCATGGGATGCCTACGCAGAGCAAGGAAGAATCAAGGTTGACGAACCGCTTGCCAGGTACAGTCGAAGTGACAACGGTCTATCGAGGTCGGTCCAACCATGTGCTACTCGCTCGACTGGGTTGCCCTCTCGTGGATGGTCTGTTGCCGGTACGATGGATATTGTTATCAGGGGGGGGGGGTTGAACACGTTCGAATTGCCGGTGGTGAGGCCGTGAGATGGAATGTCTCTTTCACTGCTTGCAGAGTGCAGAGTGCAGAGTGCAGAGTTGCACAGCCTGCTTGGACTCAGGGGGCGACGAGCGGAATGGATGTTCGAGGCACGCGCTCAAAGATGCGAAGTGGAACCCAAATTTCTTGTTGGACTATCTTTGCAGGCGGCTCCGTCATGGCAGGCGACAGGCGTGGGAGAGATTGCAGTCAGGGATCGATGGGACCTGCGTCGAGAGGCTACGCTTGATTGGGGAGCTTCCGCTGTGCTCATTTCCAGTCGGCCTCGGGCCACCAACGACTTTCCGGAGACAGCAGCAGTCAAGCGCACACTACACACTACTCACTATGGTCGGGAAAAGGGGATTACTGTACTGGATGCAAGAGCGCTGTACCACGGTTCTCAGCCACCAGCCGTCCCCGGACGGAACCACCAGTTCGCTCGCATCTTCCATCCGTAGGTACTGCTTGTGCCAGCCATAGTCCATAGTCCACAGTCCACAGTCCACAGTCCACAGTCCACAGTCCACAGTCCACCGTCCATCGTCCATAGTCCCAGTCCATAATCCACAGTCCACCGTCCATCGTCCATAGTCCCAGTCCATAATCCACAGTCCATGGTCCAGTGACGATGCATCGGATGGTACTATGATAGAATGCTCTCTGTAGTGCGCTAGGCCCATCTCGCTCGAGAACATTCGTGGCTTGGTCCATCCCTAACCCTGTCGACGTTGCGGGCCAATCACAGCGGGTCCTGGTCCTGGCCCTGGTCTTCCATGCCCGCCAGCCGTCTGCTCCCCGTCTCTCCCACGCATTCATCATTCATCCTTCTCCACTTTCGCGCCTCCATCACCAACTTCCTCCTCTTCAAGTCTTACACTCCTTCTTTTGCGTTGCTTTGCATACCCACACTCTTTTGATCGAGCTTGTTTCTATTCACGATCCAACATTTCTTGCATAGTTCCTTGGCCTACCACAGGCTGTCCTCTCGTTTCACACTTAACGACCGAACGAAACAAAACACGTTTTCTGTAATCCTCCCGCTTATTACTGCCTCACCAACCTCGCCCTATCCCGTCACCATCTCAATCTGTTTCGAGGATCCCCTCCGAATCTCGCAATCGACCATCATCGTAGACTCGCCTTCATGTCCCTGTGAACAGCCTTTGGCGACTATCCATATCTGAACGCATTTCCCAGTCTTTGGACATGCTTCCTCATCTTTCTCTCGGCATCCGGAATGTCGCTTCTTACCCGGCCACTGGGGTGGAGCCTCCTACAGGAGTCATACACGAGCGCAGATCCGCTTCCAGCAGTACCTCTTCATCGAAACCATGTACCACCACCGGAAACTCAGACACTTGCCAGAAGCCGACAGACGCGACCGCGACGCTTCCGATAGCCCTCGGTGTTGTGTATGTAGCATCGCGAGCATGCTCACCCCGTACTTGAACTGACTCTGTCTCACAGCATTCCTCTCACCCTAGCCTTCACAGCCTTCTTCTTCCTTCACAGGAGGTATAAGAAGAAGTTACGAGCCGAGGATGCCGAGGACGCTGAAAAGTACAAGTCGATGGATTTTGGAACAGATTTGCAATACGGGGGAAAGGGGAAGAGGGGAAAGAAAGGCGACCCGGAGATGGCTGCTACGCCTGGTATGCAGCCCGGACATAAGATGCGAGGGCTGTCTTTGGACGATCAACCATACCTTTTTCCCGCTGCCCGAAACTCGCAAGAGTCCTTGGTCTCCATTACGCGCTCTGTGACGGATGCCGATCACCGCTACCAGCTCCATGCTTTTGGCAAGGCCGACGATGGGTCGTCCATTCGCTCTCCAAGTGCGCTTGCACGACGAGGCACGGAATCCACTGACGGCGCCGATGCTCATCTTGTGGGCCATGCTCAGGCATTTGGAAAGTCGGCTCCACCAAGGGATAACTCGTTGGGGCCAGCGGACCAGGGGTATCCAAGCATCCAGGAACCGGAAAAGGCTATGATTGCAGCTAATCAATATGCCCCAGTACGCACAAATTCTCCTGGCGGTTTGACACCCACCGGACCCGACTCACGTGAATCGTTCGTCGAGCACGGTGCTTTCCGAAAGAGCAACAACTATCTAAGCAACTTTATCAACAGCGGAGAACCGTCACTCATTGAAGAGGAAAAGTCAGCTCCAAAACTTGCACATTTGGACTCATCCACTTCAACTTTGGTCGGATCTTTCGGAAGCGGCACTTCACCCAAGATCTCCATCACTGAGCCATTTGCTAGCCAAACTGCGGCAGCTGAGCCTCGTCAATCTCCTTCTGAGAAAGCGCTTCCAGTCGATCCCCGAGAGAACATTCACTCAATGGTTGGCTCTGTCCACGATGCCAACACCAACAGCTTCATGAGTGATGGCGACAGTTTCATGTACGGTGATGCATCCATGAAAGTGACTGCTCCATCTCCTTCTGACTCTGAGGCATCAAATCACACTGTTCCAATCCGTGGCCAGTCGTTGGCAGCACCTCTCGGTGAGATCAAGGAACAACGAGAGTCCAAGTTTCTTGGCGACGACCTGAATACTTTCAACCAAAACAACCAGAGACTCTCGGTTCTCATGCGTCCCCTTCCACACGATGACCCAAGGGAAAACCCCGAGGAGCGCGCCAACAGGATCCGATCGTTCTACAAGGAATACTTTGACGAATCCAGGGGCGGTGCACCAGGTCAAGGAGGGCAACCACGTATGCCACAACAGCCACCACGCACTGACTACTACGAAGACTATGACACTGAGTACTTGAACAACGCTTACACCGTGTACGATACTCACCAGCAAGGATTCGTCGTTGGCGGAGCACCATTCGCTCAACCCATCACTCGCCGTGCAATGACTCCTCCACCTCGTGCCCCTCCGCGCAATTTCCGCTCAAGAGCTTCCAGCCAGGCCAGCCAATCGCAGTATGGAGGTCGCGGCCCTCCACGTGGACAATCGTCTATGAGCAACTTCCGTTATCAGCAAGGACCCGGCAGTGAACGTGGTCGCGCTCAGAAGCGAAACCTCCCTCCGCCGGCTCCCTTGATCTCTTTGAAGACTCCTCATTTGTTGAAGGATGATTCAGCGCTGTACACCACAATGGATCTTGCACCACCTCCATCGTTCCGAGATAGACAAGCTGGAAGACGTCCAGATAGCCCACTTGGTGTCGAGAGACCGTACTCGCCTGTCGTGCGTGCTTACACACCACTTCAAGGTGCTTACGAGGACCTCAGCCCCATGCCCAGCCCGTAAGTACTTCGATTGATTGCTTTAATGAATATCACTAATTCCACTTGTAGTCACCTTTTGAGAAAATCAGGCACATTCACTGCTCTTGACTTTGCCCCCCCTAGCAAGTTCCGCAACGACGGCTCAGGCAGTGATGCCGGAAGTGTTCGCAGCGGCCGCAGCGGCATGTCCTACGCTCAGCAAAATGCTCTCCGCGCTGGTGCCCACCGTCTGAGTCGTTTACCCAAGGACCTCGCTGGTACCAAGGACGACTTGATGACCAGCCTGAAACCCAAGTGGGACCTCAATTACTGAGGGCAGTCATCAACAATAATAGACATGGGTTGGCGCAAATTCGGAACACACTTCAGCTCAACTGGCTTGGCGACATCATCATAGAGTTTACGACTTTTTGGCGGGCAGAAACAACTTACTTTGCTTGCATACCTGCATTTTTTCCGCGCTCTGACGACACGAGGCTTTTTGCAGCAATTTTGCTCTTGCACACACGCTTACAACTACCTATCGGTGGACTTATATCTTAATTTCTTGAGTACCGGAGTTCTTGCCCTCATTTAGGCACAGGCTTCTGGGAATAATGTTCAAACGTCGAGGATCAGCGTGTCCGGCGATTTGGTATATTTTTGTATGGGATTGGAGGGAGCTATTTGGTGGACCATCGTCTCTTCCTCTTCCTTGCTTGAACTGAGATGTTGGAGGCCCGGTTCAAGGTGGTCCCCTTTTCACATTTATTCGCTGGGACAATTTTACTCTGTATACATTAGCAACTCGGAGTGAAGGAAGGAGGGAGGGGCGGGGGGACAGCAGCGATGGAGTTGTAAGATTTACATCGCTTGAGGGGGACGGGAGAAATAGAAGAACCATATTCCACCACTTGCTGTTGCTGTTTGTGCCTTGATTATGATGTTTGGTGGCGTTGATTCCTGGATTTAAGCCCGGTCTCCTGAGTTGAGACGTGAGACGGTTCTGTGTAAGGCGTGCCGAGAAATGACTTGCATGCCACCTGCAGTGGCTTTGACAACTGAAACACTTGGAACGACCCATGTAGATGGTATCACGTGCAGAAGTGAAACCTCAAACGACGCGTCTGGGAGGAGACTTCATCCATCCATTGCTCGTCCCGCAATCACCTCTCATGACTACTAATTCTGTTCTCACGCGTTTTTAGTATTGTACTGACGTGGTATTACTCTCGTAGCTCTCATTGTCCCCGATCCTTATTGTCCCGATTCTCATCATTCCCAATCCTTATTACCCCCGATCCTTATTGTCCCCAATCCTTATTGTCCCCAATCCTCATCATGACCACCACCAATATCCTCCACTAGCCACTGCACTACAATGGCATCGATTCCTCCTGGAAACGAAACAGCAAACATATCCTCACAATGTCGCTTTTTCAATCTCTCTCCAAGCTGAGAAGTGTGGATTTGACGATGCTGTTGAGTTCGATTGGGGCGAGGAGTACGGGGACGAAGAATGTTTTGATTGAGCGGTTGGTTTGGGAGTGTGGGGTTGTGAAGGTGGGGGGTGGGGGGTTGGTTGGTTCTTCTGCGAAATCGAGGTCTGGAGACTCTGTTACTGCCTCCGCAAAATCGAGGCCGAAAGAAACCACGCGCATTCTAAGCATCGATATGGGCATCAAGAATCTTGCATTTTGCGTCTGCGACGTTCCAGTGCTTTCGGCACCCACAAAAGGCATGTCTACGAAAACAATCAACGAAACGCAAGAGAAGGAGGGGATGGAATCGATCCTTCAACTTTCTGTCGTGGCTTGGAAACGTATTGCTGTCACTGGGTCTACCACACCAATTGGTCGGAAGAAAAAAAAATCCTCAAGGAATCTAGATGTTGAGGAAAAGATAGACTCCGCTAAGGCTTATGTCGAAGGAGATGATCCGTTCTCCCCAAAGCAGTTGGCCAAGACAGCGCATACGTTGGTGAGGGAGGTGTTACTGCCTTATAACCCCGATACCATTTTGATCGAGAGACAGAGGTTCAGGAGCGGTAATGGGTCTGCGGTTCAAGAATGGACTGTGAGAGTCAACATGTTTGAGAGTATGATCTGGGCGGTTCTGACAACTCTCAAGAATGAAGGAATCATAAACTCGACCAAATCCAACAGCGCAGAAGAGGGAGCTAAGGAGAAAGTGAACAGACCGCAAATCTGGGATGTCTCTCCCAAGCGCGTCGCGTCGTTCTGGATCGGGAGAGATGCGAAGAAGATTGAAGCAATTGCGGGTTCCGATCCAAGGGATGCGAAAAAGCGAAGCACGAAAGTAGAGAAGAAAGAGAAAGTTGATCTTGTGCAACGCTGGATTCTGGCTGATGCTGGAGGGATCGAAGTCAACGAAGCTGTGAATATCGCTTTTGAAGACGAAGCAGCGCGAACGAGAGATGCTTTTATGGCTGAGAAGAGCGGACCGAACCGTAAGCCGGTTGCACTCAGGAAAATCAAGGAGTTCGAGAAGAAAAAGAAGGCAAGAGGGATTGCTAAAGGGACTGTTGTTCCTGCAGTTGGTCTGCCGGAAGCACCTGGCCTTCCCGCGAGGGAGTTGACTCAGGAAGAAGCTCTACTTGATATCGGCAAGTTGGACGATCTGGCGGATTGTTTGTTACAGGCTGGTGCGTGGACGAAATGGGAGATGAACAGGAGGGAGCTTCAAAGGATGGTAGAGGAGGGAGATGTCGAGCGGCTGAAAGAGTGGGTACAGGATCAAGATTGATGGTGCACTTCATCTTCAACCCGTCTTCATTTGTCGGTGGTTGCAGCGAGCGTTCAGAAAACCACTCGAGTTCCAGGGTCAGCGGGTCGTGCACCCATGATCCAGCTGCCGCGTCAAAGAGAGTTAAACTTGAGGCGATTATCTGGTCTGAGTAGCATTTATCAACAACGCCTGGTCGAAAAGAGCCAATTTATGCTCCACAGCTTCTGACACCGTTCGATGCCGACCAAGTCGGACCGTCCCTCACAGAATAAAATAGCCGGCGGCCCACCTGAACACCTCTGCCGACTTTCCTTGTTCGACTTGTCAGCAATTTTTAGCGATTCTTGAGTTGCGAGCGATTTTGATTATATCAAATCTTGGGGTGAGTGGCTTTTGAGCTGATCTCGCGGCTGGTCATTGCTGATTTCTGGAAAAGCACGGGGATGTTAGGCTACGCGGCTTCAACAGCCTGATTTTTGACCATTGCAGTGGTTGGGGGTGGACGACGATATGGGGGATCAATTGGACGCCCGTGTGTATGCGAATATGGACGCCCACATGGATGGCCACATGGATGGCCACATGGATGGCCACATGGACGTCCCGATGAATGCGAATATCGGAGATCTATCACGAACGCCACCAGAGGCACAACGTACCAGTGTCGACAACAACAGGGCGTATCCGATGCAAACCCCTCCGAAGAAAGGGTACCGTTCCGTCCAGTAGTGAGTGCTTCCAAAGGATTCAAGAGGCTCGTTACTCGCTCACCGACTCCATTTCCAGTCTCACACAGCGTACCCCAATCACCGCGATCGTCGGCCAAGTCAATTATCAACAATTTCTTCTGTATATCGAAGACCTCGCTTCGGTATCAGACGTCTTCGCTGCCGAATTGCCGCGCTTAACAGGCTCCTATTTCGCACTACCGGAACTGGAACCTGCCTCCTTCGAAATCTTCCTTTTCTGGCTGGAAAACCGGGCCCTCCTGAACAAAAACAGGAAACCGTACAACGAAGACCGGAGGGAGAAGTTCCCCTTCATGGAACTACTCCAACTCTACATCTTCGCCAGTCTGTACGATATACCCCAGTTCCGCGAAGACGTTTTCGAAGCCTTCGTCGCCAGCACGGATGAGCGGTCGTTCCTCATCTCCCGCGCCGAAGTGGAGAAGGCGTTTGAACCACTCCGTCACCCGTCACATCTGGCAGACTTCATCGAGGCCAGTTATACGTTCGAGCCCGCACCCGTCCTCAAGACCCCGAGCGGTAATCCAAATCCGCCACCTCGACCCGCCATCTTCGTTGTCAGATTAAGGGACGACTGGTCTGAGTCGGCTACCAATGCGTCTTCCGAGGATACTCTGTCGCAAACGTCTTCATCGTCTACTGACGAGATGATCGGGCCTCCGGGTCCTGGGTATGGAAAACCGTCTACTCGTCCTCTGCCGCCGTGGCTGGCGTTTATCCTGAATTGATTGGGCGTTGTTAGCGTGTTGGCTTTGCAGCGTCATTGTCCAGTCACTGCTTTTCGGAAAAATTCACACCTGCTACTACATACCTTGGACTCTTGCGAAGTGGGGTTTATGCAATTTCTCGTTTTGGACTCAATTGCGCCTTGATCTTCTGTTTCGTTTCTTGAACAAAAGGATGGTTCTTGGAACGAAACGATGGTTCGGGACGCTATGTTTGGATTCAAACGGATGTATTGCGTCAAACACTTCCTTGGGAAAGGTATAATCGTAGATGGGGTTTTACTCTTTCTTCCCTTCCCTTTACTTCTCTTTCCTTCTCTTTTCCTACATGGCTTTTGCCTAATTGGCAGAAAGAGGGGTCAACTTCCTTCCATTGTCAGTGGCTACTTCCGATCAATTGAAGATCGGGGCGACGTGGCTCACGTGGGTGAGCACACTGAGTAACGTCGTTGAGCCTTGTGTTGTCTTTCCTTGATAGTTCATCACGCGGAGCTAGTGTATCTAGATTTGTTGTTGATAATAAAAGTTATAGGAATGCTTTTATTATGTTTGTATACGTTATAATGGCTAGCGTAAGTACTAGTATAGGCTAGGTATAGGGTTAGGCTACCCTAGCTCTTACTCCTTCGTTATATCCCTGCCCTAAACCTAGATACGTACAACCTCTAGTCCTGCATCCGTCACGTCTTCATTTCTTCCATCAACCACTCGTTTTTAGCTTCAAATCTTCATCCATACCTTCTGTATCAACTCCGTCCATCCCTCTCATCACAGACCCCCCTCCTCCACACCTCAAACGAACAAATAACCCACGCCCCCAACCAAGCCCAAACCCACGCTATCCTCCAAACCTCACAACCCCACATCTCCCTCCCACAAGTTCCCTCCAAGAAACCCCGCAGAATAACTCGGAGCTTCGGTATCCAACGAGCTTGTGACTAGAGAATTCCGCGTGTGAATATGAAGTTGATCCCGATTGCGAGTGGAAATGCCAGAATGAAGTGAATAAATTGAGTAAAGTGAATAAAATGGGTTGCGCGTTTATTCGCTCGGCTTTGGCTGGTAGTATGAATAGGAGTGGTTGTATTTGCTGGTGCGGGTGCGGGTGCGCTGGTTGTTGGGGGCGGTGGGTGGGTTGGTGGGTGGAGTGTTAGATGGGTTTGTAGGGGTGTTTTTGTGGTTGTTGATGGGATAGGTGGGATGGGCGTATCCGCGGTTGTAGATGTGATGGTTCGGATGGGTAGTGAAGGTGTTTGTTCGAGCGGTGGAAGTGGTGGTGATGTTGGGTTGGATTCTGTGGTGTTGGTACTCATGGGGGATGTCGGGATTTGGATGGCATCTTCTGTTGTTGGGGTTGAGAGGGGGTCTGTTGGGGGTGCAGCTGTGTCGATGGATGTGTTTGTGGCTGTTTGGAGGGGGATTGGTATTGGTGTTGGCCAGACGGAGTATGCAGTGTCTATCGGAATTGGAGTGGACAATTCGCCCGGGACGACTGGTTGGATGAGGCAGAGCCACGATATCAAAGCGGCTTGTAAGAGTCGAGACATGATGAAAACCGGACTGGTGTGAAGAGGAGAAGGTCGATCTCCCTACCGTGGGCATCTCTACTTCTTATGTCGATTTGTGAGTACAGGAAGACAGGCAAGACGTGCTGACGGGTAGCGGTGGTACTGCTGTGTTGCCTCGTGCCACAAGAACTGATCTGCGGTTGTTCGAGCTGCACTTGCCCACTGTGTCACGCAAACGAAGGGCTGAGGTGTCGGTATCTTTGAGCAATTGGGACACGTGGATACATTCTGCTTGCGTCCATTGGATCATCTGTTTTGCTAATCATCCGAACCGAGTACTCAAAGAGTTGCCGTCACTAGGTTAGGACCTCTGACTTGAGATGCTGTTTCCAGTTTCTCAGAGCCCTTCCGTGGTGGCACCATATGGTTTGCTATCATCCTCGCCGTCCGAAAAGCCCAACACTCTTTTGCCGTCTTGAGCTCATCCACTAACACAGAATTTCTCCTCAGGGCGCTCAATGAAGCCAGACAATTGACGTAGATGTGTCACTTCTCCAATTCTTCATCTCCTTCTTCGGCCTCATTCGACTCATCGTCACCATTCGATCGATCCCGACCAGAAAGCACCGGCGCCAGCGGCGCCTTCTTCTCCAAATCTTTCATGATTTCCTCCACCTTAGCATCAAACAGGTCTGGATCCGAGAATATTCGTTTGCTCTCCGCTTGTCGTGCTTCGCTCGTTTCTCTCCAATCTCGTTTATCCGTGAGCTCGTCGAAGTAGGTCTCGGTGACATACAGCGTACGAGGTCGAATTTGTTCACCGTCATCCGATATCTCTGCGCTCGTACTTCTGCAATGCATACATTCGGTATGCAAGCTTTTCGTTGGCTGTGGGACGGATCGCTCGTCATTGCACTCAGGACATGGCTCTTGTCTTGCGTTATCGTTCTGGGTCGACGGAGTTATGTTTTGCTTCATTGTCTTTGGCTTGAAAGCTGATGAAAGATGCTTTGACAAAGAATCTAGGTCCGGCGAAGCTTGCTACTTATCTTTTTTACTGGAGTGTTTGGAAACACCGTACGTGTTGATGAAGACAACATTGAACGTGCTGTTGGTGGTTTTCTTTGTTTGCATTTACTAAAAATTCTCTGATTGAAGTAGACCACGCTCTTGCGCGTTTACGCGTTGAATAGAGGCGCGAATACGTTTTGATAAGCTCAGTCTCAATAATCTCCGGTGCCTTCAGTGGCCGTACTCGGCCCGAAACATGCTTCGGTTGTTGCGTCTGATCTGATTTCATTGTTTACTAACATACCTATCTCTGTGTAGGTTCGCAATCGAGAAGATTTGCACTCGATTTGAGAAGGAATTGCCAGATTCCAAAGGCGCCAAATATCTTGTTTTGCCATGCTATGAAGTGATTTGGCTGGCCCGTGGATCAGCCACTAGATGTTTCGGTGCTTGGCCAAAGTTGAGGCCGACTTAATCTATTATCCGGAATTGATATGCTTCCGAGTAGGCGATCATCTGTTAATGTATTATATTTAGTTCAGACGCTTATAATTCTTCCACGTTTTAGCGCTGTGAACTTTATATTTAGTTCAAATGCTTATAATTCTTCCACGTTCTAGCGCTGTGAAATCTACATTTAGTTCAGATGCTCATAGTTCTTCCACGTTCTAACGCTGTGAACTTTTCTGCCCGTGGCTTATAGATAGATCTTTTGACACGGTATTGCACATATCTATCCAGCTGCTACTACCGCGAGACAACCTTCTGAAGTTTTGGTGCTCATGATGAAGGCTGCATTTCTCGTCGCGCTTTTACCGGTACTATCATATTCCCTCCCTCAAGAACTACCGCTTCCTCAAAAGCAGATCATAGCCACGCAAAATGCCCAGGTCACGATATTTCCAGAAAACGGCGCCAAAGATGTCAACCCAGATACACATCTCGTCCTGACCTTCTCCTCTCCACCGAAGATCGGCAACTCCGGGACGATCAAAATATACGATGCCAATTCGAAGCAACTCGTCGAGACTCTCGACATGAAAATTGCCCCCAGTCCGAATCCGTCAGGTCGCGCACCAGGAAACAAAGGCAGTACTACCGCACCAGGACCTGCGGACCCAAATGACAAGGGAAGGTATCAGGAAACTATCATTGGCGGGTATGACTTTCACTTCTTCCCTGTTATCGTGAGAGGAAATGTTGCCACGGTCAATCTTCACCATGGGGCGCTCAAGTACGGAAAATCGTACGTTGTCAGAATGAATTCTTCTGTTCTTTCGCCGTCCGTCGATGAACTTGCAGGGATTGATCCCTGGACATTTACGACGAAAGCAAGCCCTCCAAGCGTAAACACCACCAAAGTCGTAGTATCGGCAGACGGTACAGGCGATTTTTCGACAGTCCAGGGCGCCTTTGACTGGGCGCCTGCTAATCCACCGAGGAAAATAACCATCTTCATCAAAAATGGTTTCTACGAAGAGATCGTCTTTGCTAGCAAGAAATCAAACATCATCGTCCGCGGCGAATCGACGACAGGAGTAAAAGTCGGGTATCCAAATAATAGTGCTTTCAACCCTCCCAAAGCAGGACCAAGTAGAAGACCAGCCTTCACCCTACACGAATGCAAAGACATCCAACTCTCCACCTTCACAATCGAGAATTTCTTCATCGGACAAGCAGAGGCCCTCCTCTCAAAGGGCCAAAGAATCATCATCGACAGGATGCATCTAATAGGCAGCGGCGACGCCTTCACAACCTACGGCACAATCTACTTCACCGACTCCAAACTGTCCGGCCACGGCGACACAGTCCTCGGCTACGGCGCCGTCTTCTTCCTCCGCTCCACCATAGAATCAATAGGCCCTTTCACCTGGACCCGCACCCCCTCCGGCTCCCACGGCAACATCCTCGTCAACTCCACCCTCGTCGGTCTCGAAAAACCTCTTCCCTGGTCCGTCACCGATTCCAATCCACGCGGTCAAGTGCCCAAAGCCGTTTTTGCCCGTCTCCCCGGTAACGGACCTAGGAAAGATCAGAACTTCCCGTTTGCCGAGATGGTGCTGCTTAATACCAGGATTTCGGGTGTGCCGACGGAGGGCTGGGGACCCGTGCAGAAGGACGGTTTCGATACTAAGAATGTCCATTTTTGGGAATATAATACTATGGATGCGGGGGGCAGGCCTGTGGATGTGTCGAAGAGGGCGACGATTGGGAAGGTGTTGACGATGCCGAGGGATGCGAAGATAATTGAGGAGTATGAGAGGCCGGAGTTTGTGCTTGCGGGGTGGAATCCTGTTGTAATCGGCGAATAATAATGGACAGTATAGGGAATTGTAGGAAGCAAGACTGAAGTTGGAGGATCTGAAATAGAACCCATGAGCTGAGAATTCCTGGACTCATAGGCTTTTCGATCGATCCCGTCTTCCACAAACTCCAAGTCCCGTTGACCAAGTGGGACTCAAGACTTCTCACATTTTAACAAATGTATCGAGATCAAGGCAGTCCAAGGGCTCAATTGCCACTCAACACTGATGTCGAACCTCGCCGCAGAACTTCATCACTCACAACAAAAAATCCCCCACCTCCATTTCATAATAAAATCTGTCCAGGCGATACATCATCTCCTCACCTCCGCGCTCTTCCCCAACCCGGGCAGGCACTCCGTCGGACCAAAAAATGCCGCGCGCAATTCCCAACCAAGCGAAACACAGAAGATAAACCCAGTAAGCCAGTAAGATACCATGCGTGATGATCGATAGACCAAAAACATCATATCCTTTTGTGGGGCGTGTTCGATACCGAATTTTCTTTTTTTATCCTCCGATTCAGGAAATCAGGTTAAGCAGTGTCAAAGCTCGTCTTTGGAGGGATCGGGGTGAATACAACTCAGTGAATTCGAATCGAGAAAAGAGGCGCATAGAAATCTCGGCGATGCGTCGATTGATATCACGTGCTACGCCTTGTACTACCCTAGGAATCAGCTGGTGAGAAGCAAACTTGACGAGCGGATAGGGTCAAACAAACGAGAAGTGAACGTAAAGGTGTTATTGTATATCTTATTCCACTTCAAGTACCAGCAAGTTGGAGCAAAATTGTCTACAATTGTCTCCACGCGAGCTCTCGAATCGAGAATGGTGACCACCATGCCGTGAGCAACGACCTCGAACGCCAGGCACGATCCCAACCTATGCCTCGTCAATGCGAGTGAGCCTCAAACTCCGTAAAGGTACAAGCAGATCTCGTGGTATCGATATGACTAGAAAAGGGTCGGTGTCAGACCCTGGCCGTCTTCAGGGCATAGCTGTGTCGTTCAGAGCTACGCAAACAGCACCGCGGTGATGACCATTGTACTGCCGAATGATGCTCTGCGAACTCAGCTCCCAAAGTCTAGCGTAATGATCTGAACATGCCGTCACCAAGTATGCCGAATCAGCGCTGAAAGCGCAGTCCCAGACCCACCGTTGATGTCCATGTAGAGTAGTCTCCAAGGCGAATCCCTCTTGCTCTGGCTTCTGTCCATTGACTGATGTGGCGGTAGGTGTGGCGACTTGTGTAGAGGATGGAGATGGATCGACTGACCAGATACGGGCAGTGTGGTCGGCGCTGCAAGTGGCGAGATGACGTACGTCGGGAGAGAGGAGGACTCGAGTGATGTAGGTGCTATGAGCTGTGAACTTGCAGATAGGGACGAGAGATGTGACATCGCGGTTCTGTATCATGCGCCAGACGAAGACACTGCCAGCATTGTTGCCAGCGCAAAGCATAGACCCATCGGAAGCTACCGTGACGCTGGCAACGGAGACGTCGTCTTCAGGGATCAACTGATGACTGCATTTGTTCTCGCCCAGGTCCCAAACGCGCACTGCGCCCCCACGATCGCAGCTGATGAGTTCCCCTTGGTTGGGGTGGATGACCACATCGTTGACTGCGCTGAGGTGATTGTAGTTGCGTTGCACGCTGCCTGTGCGAGTGTCCCAGATCTTCACCGTGCCATCTTCCGAGGACGTTACCATCCATTTACCCTCGCAATGAAAGGCCACGCCTGTAATGTTGTTCGTGTGTCCCTCGAAGGTGAGGACAGCGCCAGGGTTGGAGGACTTGATGTCGTAGAGTTTGATGGTGTGATGGCCAGCGGCGGCGAGATAACGTTTGTCGGGAGAGATGCATAGACGGTTGACTTGGGAATCGGGGTGAGGAATGGTGCGACTGCATATGCCTGAGAGAGCCTCCCAAAACCTGCGGTCGTTAGTGTCTGCGCGCGTAGTCTTTTGACAGTTTTGGGTTGTACCGGATGGTATGGTCATAGCCGGCTGAGACCATGATTAGCTTCTTGTCCATGTTGACTGTTGGGAAACAGACCTGTGCACAAAATTACGCTCATGCTGAAGATGAACTGCTGTGGAAGAGACGGTTTTATCCAAGTACCACGAGCTTGGTCATGTTAAACAGTATGGCCTCACCGTGGGCTCAGCAGCTCGCGGAGGGCTTAAACGAGAATAGATTCGAGAATTGGAGGGGGGGCCTGAATGAGAGCAGACGACACGAAAGCATGAGATGAGGATGAGGTCCATGAGAGGATGGCTGTCATTAGAGCTATACCAGAACCAACGTAGCATCCTACTGGCGCCATGCTGCAGTCTGCGCCTGGGGACTAGGATGTACGCCTCAAGCTATGTTCAACGTCACTTGGAGTCTGCAAGTTTCTTCCTTCCTTCATACATACACCGAAGCGAAGCCAAGTGAAGTCAAGTGCCGTGATCTTGCGCCCTCTCTGTCACTGCCGGCTTCGACACTTGGACTCTTTCTTCATACTCCAAACTCTGAAGGTGCTTGCCTTATACCAGCATCCTTCACGTGAACAATGGTGACTTCGACCTTCTCAAGCACAACTCAAACTCCACTGCCCGTGAAGGTTCATCCTGAGGCGGCGGTTAACACCTTTGAAGGTAATTTTCTATCCATACCTGGGCACACAAACCGCCTTGAAGAGCCTGTGCCCGTCTTAGATTCAAGCAGCATACTTACCGTTCCCTATCAGAACAGCCCTGGCTTAGATGGACATGGGCGCCGTCTTGATCAATATGATCAAGTGAGAGTTTCCTTCCAGAGCTCGAAACCGACCTCTATACGTGTGGACTCGCAAGCATTTTCCCAAGCTTCGAGTCAACCACTCAAGTCTCCAAGCTCTATTCAAGATGGAAGCGAGATTCTCGATCGTCTTGCCCAGCAGAAGGCTCGTCTTTATGCTTCACCTCCATCTTCGCGGCCCGTCGAAGCCCGCTTGCGCAGACTGCCAAATGGGATGGTCGACATCGTTGCTCAATTGCCTTCTCTGCCGCAAAAGACTCCTGAGTCTTCAAGCTTGGGTGTTGTCAACAGGTGTGCCGCAGGCCCTATCTCAGCGCCCGTCACTCAGCTCCCCAGGAAACCCTCGAAGAAGTCTCGAGCCCTTCCCTTGAAGCCACGGGTCTCCCGCAAAAAATTGTCGGGTACATCAGAGGCCAGTGCTACCCTTGACATTGCCCCGAAGCGCAATGGACCAATGCCAAGTAAACCCAAAGTCATGCTGCAAGCTAACGCCATGAAAATCGATGAACCAAGAACAAATACAACGAAATTGAATAAACACGAAGCGCCGAGCAGAAAAACGAAATCATCTGCCTCAATTCGAAACTCGCCTTGCGAACTGTTGGGAGATGCGGGTCTCGATGATGTCTCTATCGTGCAGTCGAGTGAGACAGGTCAGACTGTGGATTCCATCATCGATCCTGAAGGCGCAATGGGTTGGAAACGGGAGACTTCCAGTCCCATGCAGCCCGTCGCAACCACCAGATCATCTACATCGTCCTCGGTCTTGATCTCCGATCATGCTCGAGAATGTAGTAGTCTACCAAACTCCATGAGTCCTCAGTCGCCCAATCACACCGATGGCCCTTTTGTAAAGTCACATCGTGAAGAAACTCTTCCGAACCATGGTTGGCAGCCTCACGATGCCAACCAAAGCAGCGTTGCCAAGCGCCAAAGCGAAAAGCGCCAGAGCGAGGTGCGCCCTCCGAGTAAAAAGGATTTCTCGTCCACCTCTCACTTCTGTGCCCGTTCAACCAACACACAAGATTCTACATTGTCAAAACCAGCACTTCTACACACTCAAACGCACTTAAGCGCTACGGAAAACCATTCCACTAAAGATATCATGGCATTTCCACAACCGAACTCATATCTGCAGCCAAATCAGCACCCAAGTCAGAAACCAAGTCAGTACCCAAGTCAGCACCCAAATAAGCACCCAAATCAGCAGCCGAATTTGCAGCACTTACCCCAATACCGGCGCGAAGTATCCAACATGGAATCGCAGCGATATCAAGCACATCCACAGCAGCAGGTATGTCTCGTCATGCCTACTCCCTTTTTAAGACGATATCAATGATTTTCTGGCAAATTTGATCGCAATAATGCTAGAAATTCATCGATATCGTTTCCGTATGCGGGGTCTCTAAGACGAGTCTACAAAATCGTGACTAATCCGCTCAGCAGTTACAAAGTCGGCCATATCACAATTTCGATAGCCAAGATGATCCCATCATAATCTCAGCTGCCGATTTCCAAGCAAGGATGGAAAGCCGAGCCCAGAGCCGGTCTTCGCAACAGCTTGGCGTCAATTTGCAAGATTCCTCGCCATCTCAACCGGCCGCCACGTTACAACGACAAAGACAGCCACAGCAGCAGTTTGGCGGCGATATGAAAATCAGCCCGCCACCTCAACATCCCGCTGCAGTTCGAAGTCAAACGCAGCCACAGCAGCAGTCCCAACAGAGAGAGCAATTCGACGTCCGTCATGCACAATTATATCACCTCGTGGTAAACCAGGACGCACTTCCAGCGATACGTTTGTGGCAAAGGTGCACCTATGGCCAACTCGTGGATAGAATGAACCAGCTTTTATCGCGAAAGCAATATTTCATCAACCTGGCCCAACCATGCTACCAGCAGTTTGTAAGCCTTCTGCAGTGGGTAGAAGACATTCTCAAGCGACTACTGGAGGGCATGAAATATGTACAAAACCTTGTGGTACATCGCGGAGGAAAACTTCAACTGCAAAGCAAAGCCCCCCTTACGTTCAACGACCTCATGGCAATAGCACATGGAATCTCGAATCATACTGAACAGCAGTTCTTGGTGACATTTTACCGTACCCCAATATTCAACTCCCAAGAGTTACCCATGCATCTCCAGCGATATCAGATGGGTTCGCACGCCCCTGTCAAATATATCGAAAAGCGCAGGCACGGGGACAATGATGCAGGTACTGAAGAGCAGCGGCCAAGCAAAAGAACGAAGCTTCAGCCAGACAGCAACACGAAACCTGCAGTCGGCGGCGCCGACGCCGCTATTCCACAATTCAAAGCGATGTCATCAGCACAAAAAGAATTTGGCCTCATCACCCCGCCACAGGAGATGTACTCTCATGGCGAACGAGTGCACGAGAAAATGAGTATCGCAATGTCTCAGCAGGCCCATCAACTCAAGCATACCCATCAACTCAAGCATACCCATCAACTCAAGCATACCCATCAACTCAAGCAGGCCGATCAACCCAAGCAGGCCGATCAACTCAAGCAGGCCGAGAGAATTCTGGCCAAGCGAATCAGGCAAGAGCGTGAGGAAGAGATAGCTCGCAACGTGGCAATGAATGCTGCCAAAGACAAAGCTATTAGAGTCCGCTTGGGCGTCATACAGAAAGCCAAGGAAGAAGAAATACAGAAAATGATAAGAGAGGACGAGGAGAAAGCCAAATACGAAGCAAAACTTGAGAATGTAAGACGCAAGGAAGCAATCGAGGCACAAAAATCGGAGGCAGTGAGGAAGTTTGCCATGAGGCTGGCGCAAGAACTTGCTCGTCTCGACGAAAAGACTAGACTGGACGACAAGAAAGCTGCTGCCCCCAAGCTTTGTGACGCCTGCCAGCAAAAAGCTGAAGAATTGCGCAACAGTCTTGCGGAAAAGGCTGACCTCGAGATCGGCTTCGCCAGACTAACCAACCCGCTGCTGAGGATCAGGCCTCTGAAAGAAATCGAGTTGCGCGTCCGGAAGATTGCGCAATTGATCGCCGAATCCAAGCTGAAAGTTGGAGCTGACAATAAAATCGAGCGGGACTGGCAATGCGACCACTTCTTGGACGCCGATGCAGAATTCGAACAGGACGACGATATGGACAGTTTGCTCAACGACGACGGCATCTCCGACAGCACAATCGAGTACGATGGATCCAAAGACGCGGATATGGAAACGCCCGAGACCGACGAAACTTTCGAGGAAGCACCTCAAGCGATTATCAACGAGTCAGATGACAATGAGACCGACGACTATTTCGAGCAAGCAATGCAAAAAGCAATCAACGAGTCAGATGGGAATAACGACGCTGCAGCCCAAGAATACAATTCAGAAGATGACTGGAGCGAGGCGGAATAGTTAGGTGGAATTGGTGGTCATGATGGGCTCCGGGGGTACTGAGCCGCATCGGATGGAAGGATATACAGATTGATAAATATTCTACGAGATGGGCGGTTTGCACAAAAAAGATAGAGAAATAATACGCAGAAAGACCGGGTTTTCGCAATTTTCACACGTACGGAGGGTGATTGATATGGATGGATAGGTTCATACCCTACTGCCTCCTCGTCCATTGGGATGGCATCGCGTCCGCAGCGCTTTTGTTCTTGTTGCATTTGCATTTATATGGGTATGGGTACGGGTTCGGGGATTTTTCTTGGGAAAGGTATTCGGGCAAAGAATACCCCTTTCCAACCGCTTTGAAATATGAGGTGTTTGAGTTGGACTTTCCTTTTTAATGCTTAATTACACCTTAGAAGTATATAAGAGACTTGGGTTGTATAATTTTTCCTGTGCCAACTGCTTTCGTGTGTGACGCGATATGCTGAAAACTATCATCATTTTTGTTGATGTGATGCGCGGGATCTTAATTCCAAGGCGATTTGGAGGTGGTCTTTGCGTTGGAGGCATCGTGTTAATCTTACATTTTTGACTGGGTCTTGGGAGGGCAAGATCTGCCTGGACGGCGTTTCTGAGGGGAGGTCTTTGGTGAAATCTGGATTTTACCTTGTCCATCACTGCAGTGATTCCACGTCTTTTGGGGTAATTTTGTTTGTGGTTCGGTACTCGCGAAAGGAAAAGGCTGGCGTCATCATAAGAATTCAGAAGCCTAGTAAACGAGGTTAGGAAAAAAGGCAATGCTCATTGACGATCGTTAGGGCGATTGCGCTTGATTACTATAGCCGATTCTAGGTATTATACTTCCAATAATGTCTGACACAGTTGGCCGTGCGCTGCACATCGACGCTTTTTTTTGCTAGCGAGTTCATGTACTGCGCGTCTCCGAACGTCCACCTAACGAAGCTGAATAACGACCTCGAGATAGCTAGATAACGTGAAAAACTTACCTATATATAAATAAAGCTATAGGACTACCTACTTAGGCTAGTTCTTTACCGACTCTTAGACGGTATAAAATATATATAGGTTATATAATATATCCTCCAATTTTATAATTTCAGGTATAATTCTAGGGCGCTTGATTCTAGGCCTTTTAACTATTACGCTACTATATAACTAGCCTAGCTAGGTAGTCTTACGGCTTCAATCACGTATAGGTAGGTTTTTCGACGTTATTTAGCTATATTAATATAGACGTTCGGAGACGTACGGTATATAAACTCGCTAGTAAAAAAAAGCGTTAATATATAATATACGGCTAACTATATTAGATATTATTAGAAGTATAATACTTACTATCTAGTAATAAAACGCTTCTTTACTACTACAGCCTATAACTTCGACCGTAAATCTACTATATAAAGAGCTAACGACTTATTATATAGCTTTTATTGCTACGTCAATAATACTACTACGGCTGAGTATATAAGTAGAACTAAGGGCGAATTCTCCCTTATAAACTCCGTTATAACTAGGTTATAGACTATTTTCAACCTTCTCGTCTAAGTAATCTTTAATAGGTACGCCGTTGAACGCGTCTCCGGAAACTACGATACTCTTAATTTAAAGACGGTAATAAAGGTTTTTTTTAGTATAGATATATAGTATATTTAAGTTATTACATATGCGTACAAGTATAGCGGTAGTTCTAAACCCGGTTTCTAGATACTAAGCTAGCCGAGCTTTTAAAGATAATAAAAATCTAACGTAGTTTAATAGCGTAAACTAATACGCCGTCTTGATATTCGACGTATTTAATATTCTATTTCCCGTATAGTATTCTATTCAAGGCGTTCTTACTCTATAGTCTAATATAATAGCTAAGGTTCTAACTTTTAAGTTTATAATATATTTCTTAAGTAAAGAGATAAGTTATGTATATAATTTATAGACTATTTACTATTCTCCGATTTGCTATATTCTCAAGGGCGGTAGTATAGACGGGTACGGTACGTATAGTAATATTAGTATTAGTCGTTACGTTTCGATCCCGTTACTAAGATTCCCGGATAATCCTATACTTGTATTAGTTTTAACTAACGAGCCTAATAGGTTTATAAGACCGTATAACTAGCCTATAATCTTTATAGAAATAGTAGCGTTCCTAACGGGGCGGGTTAAACCCGTCCGGGTCGGGTGTTACGGCGCTTACCTATCTAGATTACTATAGCTGGTAAGGTAGCTGTGCCGAGGTTATATAAGGTATAGAACCGAGGTTCTACCGGAAAGGTTTTATATAGTTACTACCGTTTCTATATTTGTAGCTCTTTAAGCTACGTCCTGTTAATAAAGCCTATCTATTAGTTTCCCTGCCTATTTAATATATCTATCGAATACTACTATTAGCTACTAAGCTATTCCCTTCTACTATATACCCGACTACCCGCCGTGATACTACGTAGCTTCGACCCTAAGGGATAGCTACCTACCTATTACTATAATTACCCTCCCCGAACTCCCTACTCGAGTCGAGAACGCCTAATACTTCGTCGAACTCGTATCTAGCAACCCCAAAGTATAGTACCTCTATCTAAAAGAGCTCTATAAATATACTACCGACCTAACCG